>CM076575.1:1602972921-1603254230 GCA_034641835.2 Pinus albicaulis | reverse complement strand
TTTGTGTCAGGTTGTTAGAAAGGTTATTTATAGACAATACATTCAATGTACCTGGACTTCATATTTTTAGGGCCTCGACTATAATATGGATTTTTTACTAGGAACACTTCATGCAAATGAAAGGGGGCCTTTTTTTTTAACCATCGGATGTTTCCCTTCAGACCCCCCTTGGTGCATTCAAAGTGGGTTTACATTAGCGTCGAGTTGAAACTAATAAAAAATGATAAGTTGTGACCGACCATGTGCCTTGTGCACATTCGTGCGACCTGTTTTCCGTTTGCCCCCTTATGCCTTCGTTTGAGTGGGTCGGGTCGTGCCGTGTGAAGGCGCCCAAGAAAACAAATTCGAGTTGGGTACTCGAGTTGGGTCGAGTCGTGTGAGGGAGGACGTATAAAAAATTATAAGTTGTGACCGCCTATGTGCCTTGTGGCGCACGTTCATGTGACCATTTTCCTTTCTCTCCCTTGTGCCTTCGTTGAGGTGGTTCAGGTAGGGTTGTGTGAGCGTGCCCAGGGAAACGTGTTCAGGTTAGGTCGGGACGTGTGAGGTTGCCCAAGGAAATACGTTCAGGGCGGATTGAGTCAGGTCAGGTCATGTGAGGGTGCCTAAGGAAATGCATCTGGGTCAGGCTGGGTTGGGTCATGTCGTGTGAGTGTGCCCAAGGAAACGCATTCAGGTCAGGTTGTGTGAGGGAGGCCGTATCAAAAATGCTAATTTTTTACCGCCCGTGTGTCTTGTGCACGTTTGTGTGACCCATTTTTTGTTTTCTCCATTGTGCCTTCGTTCAGGGGGGTTGGGTTAGGGTGGGTCATGTGAGGGCGCCTAAGGAAATGCGTTTAGTTCGAGTCATGCCATGTGAGGGTGCCCAAGGAAACACATTCGAGTCGGGTTGGGTCATGTGAGGGAGGTCGTATCAAAAATGATAAGTTGTGGCCACCCATGTGCCTTGTGCACGTTCGTGCGACTCGTTTTCCATTAGCTCCCTTGTGCCTAATTCGTTTGGGCGGGTCAGGTCGTGTCGTGTGAGGGCGCCCAAGGAAACGCGTTCGGGTCAGGTCAGTTCTAGTCATTTGAGGATGGATATATAAAAAATTCTAAGTTGTGACCGCCTGTGTGCCTTGTGGCGCACATTCATGTGATCTGTTTTCCTTTTTCTCCCTTGCACCTTCGTTCGGGCGGGTCGAGTAGGGTCATGTGAGGGCACCCAAGGAAATGTGTTCAGGTCAGGTCAGGTCATGTGAGGGCACCCAAGGGAATGTGTTCAGGACGGGTCGGGTTGCGGGGTTGGCTCATGTGAGGGCGCCCAAGGAAACACGTTCAGGTCGAGTCATGCTGTGTGAGGGCACCCAAGGAAACATGTTCAAGTCGAGTCATGCTGTGTGAGGGTGCCCAAGGAAACACGTTTGGGTCAGGTTGGGTCGGGTCGTGTGAGGGCGACTGTATCAAAAAATCTAAGTTGTGACCGCCCGTGTGCCTTGTGCACGTTCGTGTGAACCATTTTCCGTTAGCTCCCTTGTGCCTTCGTTTGGGCGGCTCGGGTCGTGTATTCTGTGTGAGGGCCCCCAAGGAAACACATTCGGGTTAGGTTGGGTCGTGTGAGGGTGGCCATATCAAAAATGCTAAGTTGTGGCCCTGCGTGTGCCTTATGCACGTACGTAACGACCCGTTTTCCATTTGGCGGTCCTTTGTGCCTTCGTTCGGGCGGGTAGGGTTGTGTCGTGTGAGGTAGCCCAAGGAAACACGCTCGGGTTGGGTCGGTTCGGGTCATGTGAGGGAGGCCGTATAAAAAATGCTAATTGTGACCGCCGTGTCCCTTAATATGCATGTTCGTGCGATCGTTTGCCGTTTTCTCCCTTATTGCCTTAGTTTATGCGGGTTGGGTCTTGTCGGTGAGGGGCGCCCAAGAAAACACGTTCGGGTCCGGTTCGGGTCGGGTCAAGTTGTGTGTGGAAAGTTGTAAAAAATTTACATATTAAATAATTTATATACACTTTAATATCTTATTTATTTATATTCAATTTTTAATTTAATACTTTATATAATACTTTAACTTGAAAAAGCTCAAAGAGAAAGTCCACGTGAATAAGGACCATAAATACCTAAATAGCAGGTTTAGAGAAAGAGACAACCTAGGTGATGCATCTACCAAGGTGAGAAAGACTTGCTAAGGAATAAGAAGCACATTGAGGACTGAAGTGAAAAAGAGAAAAGAAGGTGAGCACATTGACAAACTTTTGTTAATGGCCTCTGTTTCCTTTAGGTGTTCAACAATCACTCCACTCCTTGTTATTCTCCAATGAACACACTCTCCCCTAAAGCAAACTTGATCCAAGTGTCATTGTAAATAGATGCTCTCAATTTCATTAAGTTAACTCTGTAATATCTTTAATTTTTAGTGCATTTCACAATTAGAAACTATTTTTTCCCTGCCAATTTCTTGAGATTCCCAGTTGCATGCACTTGTTTTGACAATGCTCTATCTTTGCATCAGTTAGAAGGACATATTTGATAAAACTAAGATATCAATGAGCTTTATGACAATTTTTATCCCCTGCTCCTGTAACAATTCCTTTATTTCTGCCATCAACAAATTTTCTAAATTGTTTCCAGCATTATCATTTTTTGTAATGTTACATGTACCTGTGTTTCACAAGAAGGTAAATGAAGATTTAATGAGTGTTGAACCTGAAATATTTCAAGAGTTTGTAATATTACGTTTTTAAATGTCTACAATGAATCTGATGTGTTAAAATTTCAATTTGTTGACTTACTAGGCAAAAACAACAAAGAAGATTGTGTTGAAGTTGCAATGTCAGTCTTGCAAGAATTATTCTCAACATGCGATCAAGGTGAGATTTTAAAAGTTTCTATCTTTTCAAGATAATATTTTAACCTACTACAACCACCTATCACATGCAAGAGTTCAAGATTTTTATACATTAATATTTTCACCAAGTACAAGGGCAACATAGCACCTTCATCGGTATTATATATTTTTTTAGCTTTTATGTTGAGCATTTATTAATCTAAAAATTAGATTCATCTCATGCTTTCTACCTGTGCCCTTTATGAAGGAAGATCTTATTCTTTTAATTTTAATTTTATCTAATATTAAGAAGCCTAGTTGGCTTTTCAAAGTTTCCAAGATCAAGTTATTTCAGAAACTGTTGTATTCAAAAACATCAAATGAATGTTTAGAAGTTACACTGCATAGAGCCAATGCTACTACAACTTCCTGGCTAAAAGCTCTCATGTTTCTATTGTTTCCAGCTACTGGGTTAAAGTGATTAATCTTTCCCAATGGGACTACAGAAAGGCCCATTTTGACCTAAAACATGTTGAATTCTACGTTAGTTCTCTTTATTTGGATCCTTATCAAATGTGGGAGCCATGGTGGGTGCAATAGTCAATGGACAGGTAGCTGATTATATTGGACGGAAATGCGTAAGTGCCCTTAATACTATATATATCAAGTTCCAATCCTATCATTTCTTAAGAAGACTTGGATTTAGCTTAATTACTATTTTACTTTTTAGTTCCCCCTTGCTCCCCTCTCAAACAAAGGGATAAGACTAAAGTAACATTTCTTTCACTGTTATAAAATAAAAGGGGAAAAGAGGCATCAAGCTGTTTACCTCCATATAGAAGTCTCTGAAGTGCTAAGGGAATCTCCAGCTTGTGCTCAAGAGCATGCAAGAGATTCTGTACTCTATCCGTTGAGCGTACCCAAAGCATCATGGATCTGCCCATGAGGAGCAAGATCTAAATTTGAAAGGCAGGGGAGGGTAGATCTAAGAAACCCTGGCTACCAAGAAGCATTGCAGAGGCCAGATTAATGTTCCGTGCCTGATATTTGCTTTTCGCAGCCCTTTTTGTTTTCCTACCGCAATCCCATGAGCGAGGGCTACTCATATTTGGTCGCTCCAAGGTATCGTGCTGGATCCTTGAGATGTAATTGAGCCACGGAGATTGATTGGAGCACTCCAAGCCTGGCTTGTTGTAAATCCCTGCGGAGAGGCTCTAGGAATCTTTCAGGAGTAGCTATATTTTGAAATAATTCCCAAATTTTCCTTGAATCTATGCCATTAAATGCAGAATGACTATGATATTTTAAAAATGAGGTCATATTAGAAAATTGGGCAAAAATTGACCTAATTATGATGCTACTAAAATTTTTCATAGGAAAAATATTACTATGTTTTGAATACACATCATCCACACATGCGAGTGAACATATTTTAGAGTTCACTTCTTCTCTTTCACTAGTCCACTTATTATGTGTTTGAGTTGGTTGAGGTGGTTATTTTAGGACATATTTTTTTATTGGTTCAAAATGGTTTTAGACCATACAACTGAGAATGCTTCTTGTTTTAGCTCATATTTTGCCTTGAGAAAATTGTATTGGCACATGATATTAGACTATCACATGGTTTTCTACTAATAATTTTGCGAGGCATCATATATATATTAGGAGGGCTTCTCTCTCATTTATAATTGTTAGAATAAACTGGAAGAACATATATGTTTATTTTTGGATTTGTGTTATTTTTCTTAGGATATGTGACACTATAGTGGAATACATTGTCTAGGGATCCATGATAGTGTGTTATATGATGAGAAGGAATCCACATCATCATCATATATATGCCACATGGACCAATTCTTGAGGTTAACAAGCTGGTTAGAACACATTTTTTAGGGAAGTCAGTTTCAGGAGTAGCTATATTTTGAAATAATTCCCAAATTTTCCTTGAATCTATGCCATTAAATGCAAAATGACTATGATATTTTAAAAATGAGGTCATATTAGAAAATTGGGCAAAAATTTACCTATTTATGATGCTACTAAAATTTTTCATAGGAAAAATATTACTATGTTTTGACTACACATCATCCACACTTTGAAGTGGGCATATTAATTTAGAGTTCACTTCTTCTCTTTCATTAGTCCACCTATTATGTGTTTGAGTTGGTTGAGGTGGTTATTTTAGGACATATTTTTTTATTGGCTCAAAATGATTTTAGACCATGCAACTGAGAATGCTTCTTGTTTTAGCTCATATTTTGCCTTGAGAAAATTGTATTGGCACATGATATTAGAATATCACATGGTTTTATACTAATAGTTTTGCAAGGCATCATATATATATCAGGAGGGCTTCTCTCTCATTTATAATTTTTAGAATAAACTGGAAGAACTTATTTTCCTAGCTAAAGCTCTTGTGTGAGACTTGTCTTAATTTTGAGTAAATGTTATAGAGAAATGATAGAGGGTTTTTTATATTGCCATATTCTAGGAAGAAAACAACTACTACAACAATTAAACAAATGCATTAGAGGTAATGCATATTTCTTGTCTCTCATTTTTATTGAAATTATAATATTTAATTGTTTTACAAGGCATAGATACTTATATTTATAATTACATAACTATAAATAAGGCAAAATATTTATAATTACATAACTATATGGTAAATAGTAATTTTTTTACTACACAAGGTTCCCCGTCGGTCTTCCCACTGATCATTACGCTTCACGAAATTTCATAATTTCATTTCTTTCCCGCGCGCTCTATTCTCCTTCCCCCGCAGCCAGACCTGCATCTATCTATGATTTGAATCAGACCAGACCCTGCTATATTCTCCTTCCCCGCAGCCAGACCATCTATATTCTGCGATTTGAATCAGACCATCTATCTGCGATTTGAATCACTAGAGTCATCTATCTGCAATTTGAATCACCACAGAGTCATCAAAAGACTTCCCATACAGCTCTTTGTCAACATAAACCCCACCAATTGTTGAGACATTGATTTGCTAGGGTTGCAACAGAGGAGACATTAATCTGATAGGGTCACGTCAAAGGAAACATTAATCTGCTAAGGCCACATTGAAAGGCTAAGCGGAAAAATGGTAATGTGGTTTCTTCATTCTTCAAAATTGTTCAATTTGGCTTCAAAACTCCTGTGCATGTACTCCTGTGCTTCATGTCTATTTTATTTTTTATGGGTTGATGTATAATTCCTTCATTTGCTACTACCGTTTATTTGATATATTTTTGTTGCATGCAAAATGTTTGAAGAAACTCTTGACTTAATTGCTACACACGTAGTAGTGTTCACTTCTTGTCATAGCATGTTAGTTACAAGCTCATATACGAAGACTAAAGCTATTCTTTGTGACCTAAAAAAATAAGGAAAACAAGATACATGCATCTACTTCAGATATGCCTTATAACTCTGAATTTGAGTTTTGTTTGAGTCTGTCACCAAAGTGTTTGACCAAATATTAGAGTGAACTCTGCCACATGGATGTCAAGCTTGATGGTATTTCTTATCACAAGGATTTGGTATTGATTGCAGTCGATGAAGAAAAGTTTAGAATTGATATTTTTTTGTGGATATTAAGAAAACGCATACCAAAACCTCCTCACTTACATAGAATAAAATTTCCTTGAGCTCACTTTTCCTTGTAGGGGATGAAACACTAACTGGTTTAGTTGTAGGGTCATATAGAAATGCCCTTGAAATGGTGAAAGTCAAGCCACAGGATGCTGACTTGGTTTTGATGTTTACTTCAAATTTATGGATCTCTTCTCATGCAGGGATCTGTAATTGAAAAATTCTCTCAGGAAAGTTATCATAGTTATATATATATGTATATATATATAGTAAGATCAAGTACACACCTACAAATATAGGCCTGATTTGGTATTTATTTGAGTCGATGAAGAAAACCTTAGAATTGATATTTTTTTTGAGGATATTAAGAAAAGGCCTACCAAAACTTCCTCACTTACATAGAATAAAATAGGAGTGCTGACATAAACTAGAAATTTGTAGCGTGTATGTAAAGATCCACAGGATCCACTTTTGTATCTGCTCTTGCTGATGTGAAAGATATGCCAGAAGAAGGTACAGAGTGAACAATTTCTAGCAACGTGTATCCATGTGGACATATTGCATGTCATTATAACCTACAACATAAGGTCAGCTCAGAAAAAAATCTTGGAAATTATATCAGTTCAACAATTATTCTACAAATGATCCCCCCCCCCCTCGCTTAGCCAGTGATGTTCCTTGGTCAAGCTTTCTGAAGTAAGGTAAAACAAAACTTCCTTAAGTGATATTCATGGCCACTTACACACCCAATCATAGAATAGCTGGGTCTAAAAGCAACTATGGAAAGTTTTGGATGGAATCTTGAGAAGAGTATGGAATAAGTGATGTAATCATGTACATTGATGGCTTTGGAGAACTACACAAAAATCCTTCACATTGATGTTATTTTCTGTGATTAAACTCTGCACATTAATAGCAATTATAATTTGATGCTAAGGATAGAAAATACTTGCTTGAAAAAAAATGCATTTTGAAAATTCTTGGATCTATTACACAAGGCTTTAAACATTGAAAATGTGAATTACAAATAAGCATGAAAAAGTAATGATGGATGAATTAATAACCAAATTCATCTTATATTAGTTAAATGGGCATAAACCATTAGTAAAACCTAATTGAGGTGTATGTTCTAATTGCATCAGATCATACCTTAAATCGGTGTGTTTATTATACTTTATAATTGCACACAAGCAAGCTACTGGTATCTTCTAGAAGACAGAAATACTTATGATCAACAACACATGATTCCAATTCCATTCTTGTGCGTTTGGGATTCCTAATCCCAACAACATGAGAGGCAGTTAACTTTAAATTTCCGATTAGTAGAGGATAAAATCCATTGACCACCATATCGGGGTTCAATAAGATGGCTCACATCCAACTACTAACGTGGTTTGGAAGAAGCATGAGAAGCCATAGAAGAATCCTCCTCATGACCCTAACTCTCCTCAAAGCCACTGAGGTTGTTGTTATAACAATAACTACTAGAGCATTCATCCAAGGATTCGTCGAAATACGTAGTCCATCCAAACTTAGAAATTCCTTAACTCTCATCATGAGTCCCTTTTTCCATTAAAGAGCATTTATTATCTGTTGTGTGCCTGCATTTTGTTCCACTGGAAGAAAAAACAATATGATGCTTCTTTTGTTGCTGCAATATGTTGATAAGCACAGTGGAACAATTGCGGTTTGCAGAGCTGAGCTGAAGCACGAATTTATATAAGAATGGTGTTCAGTATTGATCATTTAAGGACAAATATAGCTCTCAATATTGCACATTCCAAATTCACATGGATGACAAACATCAACAGGTCATATATCACTAAAGGGGAAATTCATGGTCAGGGACACATGGCATAGACCAGTCTAAGAAATCTCCTAATGGAGAAATTATTGAAAATATAGTCCTTGTTGACGGACCAATAACTCTTCAATGTAATCAAATACCATGAACTATTAAAACAACTTAAAGGAAAATAAATTAGTTGCTGTTGAATGAAAATACTGTACAAAGGCCTTGATTGCCTTCATTGTTGAATTTGATTACCATTGTAAAGGATTTGATTTCCTTTGTACTAGTTGAATGAAATTCGTTATTGTTGAATTGGTAAATTTTAACCTGCTTTCTCTACCTACCCTTGTAAATGGTCATATGCTTTCTCATCAATTCAAAACCTTTTTCTACTAACTTCCAACTCAAATAAAAATGGAATCCAAGATTTGGTCAAACATTTTAATCCACTTTCACCACCTATCCTTGTAAATAGCCTTATGTTTTAACTTTTCTCATCAATGTCGAACCTTGTTCTAGTAACGTTCATATATGATGATATATTTTTTCATCTAAAATTAGTTCCTTATTTAGAAAAAGAAAACTTAAGCAAATTTTGGTGTTTCCATCCTTGTGAACCTCTAATAAGATGAATAAAATATGGTAATTAACGACAGCCATGAAAATCAAATTGAAGGTGGAGAATATATTTTGCTTAGGTTGTCGATGAAGCTCATCAACTACAAGGTATTTTCCCCATGTTTCACCAAAAAATACCTAAGAGTAGGCCTTAGGATGGTAGTTCTTAAAGTACCAGAAGAAGCAAGCACATTGAAAGATGCAATACTCTAAAAATACCCACCAATTCTTTAACACCAAAGCAGGGGTAAAAGTTTTAATAGTACAATGAAGAGAGGTCCCCAGCCTCAGGTAGATTTGATTCTAGACACGTGTCCAACTAAGAGGTGGATGCCATAGATAGAGAAAATTTTACTGTAGCTTTGATAGATGGAGCAATTCTCAAATTCCCTTATGATTCTAATTTAATTTTCCAACTAGCCTCAGAATCTTGTGTTGCTTGTTTTCATAATGGAAAAATACACAATTATGCTTCAATTCAAAAACACTACACATCGTGCCCCCGATCAGGGTGTGAAGGGAGAAATGATGAGGGTGTTATACTAGCACAATGATGTAATCATGTACAGACAGTTGAACTGGTGCACTGAATTCCATATTCTGGTGCTTCTTATACCCTAAAGCCCGGAAAATGGGACATCCCTTGCAAGAATGGAAAAATAACTGGTGTAAACACCTCAAAACTCTTAAGCTTCACACATTAAATTATCCAGAGTAATTCAGATATGTTGGTATTTCCAATGCCTCGAAGATGGTTGTATGTTGCCTTGTAGCTGCATACAATGCTTCCTTGTTCAGTCTATTTGCATCAAGAGGAACTCTTTTACTTCTTCTCTGTGCTGGTTATTTCTCCACACAGGAAACAATTCACTTTCTGCTGGTAATATACTAAAAAATGAGATTCAACACCCGTGCCAATAACATGCTGTGAGCAATTTTTTTGGTTCCCACCTCTGCTTTTTACTAAAATGTAACAATTTCTTAATTCTTGCGTTCAAATGGAAAATGTCTAAATCTAGAAAGGCGCAAAAGTTTGAACTCATTGTGACAATGAAGGAAGAGATGAATCAAGACCAAGCAATTGGTTAATAATTGTCATTTTAAACTTGATCAATGACTACTCATGCATAAATAGTGAGGCATTATTTAGTGACAACCATCAAATTAAGATTCTCTTGGGCTGTTGCATTATTGACAATGGTGGAATAAAAATTTCAACTTATAGGACCTTAGTTGTCCTACCAAATCCTTTTCTCAATGCTTCAATTTTTAGCTTTCATCTACTTTCACATAACACAACACTTATTTTCTTATTAAGGATAGGTTGTCGTGCAAGGAAACTAGTGTTTCTTGGCTATAGGGTTTTCTCCTGGTCATCAGATTTTTCCATCCAAGTTTTTCCAACTCTTGTATTTTTCTCTCTGTTAGGGTGCTCATAAACCACATCCAAAGGTGAAGGTAGTAAATATCCAAAGCAAGCTTTGGAAGGTGACTTGTTTATGGAAGTGTGAATTACCATATTGTACGAATTTAGTAAATATGAATGTAGATTAAGTTCTCATTCTGGGGTCTTAGATGGTTTTCATAAGATGTAAAGCAATTGTGTGAAGGGACAAGAAGTATTGAGTCTCCCGCAACACTCTAAAGTGATAGACCTTCCTTGGAGAACAACTTGGGAGTTATTTTCAAAACAATGAAATGCCTCCACTACTTAATCAACCATACAAATGAAGTAAACAATAATATTTGGTATTCTAGATGAAGTGTGTGTTATGAGGTCCTCTCCTTGTAGTTATTGTGTTGTTAACCACTTTTCAGTTGGTAATCACACTTTAGGTGTGGTTGAGGATAAACCAAGGAAAAAGTAGTTATGGACCTAAGATAATTTATCCAATGAGAGATGAAAACCCAAAAAAATGGAGAGAGTATGCTTGTGAGGGGAAACCTCTAGCTATTGGAGGAGATATATGGTCCAAGTAGCACAAGAGTTTGAGAAGTAGATTAGATTGCTTTGTGATGCAAATTTGATAGAATCTCAATGCTCTAGAAATGTTTAAGAGAGGCCTAAAATGAACCTATAGGAAGATGATTAAAATATGACATCTCCTTCATCTCATGGATTTATATTTCTCATGTTTTTTTTTCCATTGTTGATCCAAAATGGGTAATGTAGATGGCTACTAGTAGAAGTTTCTTTGTTTAAGCTTTCCGTGCCATCCATTCTTTTGTATTATTTCTCAATTACATGGCTTGTAGGGTTAGATGCACGTCTATTGGATGCCTTTGAGTTCTAAGATATCTCAAATGGATGGTAGCGATTGTTTGGGAATGCCCAACATGCATTGTCAGCAAATGGATGAATAGTGAAAGAGAAGTAGCTCAATACGAAAAGGACAAAAATATTTTGCTTGTTTGCTTGGTTTAAGGAAATTTAACATTATCTAGGGGGAATATGTTAGTGCTAGTTGGTTGTTATGTCAAATTTTGTCTTTAGTTGATTGTGTCTTTAATGACGTGGTAGGTGGGATTTAATATTATAATATAAAATGTACTCTATGAAGTGGGTCATTAGTGAACTGACTAGGTGATTATGGAGACATCAATATGAAGTTATAGTTATTCCTAAATCATGTATGTGATATTTTATGTATGAAGGGGCTCCATATCTTGATTCGAATTATCATCATTAATAGAGGTGTTCTCACTTCTCAATATATACCATTTCTCATCTCCCCCGCTTGGTAATTTGTACATTTTTTTATCAAAATAGAAATAAAGTTGAATAAGAGCATCATGATGATTATATGACCTGTAAATGATGCTATGACTCTTCTTTCTATTGATTACATGTACATATTTATGTAAATGGATTTTGAGTTAAGTTAGGGTTTCATATTAATTATGCAATTTGTGAATGATGCTGTGATTCTTCCTTCTTTTCTCTTATTTATTTAAGTAATGTGCAAACATTATTTTTCGGTAAATGTCTCATTTTCATTCCAAACTCAGAAAGTACAGTGGATTAGTGCCCAACAACCATCTAGTGAAGTTTGGGGACAGTTGAGTAGTCTTCTAAAAGCTTCTTTGGTGACGAAGATTATTTGTAAAAAGATATCTCGAAACGCGATACACAACCTAGCTTCCCTGATCGTAGATACCTATCCATAGGAGATTAGAGCAAGAACCTTAATATAGGAAGTCGAAAGGTTAGGAAAGGATATTAATAAGTTGAATGTGCAACTTTAGAGCATATTAATATCATACAACATGCAAGAACTTATGATGAAAGTATGCAATGATGTGTAAAATGTTGGAAGATAAGGGTTCACCACCTACTGTGCATCATTTAAAATATAAAAATGATCTGGTTTTGATCCCCCACTATAGACATCATATTGCAATGGGTATTAGATATTTTCCTCTTTTACATGTCGTTAGCGATTTTTTTGTTAAAATATGATGATCATATGCATTAGAATTCACAAGATGAAACCAAGATTTTGGAAATTGACCTGAAGAAGTTAGTTGTTAAATGGAAGAAAGTCGAGGATCTAGAAAAAGAGTTGGCTTGTCCAAAATCAAGAAATTAGCAGATTATAATAGAAAAAGAAAATATTGCAAATTCATTTATTTTCAAAGAGAAACAAGGAAGCATAAAGAAAATTAGAAGAGTTTAAATAAGGTGATATTAGTGGCATAGTCGTTGTCACTAATGTTATCTTTCATAGCAACAATATCAACATCATTAGTCTATGACATTAACATACCTTTGGACACCATCCCACCAATTAAAATCATCAATTGACATTAAATTTTCCTTTGAGTGGGTTGCTAGAGTAGAGTTGGTAGCTGCTAGCCCTTTTATAGGTGAATTCATATTTTATCTACTAGGCTATTCTATCATTTAGTGACTTTTTACTTATTGGTATTTTAATTATTTATATGTGGTTGATAAAATTATACTGTGCTAGAAAAGGTAAGTTGTTTAATGAATTGTATGCATGTTCGGAAAGTTAAATGGTCATAATAAGGAAGTCCTGATTGGTTGGGGATTACACAGTTGCACCCTTGCTATCATATGTATGCCCTCAATGAGAATAAGAACCCCCACCTTGAAAATTGAGTTAACATCACAAGTGAATGTATGATTGCTATTATTTTTCATCATACTTGTCCCCTTTTTTGGAATAGTCATCGTATTTGGAGGATTTGTTGATTCAATGTTTTTGATAGGGACATCATATCCAGTTCACTTCAAGATTTGCTTGAGATGCAAGCAAAGTTACTTGAAGGAGTTGGATTGATATGCAAGCAAGTTGATAAGAGCTTATGTTGTGGTTGGGTGAGGATTATACCACCTATATTTAGTTTGTTCTAGGGGTTATCTTATCATGATGAGGTGATTTTACATAACACATATTTTTTCCATTTGGTCTATTGTTATGTTTGGCAAGATCAAAGTTACAATTTGATTATTCACTCTTCCTCAACTTCTAAGCTTTCTTGTTTTTATCCTACTAGTTTTTTGAGTTTGTAGCAGTAGTTTGATAGCTTGAGAGGTTAACAAGATCTTGAGTAGTCATTGTGACCTATGCCCCTGCCAACTACTTGGGGAAGATTTGTCTTGTTTCCCGCTAGAAATATCCAGTGGCATATCTGAGATGTTTTATTGTCGAGAATTCTAGATTTTCTCTTTGCTTATGAAATTTGTTTTTAGGGCTTCTAATTAGCAAGACATAATCTTGTATTACCTTTCTAATTTTCTTCTCTTCCCTTTTCTCCATTCAATTGGAACTTCCTTAGAGGATTACATATTTCTTCCCAATGTTCCCAGTGGATTGGAAAATATTTGGAGAATCAAAGATACTTGTGACACTGGTTTTAATTAAGTCCACCTCTTGACATTGTTTTCTAGACCATCAGTTAAGTCTATATGGTGATTTTGGGAGGTTCCTTTCCATCTTCTTTTTCTATTAAGATCAGAAATGTTTGCCTTTCTACATATGTGAGGCATTACAACAGAAAATTGACCTTACAAGATTTATGTAGATCTTGTTTCACCAAATTTATCTCCTCCTTCTAGCCTATCTAGGTAATTGGAGGTGCTAAACACTATATATATGCCCTAGCCCCAAACATAGATGATATTAGGCTAGTGAGATATCTGCATTGCCCCCTTCTATTGGTATGCAACCGCATTCACGAGGCCACAAAAATGTATCTGCTTTTAGTGTAGAGTTGTGCCCATATCAAGCAACCAAATGTCCATCACTAGATTTTTCTCTCTGGCCTCAAATGTTCGGAGGGGTTCAGTTGATCACCACCACATTGCTCCTCCCATGATGCCCTGGCTAAATCTTCAGCGTCAGGCATTCTGTACAGGAAAATATTGTTGGTCTTTGCATTGATAGCTTGGTGATGGAGATGAGGATGGCTCTTCTCCCTCCTCTACATCTTACCTCTATATTTTGTATGGAGTATTGATTTCTACAATTTAAATTTTTCCTTCTAGATTCACCTTTTCTTTCAGTATCACTTGTATCTCTTTATCTTTTAGCTTTCAAGAATCAAGAGCAGTCTGGGCACTTCCACAATATTTATATGTCTCATTTTATTTTCTATTCCCATTGTCTTACTGTTTACTGTATCTTATCTTCCCCCTACAAATGTTTTTAACAAAAGAATTATGGTTCAAGTTTGATATGATGTTGATTGCGTTATTAGTCACTGCATTTATTTTTTTTTGGAGAGGGGTGGGGGGGGTGGATTAAAAAAATGAAATTCATTGAATCTCATGCACTTGTGAATTTAACGGCAAATAAAATCAGCCAAGCAGGTTTTTATATAAAATTTGTGAAAAAATCATCAATATCAATTTTTATTTGTTTTAAAATATATATAATAATATATGTATATATTTATGTGTGTGTGTGAATTTATGTATGTATCTATGAGCATGTTTTTGAACAATATATGATGGTTAACATGTTTTAGTCTTGAGACATTTTTGGATCAAAGTTGAAGTTATAAAAAATATTTTGTCTTTTGTTTGAATATATGGAGTTTATCAAAATCTGCTTAATTCAATTTCCAAATGTAATGGTAATTGCTATCATATTTTTAGTCCCTAGTCCCTCGTCTAACACTTCCTTGGCCCTCACACAACTTGAGAAGTCTGATATCTGAAGGTTGAATAGTCTCTTTTAAAATGAACAACACATGTTTGCAAATGATTCTTCCTCCTTTCTTCCTTGAGAGACCTTCCTTAAATAGATTCATGGAGGGGGCTAGAGGATGGTTGCAGATCTCTTGAACTTAAGGAACATGAGTCTAATAAGTTCAAAATCTCCTAATGCAAGAGAACCGATTCATTTAGTGTTGATTTCCTCAACTCATTCAATGTTGGTCTATGCAATGGGTCGTTAGTGAGATTCAAGGGTGGAAAATAGAGTTGTAACAACACCCCCTAATGTGTGAGGTAAGAATAGGAACCAATGGTCAAAACACATTCTAAAAAACATAAGTTATCAGGAATTCCAAGGAAAGAGCTAAAGATCAAGGAACTAGTGAGTACTTGCAATCGATTGTCAACAAATAGATAGGCATACCGATGCTTAGAAGAGAAACAAAGCATGGCTGCCAACATAATACACTGTGAATCCATGTAATAATATGCAAGACCATGTCCATGAAATAAGTACACAGTAGGTCCATGTCATGAAAATGATCATATCCATGAGAAAATGCAATGTGGATATTGCATAATATACATCAATAAGACAACTAATACCAATGGGAAGATGTAGTAATCGTAAGATAGATATACTCCGTCACAACTTAGGAGGGGTAGCATGAGTGACGCGCCTCCAAAGCCCAAGGTCTTTTTTCCAACCCCGATGGTATGATTCTACATCATGTGAATGGATAAAAGATTGGCATACAACAATGTATCAAGTATCAACACTTAGTGCTATTCTTGCCTCTCTAAAATGGGAACTAAACATGTGTTGATCCACACTTAGAAGCTGAGAAAGCTCAGCTTGAGATCCTAAATATTGGGGATAAAAAACATGAATGGAATCCCCAAAAAAATCTGCACCAAGTGGCCACCATATTAGAGGGTTAATAATCATTGTAGAGCCCAGATGTACGTATGATTATAATCCATGTAATGAATGTTTGTGGACACTTGGAGGACCATTAATCAAAACAAAATCCTTATCATGCAAATCTATTTAAGCTAATCTCTAGGAAAAGTTTTCCTCCCTTGAAACATTTCAAGCCCTAAGAAGGCAAGGCATTGAACCACTTTCTTAGCAGATCTTGCATTTCCACTATCATTTCCTAGCTCATTCATAAATATATTTCTTTGAGAATCACAACGAGCAAGAACCAAATCATCCAAACATGCACTAAAAGCATCTAAGGATAAAAATTCAATAAAAAAAAGTTCAACTAAATTCAAGCACTTCACTGCCGCTCCTGCACCTTTGCACTTAACAATTGCATTACCAATTTGAGTAAGAAAACTCAACAATTGTGTTTTATCACCATTGAATAATATAATTTCACTATTTCTTATGAGAAGCCCATTCTCCTCATAGTTCAAATCAAGAGGTAAGTCCATCTGAAGAAGTTGCCTAGCTGTCCAAAATGGCCCTCCATCATGCACTTTAGTGACTGTTGGTTCATGCAAGTTTGCATAAGTCCACATTGATAGCTGATTCAATGTAGTTTTATCCAAAATATATTTGATATATTATGATGTAATCAAATTTTGGAGGCCCAGGTGTAACCATAGTTTTAAAAACACACAACCCAAGATCACCTTGAGCCGACTACTGAATGGGAAAGTTAATCGTCCCACAAGTAACGCGACCACTCGTTATAAGGATCTGATAAGGGAACCGCAGATAAGAAAGCATTGTCTTCATATATAGTTCATAGCCCTTGTCTGCCATTTGATCATGCAACTTCAAAGCGTATAGGATATTGTTCTCTTTTATTAGCCCATAAATTATGGTCTTGTATGTGATTATGTCAGGCATGCAATCATTCTCATTCATTTCTTCGAGGAGAAGGAAATCTTCATCCAATTTCCCTCCCTTGAAATATCCATTGACCAATGCATTATAGGTCACTATAGTTAGCTTTATTCCGCTCATTAAAGCTTCAATGAAAATCTCTTTAGCCTCATATAATCTACCTACTTTGCAGAAATTGTCTACTAGCAAGGTGTAAGTATAAAAATTTGGCTTACAACCCTTACTTTTAATTATACTCAACCACTCCAGGGCCTCTTTAATGCACAAAGTTTATGTATTAGAAAGACAAAATTAGAAATTATTTCAGTTTTCATTTTGTGTTTTAAAGTTAGATATTGTTTTCAAGTTTTCAAATTTCTAATTTTGTTGCAATGTAGCAGACTGATCGTGGCAGTACAAGAACAACCCCAAGATAGGATGATCGCGGAAAGGGGCCAGTTGAAGAACATGTAAAGTGCCAACCTTGCTCTATCTTCAGGTATTTTAGTTCTTTACATAATTGAGATAACATTAATTTTGTTCAAATATGCAGATGCCTGGCCATGGTGGGCTTGATGATTCCTTCAACGAGGAAGAGTTTTCTTCATCCCCATGTCCATTGCTATTGCTGCAAAAAAAGTCGTAAAAAGCAACCATGGAACTTGAGTGTTTTCTAGACGTTGTGCCTCAAACACCTGAATTAGGACAAAGGATAAGACAACTTATGACCCAGCTAGAAACATATAAGGTAATAATAAAAAATCAAAAGGATATTTTTTTTGTTCTGCATGAGATCAATTGTGATAGTTTTATTTTTAATTTTTACATTAGCTAAAATAACAAAAAAATTCTTTTGTATGTAGAATTTTCTGACACCTGTTGCCCCCGATGTTGGTGGTAGTGGGACACAAAAACGAAGATTAGATGGCTCTCTCCGACACCTTCCATGCTAGGTGGCGGTAACCTGCCAAAGAAGACACCTGACCAACACGCTAAAGCGTATTCACCATGAGTGATGAAGGTACAATGTGTCGCTATATATTATTGCATTTCCTAGAGCTACACATGTCACCTCCACGAGGACCATTCCAGGCATGTTTTTGGTGAACAATGAAGGTGTTCCTATAAAGAAAGTACAACTCCCAAGTAATTTTTATGTTTTAACTATTTCATGTACTCTATCTAAAACATATTTTATCATGACTATTATTTTTAAATTAATAATAATATATTTTTTGTGTAGGAAACAATGATTTCTACAGGGCCTTGAAGAGAAAGGTGTTGGTAATTTTTGGCCCAACCATACACACAAGGTGGAATTCCCAGAATTCCAACCTAAGAAAAGAACTTCTAGATTATATAGAAGGCCTTTTGGGGGTGGGCACATTTGATGAAGACATCGGTCGCTTCACGGTAGTTGAGAAAAACCTGAAAATATACTGGAACACCTCGTTTTGTAAGTATCTAGATATGAAACACATTCTCTATGAGTTCGAAGGTGGAGAACCCTCATCGATAGTAGGAAAAGAAAAATGAAAAGCAAAAATTCTATTTGCATTTGGACCACATGAAGGTATATGTTGACTTTTAATTCAATAGCTTCAATTTTCTCTATGTCTAAATAAAATTGTGCTCACGTCTGCTATGACTTTAAGTTTCACTGATAGGTTTAAACTTTTATTGAAACCAAAACTAAGTTAGAAAAAGAACCATACAAGCCTTCGTGATAGCCCTGTAAAGGTAAGCATAATTGTAGCTAGCTTATCTTATAGTGTTCATATCGTTTTCAAATTATTTTAGCAATCTACATGAATAACATTAAAAATACACAATAATATGTAATGTAGGGTGATGACTTCGGAACAGAAACTACAGAGGAAGATAAAAATATCACTTTCCATTTCGGCTATCAAGCCGTAGTTGAACGTCGCAGAAGCTTGGGGCAGGTCCCAAGATCTAGAATGCCTGATAAGGTAAAACATTAACCTTTCAATATGTTTTTTTTCATCCATAAATTTAATGTCTAACAACTTTGTTTAAATCGAGAACAACACTGTGAGCCAAAATATGGGTTGCCTAAGCGTTATTTGAAGTGAAATATTTATATAAAGTAAATGGTCTCATTGCAACTTGATCTTCTTAGTAGGACCCGTACATCATACTATCATTGAAGACATAATGGTATTAATTTCCACTTATAGTTTTTCTAATTATACCTTGATGGTTGTGTCCTTATAAAGTTTTTTTTTAAATGACAGAGAATGTTGTACTTGAGCATCCTACCACTAGAGAGGAACACAGGGCAACAGTTCAGACGGTGACAACTGGTGCACTAGCTAAATAATCTCATTTCATTTTTTTTATTAATAGTACCGAACTAGTTCAATGATGTTTAGAAACTGACAATTAAAATTTAATATTATCTATTTTTGTAGGCGATGCCCCGTCACTGCATGATGCCAGACATTGTGAGTACACAACTAGGTCATCTATGCAGGAAAGACACGAAATAGAAGTAGACCACAATGATGTTGATGATGTAGTTAGGAGCTTTAGAAGTAGGAATAAGAAAAAGAAAATTTCATATCGTGAAATATTGTATTATTATAAGACAAATGTTACCATACTTGGAACATTTTTTTCATTATATAAAAACTCATTTATCATACTATTTTTATGTCAAGCAATTTCAATGTTTTCTTGTGTACTTTTTGTTTAACAACATATTAATTATTGAATATTTTTCTCTTGCTCATGAAAGAAAAAAATGAAATATAGATTGGGTATTGGGAATTGAGAGTGATGTGAGGGGGGGGGGCATAAGGACTTCCACATTCACATGGTTGGCACATTTGTGAAGATAATTGTTGAATTTCATGAATGAAATATTTGAATGACCTCTCTCGATCCATGGCCATGCCAAAAAAGTCATTGTTGACTTAGTTGCTACTCTTTCAGATCGTGGGAGACTTGTTCCAAGTTCAGGCGACTCCAACAAATTGTTCTTGAAATGAAGAGGAGCTTATTCAGGTATGTTTTGACATTGTCAACATATGTTCTAACATTATCATAAGAATTCATCTTAAAGTAAAAAATACTACATCATTTACTTGTATTTATTGTATAGATAAATGGATTTTGAATGACTTGGCAGTGCATGTACAAATCCTCTTGCATCATGAGCAATACAACTTGTCAACCAGGGTCATGTCCAGGATCTTTTTGCTTGTGCGCTTGACCAGGTTCATAGTGTCACATTTTGTAAGTTAATTTATAGTTCATAATTCAATATGAAGCCTGTTCATGATTATTATCTGGTTTTTTGTATGTGTTTTTTCCTCTATTTGATTGTAAGTTTGAACATGCTTTTAAACATTGAAATTTTTATTTTATTTTATACTATTTTTATACTTACTTGTTCTAGTTATGGTGATATAACCACCATTGTATCGTATCCATCTTATCTCATTCCCTTGGGTTGTAGTTAGGTACAAAGGAACTCCAACCAGTTCCAATTCCCTCACATTCCTCTTGGCCAACAACATAAATTTAATATATATGGGTTCCCCAGCCCAATGACCCCTTTTGTAGTAGAAGGAGTGCCCTTGTTCTGGTAATTGTATATCTTCTATATTAGCCTAGGAGTGGACCTAGAGTATTTGTAGCCAATTTCCCCCTACCATCATTTTCTGTAAGTCTATTCTGTTAGGTCATAAACTCCCTTGGGTCATTTATTTCCAAAAAATATGCCAATTATTTGGAGTTGAAATCTTATATCTCATATGGAAAAAAAAGAAAGATTAAATACAATTTTATTTACAAATGCTTAAAATTGCAGCAAATTTACTTGGTATGGTGGTGTTATAATATGTGTCAAGTTTCTAACCTTCATTTGTAGTTCCAGGTGCAAGTTAGAAAGTTGGACCTAGATCTAACAAATTACATTGATTCCTTGAGTTTTTTTCTAGGGGTTACTCCATGTACGTAAAATGATTTCCACCTAGGATTCAAATCTCCCCACTCAGCCCAGTCTTGCAAGGTTGAAGGGTTCACCCAACACAAGGTTTATCGTACTAAGTGAACAGAATGATATCTACAGATAACCTCCTCATTCAGATGATGATAAATTTTCTTGAAGATCACAATCTCAATTTTAGCTAGGTTGACTTAGTTTTGTGGTCACTTAGACACTAATAAAATTATCTTATTGCATATTATATTATCTCCTCACACTCATCATCCTAGAAGGGGATAAGCCACCAACCAATAGAATGATGGATAGGACACTTGTCACCCCCAACTAGGGGGGCTGAAAATGAAGGCTAGGGGACAAACCCCAAAAATAAGGATGGATTTATGATGGAAAATTGGCCTAGATTTTTCCTACAAACAGAAATCTATCATCACTTACTATTTATTCTACGCAAGGTATCTAAAGTCGCTCTACCAATTCATTTTAATGCCAAGAATTCACTACACGAAACAAAATAATTGTTATTTTTTTTCGAGTTAGGATACAGTTTATAATGTTAAAAAGTTGGTATTGGTTATAGGTCCATAGTGTTGCATATTTTCTATTTGAATTACATCAATATTTATAACAATTACGTTTATGTATGTGTGTGTAATCTCTGTGTGTGTATGTGTGTTGGCTCACACACACACACAACGTTGAGCCGTCAAAGATGAATCTCAAAGGCGTTTTTCAAAATATAAGCGCACATGGGCATTATTGAGCCAACAATGCCTGCATATTTCCTTCTCATGAACAAGTCTCAATGTGGAAAATCCATGAAATATAATTATGTCAACTTTTTCACGTAATTCTTCCACATTTTTCCAAAAAAACACATTGCCACGTGCTCTTGTTTTCTCATTTTTCTAAGCAAGGAAATGGGAGCATGTTATGCTATTGATGGTGAAGGTTGTTATGTCTACCTATAGGTGCCCTCCTATGGGTCAAGGCCTACTACTTCTGTCTTGTCACCGAAAAACCTCAGAGATAGGTCACTGAAAATCTCAAAGAAGATGTCCCAAAATCTCTGTTTGTAGACTGTTTGACTATCACAATCTCAATTTGCAGTGAAGAACAATAATATATTCATTGGTATGTGGAACACCCACATGGAAGATAACATGTCATTGTTATTTGGTTCATGATGTTGTGGCACTGAAGTAGAATGATGTGGCACACCTATGTGGTACATGGTGTATCATCATGACATGGTTCATTGGTGATGTGGTGATGACATGGTGAAAACATTGCACTAACGTGGCCCTGACATGGAGAGGAAGTGGAAGGTGATGTGGAGCGCATGTCGAGGAATTGATTCCGAGAAATTTGGAATCCAGTATTTGGCCTATCTCCCAATACTAATAGAACCTAAAATTTTTCAGTTATATTAATTGTAGCTACAAATCCAAAAGAAACCTAAGACAATATGAAATACTTGTAGCTTCCTAATTATGTAGCCATCGTGTGATATTGTTATGCATTACGTTGTTAGAAGAATTTATACAAACTGATAATAAATGAAAATAGGCTATCCCAGTTGGGCATGATGTCAAGGTGTTGCCATGGTGTATTCATGCTTGGGCATGATGTCAAGTATTAGTCTAAATTTAACATTAAACACGGTGTATTTTTTAATGGACATAAATCTTTGGTGGATACCCTAGATTCTTCTTGAATGAGAGGAATTAAAACCCAAATAATTAATCCTGATCTCTTCTTCTTGATATGATGAAGGAGCGAGGTTCCCAAGAATGCTTCAAGTGTAGAATGATTCAAGAGAGATTCTCAAGGTGACTAATTGTAGCTTGTTTTGAATATGAATTTAGATGTCGCTACAATGTTTCAAGCTATTAGCTTCAAAATTTCCTTCTTCTCAAATCAACAGGTCTAGAGCCTATTTCAGATATTTGAAGCCCTCTTAGAGATGTCATACTTTGTAGGAATTCTTCTTCCATTTGTTAACTTCTGAAGTAGAGCCAGCTCAACCTTGAACCTTTGAATATGGCATAACGTAGTCACTAGAGACAAGGACTTGAAGGCTTCCAATATGAACTTCTGGAATAGGCATATTTGAGATATCTTCCCTCAAACTAGTCCTTCACATTATTCACTGTATAATCCTTCATGTTATTCAAAGTAGGATAGTATTTTTTTCCCTCCTTCTATTCACTTGTTCCATTCATCACAAATGACAAACATTTGGACGAAGAGAGTAGCATGCCAATTTATAGTTCACTAGGTTTTTCCCTTCTTGTCATTTGTTCTTTGTGTACATAATTCTCCCAATGGTTCCTTGTGCTCACAATCCCACAGGTGTACATCCAACAAATGATAAATGGAAGGAAATTTCTTATCAATTTAAGGTATAGATGGGTGCCACTTTATTTTTTTTTATTAGAATTGACCATATTCCACTTCTTTGGCTTTCTTATCAATGTATCTATGTTAAATTTGGACAGGTGAAAAATCACTATCCCTTATTTGACATGGATTATCAAGGTTTTGCATGTGGTGACATTGTATTTTCTGCTGATTCTTTCAAGTATATGATGGCCACCGACCTTGGCTTGATGTCCTTATAGCTTCACAGGTCCTTATGCAAAATTGATAGCTATAAGCATGCCACTGTTTCTTTCTAGCTTCAACGTTTGATTGATGACTATATTGCTTCAGGTCTATTTTCCTTAGATCTTTCAAACTTCATGAAAGTGATAAAATATATATGAGATTGGTGACTACCACATGTACTCAGTCACCACGGGATTTTAACTTTGAAAGAAGAGTACAGTACCAGTGTCACAAGGACACATATTTGAAGAAGAGATGTATTCTATCACAAATATATAAATATCTATGCTTCAAACTTTTGACAAGTTTAGAATTCTTGATAGGGATCAACTGTATGCCCAGAAGAGGACCTTAATTAATTTGTATTGGTGCTTCTTTATGGAGTTTCCCTTTATTTGGATTGGTGCTTCTTTTAGCCATGTTTTATTGTTGGGAAGTTTGTCTTGCTACAACAGAAAGCAAATGGAGTCGTGTTTTAATGACTGGGCAGTTTTCCTTTCTACAACAACAAAGAAATGGGGTTGTGTTTTAATTATTGTGCAGTGTGTCTTGCTACAGTATCAAGGAAATGGATCCATGTTTTAATTACTAGGAAGTATATCTTGCTACAGTAACAAGGAAATGGCCATCACTAAAATTCACATCTAGTGGCTCAACACTGTTACCATCACTAACTTATTGCCCATTGACCACCAAACTAGTGGACTTATCCAACTTTGGTGTTTATGTTAACCAACTGAAATTAGTTGTGCATTTTTCCTTTAAAATTTTGCAAAAGATAGTTGATTCATGAAGTCTTTTATACTGTAATGGTAGCATAAGAATAATTTGTATAATTTGTGTGATTATCATATATAGTTGGTCTTTATATGAGATATTTCCATCACTTGAGTGTGTAACCATGCTAAGCACTAGTAAAAATACATTCCATTCTTGATATGATAAGATTCTTGGACATGTTAATTCCTTTGTGACTTGGCATTTCCATGGTGCTTTTGATGTTTAGTTCACAAGGAAATCTTCATGGATGGTAGATCATAATAGGAATGTCAATTATGTGTACACTCGGATATGAGATTAAGATTGTCATGTTATTGGTTTTTTATATCATAATACCTCTCTTGTATGTACTAAAAGAGAAATCACCCTATTTAATGGTTTATAATTGGGTATACACTTGATGACCCTTCCCACATGCACCATGTATTAAATGAATGCAGGTATAACAACGTATATAGGCCTCCCTTTAAGGAAAAAAATAGGACTTCTTTAGAGGTAGCAGTATGAAATTATAGTTGTAGGTTTCATTTCCCTCTTTACAATCCTCTTGTGTTGACTCCCTTAGAGGAATTTCAAGCATAGCCTTCCAGTCTTGTAAATGCAACCAACGGGTTTCAAACCTATAGAACACATCTAATAGAACACGGTTGTGGTCCTTTTCATTGGGTTGAAAAATAAGTATAAGGATTGGTCTTATTCATGCATGCATAAATCCTGGATCCTTATGTTATCGCTGAGTAGGGTGCCATTGTAGGTAGGTCAAACTTGAGGTGATAAAATAAGTTCTTTGACATATGAAAAGGTATCTAGCACCCATCAAGCACAACTGAATATCACAACCATAAAGTACTACCAAGTGACATATCACTGATGTCTGATACTCCATAGAGTATCACTTATTACCCTGGAGCAATGCCACATTGGACTATAGGGATTACATTTATCCAACATTCTTTAGTCCAATATCCTTTCCATAACCATCTATCAGATTTGCAAAGTCTTCTTTAGCAATATGATCTATATCAATAGATAAAGGTACATCACATCACTATGATTTAATTTATAGGCTCAACGTAACTGGTAAATAATTTCTTTGGCATAAATGATTCTCTGAAATTACTACTCTCGGCCTTGTGGTGGAATATTAAATCAAACGAGAGATATTTTAGGATGATTTACATCTGTTTTGGCTCGTTAAAATTTATTTCGTTAATATTTCTTCTATCCAAAACACTCTTCAACCTCTTTGGTGGATGATATTCCTTTATTCGCAAACTGTGTGGCAAGCTATGCCACCTTCTTTGGCATGCTTGGAGGCTCTCATCTTCCAACAATCTAAAGGTATCTTCAAAATGAAGTTTTTCCTACTCCTATTTTTTTTTGTAGACAGTTGTCATCGGTTGATATTCTACTATAATCATTTGGTTAATAGTGATAATGCAAGGACCTTGTATTTATTCCATGATCCACAAAGGTTATTAATCTATTTTTCCACGATTATTTTGATTTATTCTGCCATGGTCTCTTCACGGGTCATCCAGGAGGCTAAAGAATAAAATTCACATCACCTAGCTCAGAGTTGGGGTCCCAAACATTCATAGAAAGTAGTATTAAATTATCCATATAAAAGTCTGCCATCTTATACCTATCTTGAATGTTACACATAAGGAAAAAATCAATGAATGTTTTGATGTTTTGGAAAGGAGGGAATCCTTTTTGGGCTAATAATCTAGTCTAAAATTGGCACCATTAGTATTTGAAGAATAGAGAGTATGTTTTAATGGATGTCTAGAGTGTGTCTACTAATTTGTCCAACCTTTCTTTTGATCATCCAAATACATTTCTCGAAAATTTGTTAGCTTCCTTATTGATGTCTGTGAAGCTACCCCCAATGAGTCAATTTGTGAAGAAGGTAATGATCCCATCTCTGTTGATCTAGACGTCAGAAACTTGATGGAAAGTTTCCATCCTCACAGGATGAGCATTGATATGTAAATTCACTGGGTTGCATCATAGTCCGACTGCAGTAGATATATGGATCTCAGATTGTTGGGCTCCAAATATGTAGGGAGAACTCTCTGTTTTTACACTTTGAAGAAGTGTATTTTGCTTCTTGTTCATATCTAAAGAAGATTAGGATTTAATATTTTTCTCAGGTCCTTATGTTGCAGGATTCTAGGAACTGCTACACTGTATCTAAATCCTTGGTCTCTAAACTTCAATACAATGGAGGAATTCTCCTCGTTTTGTTATGGGTTTGCATCCCATTTTTTGTTGATCTTTTGGGATAAGGATATTATAAAGGATATCGATGGTGACTTTGGGAAGTTACTTGAAGTGGAAGAACACAAGGAATGCCAATTTTTGTGTCTTGTATTTGTGTTGAAGTTGAGTTAGATAAAGGTCTCGTGGAGGCGATTCCTCTATAGCTAGATGAGAGGATCTTCCTCCAAGAATTTTATTACTATCAACTACCTTTCAAGTGTAATATTTGCCATAGATTTGGGCATTTTTTAGGAATTTCTAGCAGGATTCTCATTTTTCTCCTAATAAATCTTAGGGGAACAAGGAACAAATCAATGAAGAGGATCAATCTGAATT
Source organism: Pinus albicaulis (assembly GCA_034641835.2). Classification (NCBI taxonomy): domain Eukaryota; kingdom Viridiplantae; phylum Streptophyta; class Pinopsida; order Pinales; family Pinaceae; genus Pinus; species Pinus albicaulis. The sequence goes on along the minus strand of CM076575.1, from coordinate 1,603,227,432 downwards.
TAGGCTAGTGATGATTAAGAAGAAAATACGACCGAAATAAGCTAGATGTGTAAGGCCGATTTAAGAATATGGCCGATTACACTTCCCTCTCATCTTTAATTATTTATTCTTACTCAAAATGGAGCTTTGGCTTGATACCTATAATAAAAGATTCAAGGTGTTGATCCCTTCAGTTTCTATCCAAGATCCCCTTAATGTTATCTACCTCTCTGTTATCAACGATCAGGAAACTATTTGCAATGGAAAACGATTGATTTACCCTAGGGTTAAAACCCATAAATTTATTTCGACAATAAAATATGCTTTATAATAGTTGAAAAATGTCTATTATTACCCCAGAAAACTGATGATAAAGATTCCTGAAGATGCTTATAAAATATCACAAGTAATTGTTGGCACGAGTTTGCTTATTATAAATGCCAAAAATGTTTTTGTTTCTACATATTCAAATTATTGCAGCTTTAGCTACAATATGATTGTTTATTCTTTGCTACTCTTGTGCATATCACTGTGTCTGTAATATAGACAGAATTTTCTTAAAAATAAATGTGGCATAAATTTGTCTTGACCTTGGCATGCAGGAACATCAAGATGCAAGCAATCCAGTCTAATAAGTTTAATGCAATGGTGTGACCTTCAAAATACCCAAGGATAGTAGAGTCTCAAAAAATTTGAAAGCTTCTGAGGTGTGATATTTTCCATTATTGCAGTTAGTATGAGGTATGAAAATTCACTGAATTTGTAGATAAGTGAATGTAGCATTGTTCTCAATTTTCGACCTTGAAAGCTACAAGATTCTTGCAATTTTGTGAGTCCAGAGTTCTCTTGCGGTGGTACTAACAAATATTTCTTGAAAAAAAAGCATATTAACGTTACAAATAATCCAAAGATGAAGGTCAGTTACATGTTCCAGTGATGGAGACGTCATTTATGTATCTTTTTTTGTTGAGCAAGTATTGAAGCATAAATTAACATGTAAGTACAATGGAAAAATTTGATCAAATCCTTCCCAACAATGGCAGGGACATTCACATGCAGGTAGCCCCTTCCCATCATTAACAGATAAGTATGAGATTTTTGACAAAAAAGCAGGGGTGAAACTTCAAAATTATCGAAGACTGCCAAGGTAACATACACTTCTGAGTAAATATGTTCAACAATGAATATGCATAAAAAATATTTCAGTTGTAATACTCAGTGAAGGTTTCCCCTGATAGAGGATATTACAAGTAGAGGAAGGTTCTCAACTTGGCATTAAAAAGTGATTGAATCCATCTAGAATTCAAAGAATTAAAATTTTTTCTTGTCACTTCATTACAAAGTTTTTACATCCATCTAGAATTTGAAAAATCATAAATCTTTCCTTGTCGCTTCTTCCCCAGTTTCTATGGTGCTTTTGATGTTTATTTCACAAGGAAATCTTCATGGATGGTAGATCATAATAGGAATGTAAATTATGTGTACACTCGGATATGAGATTAATATTGTCATGTTATTGGTTTTGTTCTATCATAATACCTCTCTTGCATGTACTAAAAGAGAAATCATCCTATTTAATGGTTTATAATTGGGTATACACTTGATAACCCTTCCCACATGCACCATGTATTAAATGAATGTAGGTATAGCAACATATAGAGGCCTCCCTTTGAGGCAAAAAATAGGACTTCTTTAGAGGTAGCAGTATGAAATGATAGTTGTAGGTTTCATTTCCCTCTTTATAATCCTTTTGTGTTGACTCCCTTGGAGGAATTTCAAGCATAGCCTTCTCAATGCTCATATTTAAGAGCCTTTAAAATTTAGACCAAAAATATCAATTGTGTTGGGGTTCCCATGTTTTGGAAAGTTTGGCAATACCAAAATTTGGACAACATCAGAACCACTTTCAGACCTCAGGATCTAGCCCTCCTGGGTCCAGAGAGGGATCTCTCTATATAGGAAAATTTTTGATGTCTTTGAAGTTTCAGTTCTAAGGTTTTAGGCTAGTTATAAGGCGTAGGGTTTGTTTGTTTGATTTTTGTTTGGTTGTTGGGAATCAGGAAGGAAGGGTTCAATATAAGACAAGGAAGAGAAAAGAGGATTTTAGGCAAAGGAGAGATAACTCAGAGAACACTCGAGACCATTGGGCAATGGATTCAGGAAAGGGTTTACTTGCTATTCAATATGCAGGCTTTCAATTGGGCTAGTCATCTAAAGCATTGGATCTTAAAAATAGTAGTGTGGTATGAAATGATGAGAAAGAAGGTGAAAGGCAAGAAAACCTCCAAGGTGACCACTTAGGAATCAGGTCCAGGGACAGGACATGCCATTAGACACCTGTGATCCAACTCCTAAAAGGTTAACTCTTCAGACAAAGGAAACACTAAAGATTTAAACACAAAGGTGAAGGCCTGAGATCAGAGAGGGGCTTTGAACTCTCAATGCTTCGACATTCAACTTAAGGGAATTTAGGAAGGTTCAATTGATGGAAGATACCCTAGTGAGGTAGAATCAACATTCTAAACTCCTAGTATCCCAATTATTTCAATCAAAACCCAACAAAAACATCTAAGAACGGATTCATTAATTCATACATCAGCTAACAGTAATTTTAACCACTCCACTGGTTAAATTAGCTTGAATCAATACTCAGATAACACATACAGCAGAAAAAATCAAAGGTAAGGAGAGCAGAAACATAGGGTACCATACAAGGGTATATCCTATGCCAGATTTCTGATGCGTACCAGAGGAAATGGAATATGATGAATCACAAAGGGAAAAAGAGATATAGATAGAAAAACATCACCGCTGCTTTAAATTAGGATCCAAAGAAATGTGCTTGTCATATTAAAGAGAAACACTAGTCATGTACAACATTTCCAATAGCTTGATATTCAGTCTGAAAACATCTTCCTCAGCCTATCTTACAAATTTACACAGAGAACTATATCTCAAGAGAAACAACTTACAATCACAGATATCCGATCAACAACCCTTTACAATGAGTTTCTTCATGAGTTTATAGCTGAAAGAAAAGCAGAGGAGGTAGATGAAACACTAAATGAAACATTAAAACAGAGTAGAAGAAGAGGGTAGAGGCCCATTCTATTTTAATATCTGAGCATTAATCTTCAGTACTCTTTGGGTGAAAGAGTGGTCTTCGACAGGCCGCAATTTACTCCAGGTATGTTCTTTGATGTACTTTGGCTGTAGTACTCTGTAGTACTCTGGTGAATAAACAAAAGGCAGATAAATTATTTTGAGGTCTTCCATACTGCATAAAAAATGCTCTGGTAGAATTAGGACTGCTGTCAGGGTGGAAATCTTCTCAGGAACACGGTGTAAAATGCAAACAGTATGGGTACTATGTCCTTTCTAGAGAGGAAACTTCTGCTGATGTGAAACACTGTCAATATTGTTTTTTGTGTGTCAGGCCTGATTAGGCCTTATGTGTGATTTCAAAAGATCTTAAATCTGGTACATTTTCCTTTTAAACACTGGATTAAGGCTCAAAATCTTCAATTACAGGCCTCAAACTCTCTGATCTTTCGCTGATACTCTTTGCTGCTTCATTACTGTCTCTGTCTATGAAATTTGAGACTTTTAATGGTGCTGGGGAGGTTTTATAGAGTTAAACTTTGTCCTTCAATGAAATATTTTGTTTAGTAACCTTTCCAAGCTCTTCTCTGTAATATTAGGCTCTGAAATTAGCCTTCTCTGCGCTCTGTGTCACTGTAACAGTGACTGTGAGAAATGGCGATTTCCACCACCTGTAAACCTGCAAAACACACAAACATGTTAAGAAATGCATGCATGGGAGGACAGATGCAGTGGAAAGTTGAGAGGATGGCAGCATAGCATGATGGAAATGGTGGATGCAAATTAAATGGCAGAAAAATGCATAATCGTGATGAAAAATGCAGCTGATGAAGCTTGGTGGAGAAATGGATGTGGGCCGTTCGATCGGATTTGGAGGCGATGATCAACGGTGAAGATAGACTAATGAAATGACTTTGGATAGTCGGGAAAAATCCAACAAACCTTAACGTAAATCATTAAATTCCTAATGCTAGGCGGAATGATGTGATTTTAAATGCAAACCATGGAGTTTAGAGCTTTGAACGAAATGCAATGGAAATACACGAAAGATGTATGAAATGGGTCGCATGGTGGGACCCGGTCGTGGGCAGAGGGTGATTTGATTTGGACCGTCAGATCTCAGGAGGAGATCGACGGCTGAGATGCCGCAATGAAGTTCAATGATCACGTGATGAAAAAAAATGAAGGGGACGCGAGATGCAATGAGGGCCATTGATCTATACAGATCAACGGTCGGGATCTGTAGATGAGGTTTCGGGCATAAAGTGGGGAAGTGGTTTTAGGAATGAAAAATTGCTGATTTTTCACTGCCAAAGCGTGGTTTAGAAATTTCTCCAAAATAACGCGATATCACTTGCCGCCTGCCATGTGTCTTTTTAAAACCACTTATATCGTGCAAATTTGGAGCATTAAACTCTGGATGCAGAGAAAACACGAAACTATTGCAGGTCGTTGGATCTAGGCACTTGAGATCCGACAGTGGGAAGAGGAGCGTGATGTGAGGAGATGCACGGTAGGTTAAAGTGGGGGCCGATGGATGGCGGTTTGACTGTGGACTGTCCGATCTATGTGACAGACGGTCGAGATCTAGAGAAAGAAACACATGCGGAGGATTTTGGTTAGTGGGCGGGAAAAATCTGAGTCGTTAGATCAAGAGGGATGAACGGCTACAATCTAATCGGAGGGAGAGCGATGGAAGGGCCGAAACTCTGATGAGCGACGATGCGATTGGCTCCAGACCGTCGGATCTGCAGGAGATCGACGACGGTGATTGGGTCGGAGGGTGACCAATCGGGGAAGCGGGGCGGAGCGAGAAAGGAATCTGGACCGTAGGATCAACATGGGCGGATGGCTCAGATTTAATCGGGATCGGCCAATCGGGGCATCGGGGGGGTGACACATTATGAAATATCCAATTGGCGATGGAGGCGGTACAACGATGGCCGTCGGATCTAGATATGGATCGAAAGTGGAGAAGATCATCGAAGGTTTCAAAACGGAGTGTGATTGGGGTGCGATGTAACATGCGCAAGCCATTAGATAAATTAAGATCGATGGCTGAGTTTGCTCCAAAACCCATAGAACAAATTCCACTCTCGCATCGGAAGTATTGTTTTTACAATGGATAACCATGTCCTACTCCGATTCTTCGATGCGATTAGCGCCTTGCGGGTTAGCGCTTGGTTTTAGCACCCGGGCTTATGGAGGGGAAGTGGTTAAGGGGCTTGGCCGAAGGGGGCTAAGCTTGTAATATGTTAGAAAATGGGTTTTTAGCTTAGAAACAGAGTTTTGAGGCTAAAAAAAGGCTTCCGATAGGGAATAAAAGGGTTTTAAAACCAGATGAAGGGATTTAACTTGATTTAAAAGGGTGAAAACGATGGTTAGGGGGACTTAGGAGGGATTTTTGGTGTCAAAGGGGAAACTTTGAAAAGGGAGAAAGGGTTAATAATGAGGCAATTTGCAGAGGTACAAGGGCAAATCAAGGCTTTCTAAGCATAGTTTTTCACAGACAGTGAGGCTTTCTCGGATGGAAACAACAGTGAGAAATTGCTTAAAGGCAGAGAACACATAGAGGCTTCAAGGATGAGAGATTTTCCTAGGAAATGTATGTCCTGAAGTCTCATAAAACAATTTAGCCACCAATTGGCTTGGCAAAAAATTCATAGGTGGCTAAAAGTGGCTCCACGTGGGGATGGCTTCTTCTTGAAGGAGTCAAGAATTCAGAGAACAGATCTTTGGAGTAGGCCAGATGCTTGACCCTTAAAACATCTTTATTATTTGATTCAGCTGTACACATGATGGAGTTAATCAGTAAAAAACTTTCCCCAAACAATCTACCTACCCAAACTACAATCCTAACATTTTTTCTTCAAGGTGCATTTGAATTTGCAGACCTTCTTCATCATTTTTTATTGGAAAGCAGAAAACAAACTAGTCTAATTCTACCCTTATTACTCCATTAGACTAGATTAAACTGTTGGCCTCATATGTTTCTCTACCTAATCTAATATCCGCTAGGATTAAAATGTCCAACGGATTTCTTCTCTACATTCTACAACAGAAATTCAAAAACAGTCAAACTAGGATTGGACAGTCTAGTTTGCTGCGTATCCAAGGCATAAAGACAGTTGCACATGGACTGAAATTGCAGAAAATTGGGAAAAAAACTTCAAAGGCTTGAAATCTTGAGACTCTTGGGGCATCCTTCCTTTCTTTGTGACTCAATTTTTGGGCTTGTTAGAGTCACTTTCCTCTTCATTGCAGCTCTGGTTTTGGGCTTGTTAGAGCTGATTCTTCTTTCTTCTTTGCTGGTTAAGATTTTGAGCATCTTAGAACCAGCTACTTTAATTCCTTTGGCCCAAGTTTTGATCATGTCAAAGCCAATATTTTGCACTTCAGAGGTTCATGTTTTGAGCATATTTGAACCTCTCTTTCTCTCTTTTTGAAACATTTTCTCTTTTTCTTGAAAACAAAACACAGTAATGGTATTTACAGTGGAAATGAAAACTGGAAATTGGAAATCAGCAGTAGTAATGCTTGAGCATCCTACCATTGATAGGACCCCCAAACAGATCTGTACCATCTAGCTCTTGCAGAAAAAAGGCATTTGGACCAACCATGGCCTGGATGATGTAAGGACCCTACCACAAACTGTTAAACTTGCCATGCTTTCCTTTGTCTTCTCTCCTAGAGTCCCACTTCAGAAATTTATCTCCTATTTTGAAATCAGAATCCTTGGTTCTCTTGTTAAACAACTTCTTAATATTTTCTTGAATTTTTAGAGCTCTATTATAGACCTCTTCTCTTATTTGTTGGAGATGAATTGTCTGATTTATCCTCCTCACCATACTGTCCTCTTCTATATGAATATCTTGGACTAGTTTAATCACTGGTACCCCAAGGCTAGTAGGAAACACTGCTTCTATTCCATAAACAAGCTGATATGGTGACATGCCAATGGATTTCTTTGTTGTAAGCCTGTCAGCCCACAAAGCATGCACTAACTTGTTATGCCATGACTTCTTGTTTTCTTCAAGAAGCTTTTTGATAATGGTCACCAAGCTCTTGTTTGATGATTCAGCTAACCCATTACCTTGTGGGTAATAAGCAGTTGAATGACTGAGTGCTATCTGATACCTGTGACAAAAATCAATAATTTTCTTGGATCCAAAAGGAACAGTGTTATCAGTGATTATTTTTCTTGGGCAGCCAAACCGAGAGAGGATGTGGTCTTCTAGGAACCTAATGATGACAAAATTTGTGGCATTACTAGAAGGTATGGCCTCTATCCACTTTGTGAAGTAGTCTGTGGCTGTAAGGATCCACTTGTGTTGTGCAGAAGAAGCAGGGTGTATTTCTCCTATGAAACCTAGGCCCCATTGCAAAAACGGACCCTCAACAGAAATGGGTTGTAATGGTAATGGGAGGAGCTTTCTTTTGCCCTCGAAAATTTGGCATTTATGGTGAGAAATTATCATTTTATGGATTTCATTGAAAAGTGTAGGCCAATAATAGCCAGCTCTGAGTATTTTGTTAGCAGTGGCTTTCCAACTCAAGTGGCCTCCACATTCTCCTGCATGGAACTCCTATTTAATTCTTTCTACTTCAGTTTCGGGCAGACATTTAAGCAATAAACCATTTGCATTTTTCCAATATAAACATTCATTCAGTATGCAATAGTTTCTGGCCTTTAACTTTAGGAATCTGGCCTTAGTTTTGGATAAATCCGGAGGGGAATTGAGGTTTGTGAGCACATACAAGATATCAGAATACCAAGGAGAGTTTTGAAATTGTTCCTCAACTATAGGATCAGGCAGTCCTTCTTGTTCATCCAAGGTTTCCACCATGTTTATGTCAAGGGCTTGTAAATTTGATTCAACCATTAGTTGAGCTAGGCCCTAACCTTTGATCAGTTTTGTGGGTTTTATTTCCAGGTCATATTCTAAAATCACAGCAATCCATTTGCCCCTCTTTCTGTCCGGATCTCGGGACAAGATGTCTTTAACCACTATATTTGGCATGTAGGCTATGGTGTGAGAATGCAGTATGTACACCCTAAAGTCTTTCAAGGCTTTAACCAAGGCATATGCTTGTTTTTCCATTATGTTATATTTTAAAGGTGCATCTCTTAGAGATTTGCTGAAGAATGCGATAGGCTGTTCCATTCCCTCTAGATTTTTCTGCAGTAAAACTGCAACCACTGTATGCTCGGAGGAAAATGAAAATATCAGGAAATATTTTGAGAAATCTGGGCTGACTAGGATAGGAGCTCGGGTGAGTGCAAGTTTAACTGACTCAAAATATTGTTTAGCCTCTACAGTCCACTTAACCGCTACACCTTTTTTCAACATGTTTGTCATATTCCTGAGGTGCTCAGCTAAGTTGGGAATAAACCTCCTTAAGAATTTAATTTTCCCAATAAAGGATTGCAACTCTTTAATGTTTCTCGGGTGTGTAATCTGTAGTATTCCCTCAAATCTTTGTGGGTCTATCTTAATTCCGTTCTTAGATATAATATGGCCAAGAAGCTTACCTTCTTGCAGCCTGAACATAGTCTTTTTTAGATTTAATGATAGAACGAACCTTCTACATTTTTCAAAAACTCTTCTCAGATGTTTTAGGTGCTCCTCATCAGTCTTGGAGTAGACTGTAATGTCATCCAGATAAATGACAATGAAGTGCCCTATCTCTTCCGAAAAGGCTATGTCCATTGCTCGTTGGAAGGTCGCACCAGAGTTCATCAATCCAAAAGGAATTTTTACGTCCATAAAAGTGCCCCATGGAGTAGTGAAAGCGGTCTTGAGTTGGTCTTCTGGGAGTACTAAAACTTGGTTATAGCCTAAAAAAACATCTAACAGGGAGATTCTCTTTGAGCCAACTACCCTCTACAGGATATGTTCCATCTTTGGTAAGGGGTAATTGTCTTTAAGTGAGGCTCTGTTAAGGTTCCTGAAATATATGCACAGTCTGATCTCACCCGTTTTCTTTCTCACAGCTACAAGGTTTGAGACCCAATCAGAGAACCTCACAGGAACTATTATTCCTGCTTCATACATCTTTTTAATCTCCTTTTCAACCACAGGCAATTGTTTTGGGTTTATTCTGCGAAGTTTCTATCTAAAGGGTTTTTGGTATTCCTTTAAAGGGATTTTGTGCTGTATAATGTCTGTGTCATAGGCCATTAAGTCCTCGTAGCTCCAGGCAAACACGTCGATGAATTCTTTGAATAAGTAGATGTATTTCTTTTTCATGTCTGCAGGTAAGGACCTAACGAGTTTAATCATCTTAGGCTTGTCTTCAGTGCCTATATTGCATTCCTCAACATTAGAGTCTGAGTGTTCTATGGTGGGCTTTTTCACTACATCATCAAAATCAAAAAGATCTTCCAAAGGTGCCAGACCTCGGGGTATGTTCTTTTCCTTTGCCTGCAACACCTCTATTTCCTATTTATCTTCATTCTTATATTCTTCGGTTGGATTTCCAATCTATTTAGTTAAAGTGTTTATTTCAATGTTATGGGGTGATTTTTCTTCGTCGGGAGGTTCCTCACTCAGGCAGCTGTCCTCGGATTTAGAGTTTGAATTAGAGAATTCAAACTCATTCCTGCCAAGCAGAAAATCCTCGATTTGCTTGTCGCCCTTAAAGACCTGCCAATATTTTTCGTTATCAGGAACTGCAGGTCTGTACTTGGTTTGAATGACGATTTGTTTGTCACTAGGAGACTTATGGTATGAACTAGCTATGCATGCTAATCCATTAGCAATTACGTTCTGACTCCTAGGAACAAACACCAGTTCATATTCTACAAAGGTTTTCAATAAATCCATAGCGTCATTCCTGTACGCTCTCAATCTAGGGTGTTTCGTTGTGTATTCTCCATTCACCTATTTTATGATCAACTCAGAGTCTCCATGTACAGAAATCCTACAGCCTCCTAGTTTTTTCAACAGATTTAAGACTAGGATGAGAGCCTCATACTCTGCGATATTGTTTGTACATTTGAAGTTCAAATTGAAGGCATGGCTCTCTGCATAGTCACTCTCTGTGTTATGTACCCACACTCCTGCTCCTGCAGTTCTCCTGGTGCACGACCCATCGAAATTCATTTCCCATAAAGGTTCGTTCTCGGGTTTATCATCGATTTATTTACTAGCGTTGGTTTCATTGCTGTGCTGCAATGGAGGGTTTGTTTCATGGTGTGGAGGGTTTTGTTCTTCATGATGTTAATGGAGTTTAGAGAGTTGACTAGTTAATTGTTTTCATTCTGTTTCTTGTTTACTCGAAGTTTCGTTTTCAGTGCACTGTCCACAGGTTTCACCCTCGTTTTCTTCTAAGTCTAGAGTGGCCATTATGTTGAAATATATGGGCTCTACCCTATTGTTTGTATCTTTGTTTTCTAGTTCTGTTTCTTCTAAGGGTTCATCGTTGCAAAGGATGAAGGAGTCCAGATTTGTATGTGCAGAGTACAGAGGTGAGTTCTCAGGTTTTTCAGGGCTGCTGACCAAAAATTTCATTTTTGCCTCTCTATACAGTCTCCTAAGTTGGCTAAAGACAGGGATTGTGGTGTATGAGCCATCCATCTGCATTGCACCTTGAAGCTTGGCTCCCCATGACCTCGATAGTAACATGCCATACTTAGGTGGCACATCTGCTACGACAACATCCATAACCATACATTTGGCAGGAATCTGGGTAAGGTTCACACACAGGTCCTTGATTAGGCCAAGGCACTTTACTCTGCTAGAGTCAAATGAATATAGATCTTTATAAGGACGGGTTATCTATAGGCCTAACCACTCCGTAAATACCTTAGGCATTAAGTTGTGTTATGTCCCAGAGTCATGCATTGCATTGTGAAGGATCTTGTCATGGATATTGAGGCTGATATAAAAAGGAGGTACTACTCCTTCCTGAAACTTCCCTTCTATCTTTGGACCAAACAGAAGGGTTGGTTGATCATCACTCAGATTGACAGTGTCACTGTTTTCACCTAGATTTAAAGCTTTCAAAATTTTTCCTTTATATACATCTTGAGTGGCCAGCTCAGAGAGTGGGATAGAGATTTTAATTTTTGCAATTTCACTCTCCAAATTGAAGAGGGATTGACTTTTTGTAATACTCGACTCTGTTTTGTTAGACACTACCTTAGTGGCTAAATCAGTGTGCTGAATTTCCCAATGTACAATGTTAGGAATTGTTTTATCAAGAACACTAGCTGCAATGCTAGTGCTGCTAGTTGGTTGAATTTGTTTATCAGTGATTTGGTTGTCTTTTTCTTTGTTCTTCCCCAAACTCTTAGCTGCCGATTTACTACTTTCAGCAGTCACTTTAGAAGTTTTCACAGGCCCTTTCTTGATGGTAACCTCATAAGCCTTTGGTTTGGAAGTGTTCTTTTTTCTTCTAAGTTCATTCTGTTCTCTGACCTGCATGATGGCATTTTCAAATCCTAGCCTGTAATCCTCAGATTCTGATCTTTCCTCATCCCAATATGAAGGTGAGGGTTGATCTTCTTCTGTGGAACAATTGTGGATTGAGTTATCTATCTCAAACATATTTATTGTGTTTTCCTTAGACTCTTCTATAATCCCCTCATCCTCATCGAGGAAATTCTCCTAAAATGGGGGTATGACTTGTTGATCTAATTCTCTTTGTCTGTTAGGAGTGGTATTGTTTCTTCTAAAGTTATGGTTCTGGTTATGGTTTTTGTTTTGATTACTCACTGTGACAACCATTTTTTCCATCATTTGTTGCAGCTTTTCCATGTTTTTGGCTAGATGTTCATACTTGGGGTCAGATGTGGAAGATGCAGAATCATCTCTATATGTTACCCTTTTCTCAGCCCTCATTCTGGCTTTCTTCTCAATCAGGTTGGCCTCGACACTCACTACCCCTTTTTACATATCTTCCAATGTGTTGTAATCTCTTTCCCTAAGCTGGTAGGCCATATTGGCATCAAAGCCTTCGGGATATTTCAATAAAGCCATACCTTGGAGAGGTTTCATGTGTGGAGGAAGAGCGTTATAAACATTGTTGAACCTTGTAGAGTAGTCATGGACACTCTCTCCTACGTTTCTTTTAAGGTTCTTGTATTCTGCTAAGATTTGGAGAGGGTTGGTCTTGACTTCCCACTTATTTATGAAGGATTGATATAAAGAGGGAAGATCATGGATGGTATTAGGAGGTAGGCCTTTAAACCATTTCTTCACATCACCTCCTAAAATCTAGGAAAAGATACTCATCTTGACTTTCTCATCATCTATCTCCATATAGTCAAAGGAATCTTCCATCCTGTCTACATGGTGCTGAGCTGTAGTGGAATCTTTTATAGTGAAATGTGGGATATTTGATTGATAATAATTGGGTAAGGGCACTAGGGGCTGGGGTAACACCAGAGGTGCATACCAGGCTGCCATAATGGTATTTTAAGGAGGTAAAGGATTAGCTTGAGCAGCTGGTATGTGGATGAAAGGGATACTAGGACCAACAACAGTTTGTTGAGCTGATTTAGGATGGCAGAGCCCCAAGTTTTGAATGAAATGAATATCTGGAGGTGTATATGGGGGAGTATCTCTATCCCTAATGTGCTGACCACTGTGAGAAGGTGAACCAAGAAGCTCAAGGCCTGGCTGGTCTACATCACCGAATGACCTAGTTCTAGGTAATCTGCTTGGAGAGTCTAGGTCAAAAAGAGGGTCTGATAGAGTTGTAAAGTCTTCTGGTGCAGAGTTAGCTCTATGGATGTGTCTGGAAATAGTTGGCCTTCTAGGTGTATGACATTTCCTAAGAATGTTCTCGGGGTTGTCAACTATTTCAGGTGGGTTTGGGTTAGGATAAGCTCTTGTATGAATGGTCCTTGAAGCCAGTATGTTTCCTTTAATCGAAGAATCTTAATCCTACTTGTTACTTCTATTATGGATGATGTTGTTATGGAGGCTGGTCTGTGAAACCAGAGATTCTGGGTTCGTTCCCCAGTGGAGTCACCATTATGTTGGGGTTCCCATGTTTTGGCAAGTTTGGCAATACCAAAAGATGAGACAACATCAGAACCACTTTTAGACCTCAGGATCTAGCCCTCCTGGGTCTAGAGAGGGATCTCTCTATATAGGCAAAGGTTTTATGTCTTTGAAGTTTCAGTTCTAAGTTTTTATGCTAGTTATAAGGTGCAGGGTTTGTTTGTTTGATTTTTGTTTGGTTGTTGGGAATCAGGAAGGAAGGGTTTAGTATAAGACAAGGATGAGAAAAGAGGATTTTAGGCAAAGGAGAGATAACTCAGAGAACACTCGAGACCATTGGGCAATGGAGTCAGGAAAGGGTTTACTTGCTATTCAATATGCAGGCTTTCAATTGGGCTAGTCATCTAAAGCATTGGATCTTAAAGTTAGTGGTGTGGTATGAAATGATGAGAAAGAAGGTAAAAGGCAAGGAAACCTCCAAGGTGACCACTTAGGAATCAGGTCCAGGGATAGGAAATTACATTAGACACCTGTGATCCAACTCCTACAAGGTTAACTCTTCATACAAAGAAAACATTAAAGATTTAAACACAAAGGTGAAGGTCCGAGATCAGAGAGGGGCTTTGAACTCTCAATGCTTCAACATCCAACTTAAGGGAACTTAGGAAGGTTCAATTGATGGAAGAGACCCTAGTGAGGTAGAATTAGCATTCTAAACTCCCAGTATCCCAATTACTTCAATCAAAACCCAACAAGAACATCTAATAATGGATTCATTAATTCATACATCAACTAGCAGTAATATTAGCCACTCCACTGGTTAAATTAGCTTGAATCAATACTCAGATAACACATACAACAGAAAAAATCAAAGGTAAGGAGAGCAGAAACATAGGGTACCATAAAATGGTATATCCTATGCCAGATTTTTGATGCGTACCAGAAGAAATGGAATATGATGAATCACAAAGGGAAAAAGAGACCGAGATAGAAAAACATCACTGCTGCTTTAAATCAGGATCCAAAGAAATGTGCTTGTCATATTAAAGAGTGACACCAGTCATGTACAACATTGCCAACAACTTGATATTCAGTCTGAAAACATCTTCCTCAGCCTATCTTACAACTTTACACAGAGAACTATATCTCAAGAGAAATAACTTACAATCACAGATATCTGATCAACAACCCTTTACAATGAGTTTCTTCATGAGTTTATAGCTAAAGGAAAAGCAGAGGAGCTAGATGAAACACTAAATGAAACATTAAAATAGAGTAGAAGAAGAGGGTAGAGGCCCATTCTGTTTTAATATCTGAGCATTAATCTTCAGTACTCTTTGGGTGAAAGAGTGGTCTTCGACAGGCCGAAATTTACTCCAGGTATGTTCTTTGATGTACTTTGGCTGTAGTACTCTGGTGAATAAACAAAAGGCAAATAAATGATTTTGAGGTCTACCATACTACATAAAAAATGCTCTGGTAGCATTAGGACTGCTGTCAGGGTGGAAATCTTCTCAGGAACATGGTGTAGAATGCAAACAGTATGGGTACTATGTCCTTTCTCGGGAGGAAACTTCTGCTGATGTGAAACACTATCAATATCATTTTTTGTGCGTCAGGCCTCATTAGGCCTTCTGTGTGATTTCACAATGTCTTCAATATGGTACATTTTCCTTTTAAACACTAGATTAAGGCTCAAAATATTCAATTACAGGCCTCGAACTCTCTAATCTTTCGCTGATACTCTTTGCTGCTTCATTACTGTCTCTGTCTGTAAAATTTGAGACTTTTAATGGTGCTGTCTCTGCGCTTTGTGTCACTGTAATAGTGACTGTGAGCATTGGCAGTTTCCATTACATGTAACCTTGCAAAACACACAAACATGTTAGGAAATCCATGCATGGGAGGACGGATGCAGTGGAAAGTTGAGACGATGGTAGCGCAACATGGTGGAAACGGTGGATGCAAAGTAAATGGCGGAAAAATGCAGAATCATGATGAAAAATGCAACTGATGAAGCTTGGTGGAGAAATGGATGTGGGCCATTCGATTAGATTTGGAGGCGATGATCGATGGTGGAGATTGACTAATGAAATGACTTTGGATAGTCGGGCGAAATCCAACAAACCTTAACGTAAATCATTAAAGTCCTAATGTTAGATGGAATGATATGATTTTAAATGAAAACCATGGAGTTTGGAGCTTTGAACGAAATGCAACAGAAATACACGAAAGACATATGAAATGGGTCGAATGGTGGGACCCGGTCATGGGCGAAGGGAGATTTGGTTTGGACTGTCAGATCTCAAGAGGAGATTGATGGCTGAGATGCTGCGATGAAGTTCAATGATCGCGTGATGAAAAAAAAAGAGGGGGACGCGAGATGCAATGAGGGCCATTGATCTATACAGATCAACGGTCGAGATCTGTAGATGAGGTTTCGGGCATAAAGTGGGGAAGTGGTTTTAGGAATGAAAAATTGCCGATTTTGCGCTGCCAAAGCGTGGTTTAAAAATTTCTCCAAAATGACGCGATATCACTTACCGCCTACCACGTGTCTTTTTAAAACCACTTATATCGCGCAAATTTGGAGCATTGAACTCCGAATGCAGAGAAAACGCGAAACTGCTGCAGGTCGTTGGATCTAGGCACTTGAGATCCGACGGTGGGAAGAGGAGCGCGATGTGAGGAGATGCACGGTAGGTTAAAGTGGGGGGCGATGGATGGTGGTTTGACTGTGGACCGTCCTATCTATGCGACGGACGGTCGAGACCTAGAGAGAGAAACACATGCGGAGGATTTTGGTTAGTGGGCGGGAAAAATCTGAATCGTTATATCAAGAAGGATGAACGGCTACAATATAATCGGAGGGAGAGTGCTGGATGGGCCGAAACTTCTGATGAGCGACGATGTGATTGGCTCCAGACCGTCAGATCTGTAGGAGGTCTACGGCGGTGATTGGGTCGGAGGGTGACCAACCGGGGAAGCGGGGCAGAGTGAGAAGGAATCTGGACCGTAGGATCAACATGGGTGGACGGCTCAGATTTAATCGGGATCGGCCAATCGGGGCATCAGGAGGGTGACACATTCTGAAATCTCCAATTGGCAATGGAGGTGGTACAACGATGGTCGTCCGATCTAGATATGGATCGACGGTGGAGAAGATCATCAGAGGTTTCACAACGGAGTGTGATTGGGGCACAATGTAACATGCATGGGCTGTTAGATCGATTAAGATCGATGGCTGAGGTTGCTCCAAAACCCATAGAACAAATTCCACTCTCGCATCGGAAGTTTTGTTTTTACAACGGACAACCATGTCCCGCTCCGATTCTCCGGTGCGATTAGTGCCTTGCGGGTTAGTGCTTGGTTTTAGCGCCCGGGCGTATGGAGGGGAAGTGGTTAAGGGGCTTGGCTGAAGGGGGATAAGCCTGTAATATGTTAGAAAATGGGTTTTTAGCTTAGAAACAGAGTTTTGAGGCTAAAAGAGGCTTCCGGTAGGGAATAAAAGGGTTTTAAAACCAGATGAAGGGATTTCACTTGGTTTAAAAGGGTGAAAACGATGGTTAGGGAGACTTAGGAGGGATTTTTGGGGTCAAAGGGGAAACTTTGAAAAGGGAGGAAGGGTTAATAATGAGGAAATTTGCAGAGGTACAAGGGCAAATCAAGGCTTTTCTGAGCATAGTTTTTCACAGACAGTGAGGCTTTCTCAGATGGAAACAGCAGTGAGAAATTGCTTAAAGGCATAGGACACATAGAGGCTTCAAGGATGAGATGTTTTCAGGGGGAATGTATCTCTTGAAGGCTCAGAAAAATACTTAGCCACAGGTTTTCTTGCCCAAAAAATTCATAGGTGGCTAACACAGCTGACATTTACAAGAACTGAAAATCTAACGAGCAAGATGTTTAGAGATGTTCTAAAACTTGACTCTCATGTTGTCATCTTCCCACATGACATTTTTCCACCATTTTTTATGGCAGATTTTTGCACATAGATTTTGCAACTTTTCCATCCCAATGGGGAATATTTTCAAAGACGGAAATTGATGTATCTTCAAGACACGGAGGTGAGGGAGGGTTCCTTCTTTCCACACTCCCGTGTTTGATGGTCCACCCAAACTCTGTAACTTGTATATTCATCCAGAACCAGCTTTTGTAGCCTTGGATATCCACCTGCAACACTTCCACCACTCCCTAACCCCAACTCTCTTAGTTGACTACACCTCAACAACTTCAGAATATTTGAATTTGGAAAATGCTTCAATGGAGTGAGCTCCCAAATGTTCATGTAGGCATATAATTTTACCATTTTAGGATGTTCAAACTTGCGATTCAGCAAATTTAACCCTTTGTAAAACAATAGAATATTGCACGAATACTTGTTCGGCTCACTCCACAAGAGGGGTTGATCGCTAAAATTCTTCTTCACGTGGAAGGACACTCATACTTGAATTTGATTGACTATGAACACCTATCTTTTCAGTTTCATAGGTGCCATAAACATGGGCACCTGGCTAGGGACTGCCCACTTGGGTTTAGTCGAATAAGGAGACATAAGGATGGGATAAAATAGGGCTCATGTAGTCAGCTGGGTTAGGGAGCACAAGAGTTGGGGTGAGAAAACCAAGTGGTGGAGGGAAATGTGGTTCTACAACAGGAGGAGGGGCCAATGACAATGGATGACACAGGGAATCCCAATAATCAAATGGAGTCAAGAAATGTGGATGATATGAATGGAGGATGTTAGTAATGCTCAACTAATTCCCATTTTAGATTGCTTTCTTATTATGTGCTTAAGGGTTCAAGTTATATTGCAATTCATTGAGTCTCACATGAGTGTTTTTCATGTCAATTTAGTGAGAAATTTGACATAAAAACATGAGCCGAACAACAACAATTAAAGTACATAACATCACCATACATCACATTGACACAGTTATTTGATGAAGGAGTTCACCCATCCTGGGCTACATCTCATTGGTCCAGCTTCCATGGCTTGGGCCTCGATATTATGCTCAAGTTGTCAAATTGACATGTTTAAAATGATCTGTTGTGTAACCAGCTCCAAAAATAGAAGAAAAGAGATATCAACGCCTTAGAAATAAGCCACTTCGAGGGGGCAACCTCCAATACATTACATTAATGAACAATTCTTGGATGATACAATTTACAAAACCTCCTTTCTATATATAGGAGTCCATGTGGCCATAATGTAATCCTAGTGGGCCACAATGTAATCCTAGCTGACCTAACAATAATAATTTAAGGGCACAATAATAACAAAATGGGGGTTACAAGGGTACAATAATGACAATAAGGGGGTTACACTAACAACAATAAGGGACTATACTAGTAATATAGGGACCTAACATGCCCCTCTCCTTCAAAAAAGTGTTGTCCTCAACACTTGAGTAGCTTTGGGTGCTTTTGTATAAAATTCTCATCCTCCCATGTAGAATCTTCAGTGGGTAAGTTCTTCCACTTGATGAGATACTCTGAAATTGATTGATTCCGTAGCTGTCGAGTTCTTGTTTCCATGACCACTTCAGGTTCCAATATTATTTTTTCTTCCTCATCAAGTTCTGGCAATATTGTTTGAACTGGAAGATTTTCACCTATAACCTTCTTTAAGCATGAAACATGGAAAACTGGATGTACTCTCGAAGAAGCAGGAAGCTCCAATTTGTATGCCATAGTACCAATCTTTGCAACACCTTGTAAGGACCATAGTACTTTGGCGATAATTTATTATCCTTCTTAGCTTGCTTGAGGGACATTTGTTTATATGGTTGTAGCCGTAAAAATACCCAATCTCCTACATCAAAACTTCTCTCGCTGCGATGTTGATCTTCCTGTTGTTTCATTCGATTTTGTGCCAAATTCAAGTTATCTTTTAAGAGTTGGAGAACTTCTTGCCGATGCTCGATGTGATCTTCCACTGCTTGAACCTTCGAATTTTCCCTTAAAGATGATGTGATCGATGGTGGATGATATCCATAAAGTGCCATAAATGGGGTCATTTTTGCTGCAGTATGGAAGGAAGTGTTATACCACCATTCAGCGAGAGGTAACCACTTGACCCATTGTGTTTGTTTATCAGATACAAACAACGAAGATATCCTTCCAAACATTTATTTACTATCTCAGTTTGACCATCAGATTGAGGATGATAAGATGAGCTATGAGCTAATTGAGTACCCAAACAAGAAAATAACTCCGTCCAAAAATTTCCAGTAAAAATGGGATCTCTGTCGCTCACAACAACCCTTGGGCTTCCATGTAGCTTTTGAATTCTATCCATAAATGTAGTAGCAACTGTACTTGCTTTAAATGGATGAGATAATGCACAAAAGTGTGCATACTTGGTAAGTCTATCAACTACCACCATGATGACATTCTTTCCTTCGGACTTAGGTAAACACGCGATAAAATCCATTGAAATCTCCTCCCAATGTTGACTTGGAATGGATAAAGGTTGTAGAAGTCCCGGGGTCTTAATTGTCTCCACTTTATTCTGCTGGCAAACCAAACATTCCGCCACAAACTTTTGAATATCAGATTTAAGGCCATCCCAAAAAAATCTTTCTTCACCCTGTGGTAAGTTTTTAAAAATCCTGAGTGTCCTCCTAAAGGAGAAGTGTGCAATTCCAAAAGAATATTTTGTTTTAGTTGGGAATTTTTACAAAGATATAAGTGATCTTTGTACCATAAGGAATCATTTTTCCAACTAAATGTATCAGATGTACTAGGATCTTGCTGCAAATTTTGAATGAGTGTCCATACATCTTTGTCCTTCTTCCATTCATCTCTTGCTTCGGTTATCCAATCTCGTTGGATAATAGAAATGGCACAAAGCAATGCTTCCACCTCTTCATTCTTTCTTGAGAGTGCATCTGCAACAACATTAAGCTTTCCTTTTTTGTAGATTATTTCAAAGTCATAACCCAACATCTGTGTGACCCATTTTTGCTGCTCTTCTGAAGATAGTCTTTGTTCCAAAAAGTGTTTCAGACTATCATGATCAGTTTTTACCTTGAAGTGTCTTCCCATTAGGTAAGTTCTCCATTTCTTTAGTGCATGCAGTATTGCTAACATTTCCTTCTTATAAATAGGTTTCTGTAAATACTTTCCTTTGATTGGACGACTTTCAAAAGCAATGGGTCTTCCTTCCTGCATTAAAACTGCACCAATTCCATTTCCTGAGGCATCACATTCCACAATAAAGGTTTTTGTGAAGTCCGGCGTAGCTAAGACCGGTGCTAGGCACATTGCCTCTTTAAGATGTTCAAAGGCCTTAGTTGCTTCAGGAGTCCATGAAAATGCATCTTTCTTCAATAATGTTGTTAGAGGTGCTGCTATTCTTCCATAATTCTTAACAAACTTACGATAATACCCTGTTAACCCGAGAAATCCTCGCAACTGCTTTATGGTTGTGGGGACTTTCCATTCCTTAATGGCTTTAATTTTGTTAGGGTCTACTTTTAGATCCTTCTTCATGTTTTCCATGTTGTCTTTCATTTTTTCATCGATCTTAGCTTCCATCTCATCCATTTTAGCTTCCATGCCCACTTCCATGCCATCCATCTTAGCTTCCAAACCATTCATCTTAGCTTCCATGCCTTTCTTCAAACCGTCCATCTTCGTTTCCACGCCTTTCTTCAAAACTTCCATTTCATTTTTTGTTGTTCTTTGCGAGAGCGAAATTTGTTGCACTTGCTCTTGTAATTTTGATATGTCATGTTGCCATTCTTCGTCTTCATGAGTCATAGTAAAGCCTTCTAAAGGCTTAATGGGTGTTGACAAGAATTATGAAATTTGGAAAAAAAATACACACCTTTTTCTTTCTTTTGAGGAGCTCGATATTGAAATTGGGTTATCTCTGTGATTGTGGCTCTTCAATATCTAAAATTTAGCACTGAAGTAGCCCTCTAAATTCTCTTTTGAATGCTACAGGTCTGACCTGATTTGGATTCCCCAATACAAAGTTATGTCCAATCTCCCACAATGACCTAATTATGGACTGGTTCAGTAGAGCGAACTTGTATGACTTGCCACGTGTCACTATTTCGTCCTTTTCCTCTGAAATTGATAGCCAAAAAACTAAAGTCCGTGAACTTGTGACCACTTTTTACAACACTCCAATCCAATGCTCAGAGAGAGAGTTATTGAACTTTTCCCACGATCACCTCTTTGAGATGAAATTCAGGAGCTTGAAAAAGCACTACCTTCCACAGATCATATCTCCAAAAATATTGTGAACCAAGCTCTGAAAATTTTAGACGAGTTTCCTCAGGATTGCAGCTTCACACCCTGAAAATTTCAGATTCTGAACCTTCGTAGAAAAAACTTTATAGCGCAAATGCCACAATGACCTATTTAGGATCCTGAAAAAAGACCTAACTTCCACAGATCATATCTCCCAAAATATTGCAAACCAAGCTCTGAAATTTTTATAAGATCTTCCTCATTTCTGCTCTCTAACTGTAAAATTTCAGCTTCTGAAGCTTCGTAGAAAAAAAGTTATAGCTAAAATTCCACGATGACCTGTTTGGAGCAGCGAAACCCTAGAATCCAAAGCTCTGATACCAAATGTTGTGTAACCAGCTCCAAAAAGAGAAGAAAAGAGATATCAACGTCTTAGAAAATATCCACTTCGAGGGGGAAACCTCCAATACATTACATAAATGAACAATTCTTGGATGATACAATTTACAAAACCTCCTTTCTATATATAGGAGTCCATGGGGCCATAATGTAATCCTAGTGGGCCACAATGTAATCCTAGCCGACCTAACAATAATAATTTATGGGCACAATAATAACAAAATGGGGGTTACAAGGGTACAATAATAAAAATAAGGTTACAATTAATAACAATAAGTAATTACATTGTAATACCTGGACTCAACATGACCTTTTCTCCCCGTGTCTCATCTAACGCCAGTCCTAATGGAATCAAGAAGGCCTAGCCCCCTCTGCTCCTCAATTTTATTCCTGTGGAAGGAGCAAGGGCCTAAACGCGGCAATGCCTGCCTCACATCTTAAACTTCAAGCTAATCCCATCCAAAAAGTGCCTCCACTACCTCTAAAAACCTACCATGGTCTAGGTTCCAAAAAAAGGACCAAATTTCTTCGAGACCATTTTTATCTAAAAATGCTTAGTTCTCGACTTATGCGTCTACATGATCTTTTTCTCCTGTAACTTACTCCAATGAACTCAGAATGGGAACGAATAGCTATCTAGCCTCTTCTTGCTCCTCAATTGGTCTCCAGGTGAAGGAGTTATGGCCTAACCCTACAATGGCCCTCGACATCCTTAAACTTCAAGCTAGAAGAATCCCATCCAAAAGTGCTCCACTACCTCTAAAACCTACACCAATGGGTCTAGAAGTCCCAAAAAAGGTAATCTAGCCCCTTTCTGAGACTGATTTGGTCGAAAATGCCTTAGTTCTGACTTATGCCAGTTTCACCTAGAAAAAATCCACTAAAACTAGAAAAATGAAACTAAATTGGAGTCTTTCGCCAATTCCGGAGGTCTGCCAAGTTAATCTAAAATTAAATTTAAGTGGAGTTAAGTGCTAATCAAGCATAAATTAAGTGCTAATTACGCGCTTAGCATAATCTGCACTTAAAAAATAGATTAATGCTCTTAAACCGGTTTAATGTGTTAATACGCCATGTAGATTGAGCTCTCGCGGGTGGTTTGGGTGCATAGTCATGTGGATTGGGGGCTGGCCCTTCTGGCCTAGCCCCTCTTTTCCCCCGTTGCAAACTTTGATTGAATTAAACTATAAACGAGTTGAAATACATGATAAAAACTAACACGTAGTGGAGGTGGTAAGTCTTGGCGATGGCGGTGGGGAGGTCGCGGGGTTGAACCCCAGTGCCTCCATACAAGATTTTGAACAATGACCATGAGGGCATGTGGTGGCCTCCGAGCTTGCCATGTTTTGTGACCTTATTGGTCCAACCCAACACCAATAAACCAATCTGAAGCTGACACTTGTCACCACCTCATTGGTCCACTTGTGGGTATATTCTGAAAATATTCCAAGGAATATACTTTGAATATAAATTTTATTGACTGTATGGTATGGATGCCTAGTCACAATCCTTGCACAAAATTTATCTATTTAGCCAAATGAACATATTGTGTTTCCAGGATCATACGACGACGATTTTTCATGAAACGAAGTGTGCTGGAATTAGGATGATGAGCACTACGCAGTCATTTAGGTTTTGAGCCAATCTGAGAACCTAGAATTTTGAGCTAAAATTTGAGCTCTTGATCATACCTCCCAACTGAAAACTTCTGGTCTCTAAAAGATCACTTTTAGTTATCAAATTGAAGAATTTAGAACTCAGAAATATCCCAAAACTCAATTTCGAAGAAAAAATTTCAATTGGTGCCCTTTAAGCCCCAATAAAGTTACTTCACTTATCTTCCTCATGAAGACCTGTTGCCTTGTTAATAATTGAGCCATAATTATTATAACTTTTGCAGAACAAACACTGACGAGTGGAATCTGAATATTCTCTTAAAACTCATCTTTACACGGCTCCAAAAGAAACTTCATCTTTAAGCTTCTCTCTTGAAGACAAACTTGACCCCATCCCGGAGATCAGAAACAAATCAACTTGCTTTGGCATCTTCAAATTGAGCTTGTACAAATAATTACTTGGCTACAAAAAATTTCATGATGTTTGGCTTTGTCTACAATACATAGTTATCTTTAAACAATCTTAAAAACAAGATTCATTCACACAAGTTTCAACACGAATACTTGTATCGATGAATATGAGACGACTAATAGACAATTGATGAACAACAATTTGTACGTTCACAAAGTCCATAAACATGTGGACTATCAAGCCAAACTTAACATGACAATGTTCTAAACAAATAATTGTTTTGTTTGAAGGGATTTATTTATGCATATCACCTTTTACAATAGTCCAACTATGTGACATGCAACTAATGTATAACAAAATTTACAACTTCAATTGGAAAAATAGTCTACCCACTTCTCACCCAACCAGGTAAGTGAACCTTCTATGTTCTTCGTCTTTTTCTAAAGTTTCATCATTATGGCTGCATATTGTGCCACTTTTTCCATGGTTGCTTCCTCTTCAGGTACATGCACAACTTGCTTTCCCTTGCTAGAATGAAGGTGTGGATGTAATTTCCAACATTTTGCAACCCAATGTCCACTGATTTTTCAATGAGTTCAAAAGTTTATTTGAGCTCCTCTTGGCTCACATGCCTATGACTTTGGATTAGCTTTTCCCTTCTCGGGTTTCTTTCTAATAGCCATGTACATCCTTTTGAGAATTGCTTCCTTATTTTCGCACTTATCTACACTATGGTTTGATGAAGGGAAAGAAGTACATGGAGATACATTCTTCAATAAGTTTTTCAAATTTGAAGTTTACTTCTCACCTTAAAAAACATTTGATACAACTAGATGATTATACCTCTTTTGCTTGTTCTTAGACTTTCTCTTCTTGCATGAAGAACTTGCATGGAGAGTAGTACTTTCATGGTGAAAAGAAATTGATTTCTTATCTTCTTCATCTTCCCCATCTCTCTCTGGAGATACCTTCAAGTATTTCTTTTATTTGGAGAACCAAACAGGTATTAGTTTCAGATGAAAATTCCAACACCTTGCCTCCTCATGTCCTCTTTTGTAACAAAAGGTACATGATACAAAATAGTTGTCATCATAAGACCATTCTTTT
The DNA here is from genome assembly GCA_034641835.2 of Pinus albicaulis. NCBI lineage: Eukaryota > Viridiplantae > Streptophyta > Pinopsida > Pinales > Pinaceae > Pinus > Pinus albicaulis. The sequence goes on along the minus strand of CM076575.1, from coordinate 1,603,202,659 downwards.
GTTGCATCATAACCCAAGCCTTCATAATTAAGTATCTATTTGGCTTCAATTGGGTTCTTGATGCCTTGTTGGTTCACACCAAGACCTCCTCCCTTGTAACCCATCTTGTACAAGAGCTTGGACCCAATTCCATTACCATAATTCTCAAAAGCTGCAAAAGAACTATTTCAACACTTCTATGAAAAGAAGTATGTAATTTCTCACCAATAGTTCCATATTTTGTTTGAGGGACAAAGATGCTTGCAAACTCCCTTTCAATCTTAGAGGTGTCTACTTTGACTCTTAGTTTTCTTCCTTCAGCTCCCAAAACATAGGTATTGATTGAACCTCATCCTCCACATCATGTGGGCAAAAGGTACATACTTGTCCATCATTTTTTTCTAAAGGAATTTCTACCCATGAATCTTGCACAAATGTTGTAGAAAAACATGGAGTTTGTGGTGAGGATGTTGGCTTGACACTGTTCTTGTATCCTTCTTCCTTTGAAAAACATTCTACACTTGGAGGTGGTGTAGAGCTTTCACCATGTAGCTTGGTGTGTCTCTCTTCATAAATGACCTTCACCATAGCTACCATGTCTAAAAAATCCTTTCTATAATATTTTACATTTTCTAACATCTTGGTAGACTCTCTTCCATGAAACATACTTTTGTTGAAGCCTCAAGCTAGAACTTTGAGGGAAAATTGGTGGTAGCGACTTGCTCTCCTTTCCAAAATATTTTCTCCTCACTTAAGCCTCAAAACACACCACTTGCACAAAGAAACACAAGCTAACAATAAACATGTAGCTATGATACCAAAAATGATCTGAATGGAGGATGTTATTAATGCCCCGCTAATTCCTCTTTCAAATTTTAAACATGCTTTCTTATTATGTGCTTAAGGGTTCAATTTATCTTGCAATTCATTTATTCTCATGAGTGATTTTCAAGTCAATTTAGTGAGCAATTTAACATAAAAACAAGAGTTGAAAAGAAGTAAATAAAGTACAGAACATCACCATACATCACATTGGCACAATTATTTGATGAAGGAGTTCACCCCTCCTGGGCTACATCTCCTTGGTCCAACTTCCATGACTTGGGCCTCTATATTATGCTCAAATTTTCAAATTAACCTATTTACAATGCTCTTTTTCTCCTATAACCTGCTCCATTGAACTCAGAATGGCCAAGAATGGCTATATAGCCTCTTCTTGCTCCTTAATTGGTCTCCAGGTGAAGTAGTTATGGCCTAACCTTATGGTGGCCTTGAGCATCCTTAAAATTCAAGATGGAAGAATCCCATCTAGAAGTACTTGAATGCCTCTCAAACCTACACCAATGATTCCAGAAGTCCCAAAAATGGTAATCTAGCCTATTTTTTAGACTGATTTGGTCAAAAACTGCCTTAGTTATGACTTCTTCTAGTTTCACCTAGGAAAACTTCACTAAAACTGGCAAACTGCAACTAAACTGGAGTCTTCCGCCAATTCCGGAGGTCCACCAAGTTAATCTGAAATTAAATTTAAGTGGATTTAAGTGCTAATTAAGCACATCTTAAGTGATAATTACGCGCTTAACATAATTTTCACTTAGAAATTGGATTAGCACTCTTAAACTGGTTTAAAGTTTTAAATAATCATGGTTTAAAGTGATAAAACTCTGCGCTAATGGAGCTCTCGCCAGTGGTTTGGGCGCATAGTCATGTGGACTAGGGGATGGCCCCTCTTTTCCCTCACCGCAAACTTTGATTGAATTCAAATATAAACGAGTTGCAATACATGTTAAGAACTAACACGTAGAGGAGGTGGTAAGTCTTGGTGATGGCAGTGGGGAGGCCACGAGGTTGAACCCTAGTGCCTCCATACAAAATTTTGATCAATGACCATGAGGGCACGTGGTGGCCTCCGGGATTTCCATGATTTGTGAACTCATTGGTCCAACCCAACACCAATAAACCAATTCAAAGTTAACACTTGTCACCACCTCATTGGCCCACCTATGGGAATATTCTGAGAATATTCCAAGGAATATTTCAAGAATATTCCAAGGAATATTCTTGGAATACATTTTTCTAATTGGATGGTACGGATGCCTAGTCAGCACCCCTACACAAAAATTTCTTGTTTAGCCAAGCGAAAATATGGTGTTTCGGGGGGCATACGATTACCATTTTTCATGAAACGAACTACGTGGCCAGAATCAGGACGACGAGAACTACGCGGTCATTCAAGTTCCAAGCCAATCTAAGAAATTTTATTTTTGAGCTCTGGTCAGTGGAGGATATCAGCCATGAGAAGAATGAACCAGTCCCTATTGATCCTACTTTAGATTTTGTGGGTACTTCTCCTTGTCCTTCATCTTCAATTATAAACTCATTTGATCATTTGTTAATTTCTATGAAGTTTCCTGGTCCTTCCAGGTTGATAGAAAATGAGTCTCTGTGTGTTAGTAACCTCTCAATGTCCATGGATAGCATCATCACAACCATCCCAAACCTCTCTATTGACATTATTCCATATAATTCGAGACCCAGGGAAAAAAACAGTTATAGCTTGAGATGTTTAGAGGGCTGGGGAAAAATCACTTACTGGAAAAATCAAAGAGGATGAGGGGTCAAAAAATTGATATTTCAAAATCCCAATTGAGGGCTATGCTTGATATAGCCGATGGAAAACAACTCTCACCAAAATGGGCACTTAGAGCAGTGCGATCCCCTGACATTGTGACTAAATGATTGTAGTGTCCATAGGTCTTGCTAGTGCACCTAAAATACTAGCTCTAAAAGCTCTTATTAACAATTATAGACCTTATGTATTATTGCTTCAAGAGGCTCTATGACAGGGTGTCCATGTGTCTGATACTCTTTTGTCTTTCCTCCCAGGATGGACCTTGTAACTCCAGATGTTAGAGGGAGATCTGCTGGATAGACGACTGCTTTAAAAAACAACATTATTAAGTTGAACAGTTCATGGACCTCTGAGTTGCTGATTGGTGTGGAAGTGCACTCTATGTAACTTGGAACTGAAATTACTTTTGTAAATATTTATGGTCCCTATTTGGATTGGGTCCATTTCTGGAATAACCTTCTCTCAAAAACATTTATGCATGAGCTAAACTTGGTGGTGGGGGGAGACTTGTATTTCTCCTTGGGGATGTCTAATATCTGGGGACCTTAGGCACGTGTAGACCCCCTTGCTGATTTATTTTTAAACAAGTTAAGGGAGGGAAACTTGATTGACTCTAATCTCATAAAGATCTAACCTACTTGGAGGAATAAAATGGTGGGGGAGGCGCGGGTAGCAAAAATATTTGATCGCTTTCTCCTTAATGAAGATATGGCTAGTCAGATCTCTAACTTCAGACAATGGGTGGGTTCTGGTGGGGAATCAGATCACTCTCCCATATTTTTGGAACTAGCTGGACCTAACAAGAAACCAAGATCCCCTTTCAAATTTAATGCAAGATGGTTGAAAGAAGAGGACTATAATAAGCTATTAGTTGATACGTGTGGACCTAGGGATATGGTAGAAAACTCCTCTTTCTCTCAGTACTTTGTAAAAAATTTGAAAAACATCAAGAAGGCTACCATTCAATGGGAAAAATAGAAAGCTACAATGTATACAAAGGAGCTTTGGGCTATTGAGGAGGCATTAGAAAAAATGTAAATCTTGGGGGTTGAAGGTTATGTGGATGCAGGAACGAAGGAATGGATAAAGACTCTAGATGTGAGGAGAAGGAAAATGTTATTAGACAAGGAGGAGAAGTGGCGGCTAAAGAGTTGTGCTATTTGGCTCTCAACAGGTGATGCAAACACAAAATTATTTCAAAATTATGCATAGGGGAGGAGAAACACAAATAAAATTTGGGAACTAGATAAGCCAGGTGGTAGTGTTTCCAAATATTTCAATGAGCTTACCTCTATGGGTAAAAATTACTTCAAAGCCCTTCATGGTACTCAGGAGGGAGCTTCAATTGGGGAAGTGATCCATGTGGACCAACTCTTCCCTCGGTATGCATATGATGTGGAAAATTATCACCTCATGGCACCGGTGGAGAAAAAAGAGGTTGAAATGGTCCTAAAAGCGATGCAAAAGGACAATAGCCCAGGTCCAGATGGCTAGATTGTGGAATTTTTTCAACATTTCTTTGAATTGATGGGGGAGGCCATTACTGATGTGGTGGAAGAATCTCGAAAAAATGGATCTATTTATGATCACTTCAACACGACCTTCTGGCCCTCATTCCCAACGAAGATTCAACTTCATCTTTTGATGATTTCAGGCATATTTAATTCTGCAATTGTCTTTATAAATTCATCTCCAAAATCATTACAAATAGATTAAAACCTCTATTATCTTGTAATATATCTCAAGAACAATTTTATTTTTTGGATGGCTGGCAGATTCATGAGGCCATTGGGGTAGCACAAGAAAATATGCATAGTATCAAGTTGGCTAGAATAAATGTATGATAATTAAGATTGATCTATCCAAAGCCTATGACCGCATCAGTTGGTCATATTTAAGATTATTGTTGACCCACCTGTTAGCCACCTATAAATTTTTTCATACCCAATGGTGGCTAATTTTGTCTTTAAGCCTTCAAGAGATAGTTTCCTTTGAAAAATTATCATCTTTTGAAGTCTTATGATGATAATTACCCTTTGAGTTAATCTTCACTGTTGTTTCACTGTTAGTCCTAAAGTACCTACTGTTCACCAAGGAAAAAACTTCTTATAAAACTCCATTTCTCACCATTCACCTCTCCATTCCAATCCCACAAACTCTCCATTTTCATCCTTGCTTCCCTCACAAAATCCCTCAAAAAACACCTTCATTTAACCTCCAAAAGCATCAAAACCCCTTTTAAACCTTATGACCCCCTTTCATTTGATTTAAAAAAAACCCTTATCTCACCTATTGGGACTCTCATATGGCCTTAAAATCTCTATTTTAGGCCTAATAAAGAGTCTTTTGCATTATAAAAAGTTAAGCCCCCAAGGGCTTATATTTTTTAGCCCTCCACCTCATATGGCCTAAGCCCCACAATCGGGCGCTTAAAGGCCTAAAAACCCTTTCCCGAACCCGAATTTTCTTCTATTTTTTCATTACCCGATGTTACGATTTAAAAAAAAAATAGACCATTGATCTCTGCAGATCAACGGCCATCGGGCTACCTATTCTCCGCATCACCATCTACCTTGGCTCCTTCCTTTTTTAACATCGCCGCCTTTTCTTTAGATTTCGATCGTTCATTTCAAGTGATCTGACGATCAAGACTTAACCCGATGCCACCAAATAAACCTATCCACCCCGCGACAAAATTGTTGATGCACCACTGGACCCACTCTAATTTACCCTCAGGGCTATTGAGTTTTCGCGCTCAATAATAGCCATTGATCTGCGCCCCTTCTATCAGATCAACGGTCGCAGTCCCATCGCGCACCGTCGAGCCTTATGATCCACCATACATCCTCTGTACAACGTTCCATTTGTCGCGTGCAACCCGCATTGTCAGATCTCCTGACGATCATCCAACGGTTGATGTTGCATATCGCAAAAATTTTGCGCCCAAAGTTTAACGCCAAAAAACTTTGAGAAATGGGCGGTATTCAAAATCCAAGTGTCAAGTGATGTATGGAATCACATTTTTTTTCGGGAAAAACCGCTTACTCCCTTTTCATTTTGCGAAAACCATCCCCAGTTTTCCGCTATACCGCTGCCCTCCACAATGTTACCTTCGTTCTTAATCCCTGTCGTCGATATCTAAGATCGGATGGTCCTGATTTAATCTCGTCTCCTTTCATTTTCCACCTAACTTGCTCCCGAAATATTTCACTGAGTAATCTTGAGCATTGATTTCCCTAATCCAACGGCTCCTAATTCGCCGTCGCGCCCAAACCTCCATTTGCACCTGGTTAGCTGTTTTCTGCCAGGATTTCTTCCTCCTACCGCTACATTCACCCATTCGCACAACTCCAAACTGCCTCCATAAACCCTCCAAAGCAGTTTTAAACCAAATCTTCATAGGATTTATATAATTTTTGTTTGTTTTGTGCAGGTTCTATAGAGTTTTCCCACAGTTATAAAAATAACGCGAAGGCCAGGGATGATGATCCTCGCATCCTTTTGATACAAATTAAAAGGTTTAAAGGTGATAATGAAATGTTTTAAGAAGGCCGATAAGTCATGATCATTGGCTTTCTAAACAAATTTTCCAATAAACCCTCTGCGCACCTACAAACAAAAACATAGTCAGTATCAATAAATGAAAGAGTATAAGTGTCAAAGATGAAGATTATGTCTTAATCAAGCCTAGAAACAAATTCAAAGATAAATCACTGTGTTTATGAAACAGAGAAATACCAGTAAAAGAAGCCTTGAATGCCACATCAAAGGGGCTAATTGAATCCCCAGCTACCAAAATTACCACCTGCAGCCTCTCTACCTCAAAGGAATACCCAGATCAAATCTCAGCTAGCAACATTAAAGACTAAGGCAGATGATAGTTATTACAAACAAAGGAAGATATTTCAAACTATTAGTAAAGTTATTGAAATATAATAAAATGCCTAAAAGTCAATATTTTTACCCACTAAGCCTAAAAAGCAGAAACAGAGTTAATGAAACAGAGTTGTAAATGAGATGCTTTCATGCCTTATGCCTTGCATGATTTTCAAGGCTAGGAGTTGCATTTAGTATAGAATTAATTACATTTCAATCCTAGAATCCTCCCACCTCCTCATTTCTTCTATAAATACTTATGAAGAAGATGAGAAGTTGTTGGTTGGTTGGTCACTAGTTGTAACACTGAAACTCTCTAAAATAATACATATTCTGTCTAAAGTTGAAGAAGAAATTGAAGTCTTGGAAGCTGGATTATGTTTTGACATGCTTGTTCTTGAGAAGGCTCTATCATTGGATTCCTAAGCTTGGTTGTTGGTGATGTATTCTGAACTGTCTACTGTTTTTCCTATTTTCATTATGTTTCATAAATTCTTACTACAGTAGGATGAAAAGCTTAGGCTAAGAAATGACTCCTGGAAGCACCTTAGACCTGTTTATCCTTCACTATTTTATGTTTTCTTCTGCTATGGAAATTTAGAGTCTTTAATCATTCTCTTGAACCCTTATGCTTGTTTATTTCTCAAATAGTTCAAATAGTTGGTTCCAGCATGATTTATGGTTTTCCCTGCTTGCCTGTTGCCACTTGAAAATTGTTTTGAAGTCTCCCTTTGAAGTACCATTATTTATAGTTAGCCAAGGAGGTCTGTTTTGATCATACCCTTTGTCCCTGCTTGAACAATTGTTTTAAAGGTCTTTATAGTTGTGATCATAGATGTGTTAGGGGTTCCCTCTTCTATGACTGCAATTATCAGTGAATCTTTTATGTTTTCTAAGTCATTTGCAATAAAATCTTTGAGGAAATAGGATGTGCTCCCGAATCTTAGATTTCATTTTGAAAGTTGTCTTGAAATCATTATTTGCTTAAAGTGTGGTTTGTAGAATTCATGGTTAGCCCTGTCTATGAAATACCTCTTTATTGTTCAAGTTATGCTTTTAAGTTTCCTTTGTTGAGAATTAAACTTCTCTTTTCAAAATAATTAATGTCCATCTCATTCACAAAACTAAAGGATCCTGTGGCCAAGTTAGATTTGCCCTTTGATATCCCATATCCATTGATGAGTTTGTCATAAACCTCTTCTTGACTCCATTGCCCAATGAATCTGGCATTTCTTCTTTCTATCTATACTACTTAGATCTTTCATGTTCTTTTGTGCCAATTCAACCAAACAACCAAAACAAACAAACACCTGCACTTAATAACTAGTCTAAAATGAATACTTAAAAGCAAACAAGATATACCTTTGCAAACAAATAATTTGAGAGATCCCTCTCTGAGAACAGGAGGACTAGATCCTGGAACTCTAAAGATTGGTTCTGATGTTGTCTTGTCTTTTTGTTAGCCAATCTATCAAAACTCAGGAACCCCAACATAATGGTGATCACGGTGGGACTTTCTGAAGTAATAGATAACTTCACAACTTGGATAACCAAATTTTTAACTAATGAACCAAGTGTCTGCCTAGAGTGGTTTTGATTGTTGATGATGAACAACTTTCAAGCCCTAAAATCAAGTAAAAATCCTTCACCTGGTGACTCCACTAGCCTCCAGTAGGCCTATTACTTCACTAGTCCTTGTAAACTCGCTTGGGAATGCATTGAGCAAACCCAATCATGCTGTTGGTGGACAGCAAAGTCCAAAATCTTCCACCTGGCGACTCCACAATCCCAAAAGACCAAATGACTCCACTGGTAGAAGACCCTGAACTGATTGAACAGATACAGTGACCTCTTATCCAATTTGAAAAATGATTCCAAGAATACAATGAAGATATGCCCCAATGAGTAGAGAACATATCCCTAGGTTTCCACATAAGATGCCCCAGGTATTATGGGATGATAACCTTCCCGTTTTTCAGGGTGAAAAGTTTGATAACCCACTATTACATCTTATCAAATTTCACATACATGTATGGAGGTTAAAGGTTGAATGGCATGAAGATTTCCTAATGAAAATGTTCATGTTAAAATTAGAAGGGAAAGCTAGGGATTGGTATGAATGGTTGAAATCTGGTAGTTTGTTTTCTTTAAAGGACCTTGAATATGTGTTTTATGAGAACTATAAAGGAAACACTACATCATTATCATGGGGTGAAATACATTATGATCCATCACAAAACATCACCCAACACATTATAGATAATGATGAGGATTCGGAAGAAATACATCCTGAAGATCTTTTAACAGCCATTCATGAGTTTAATAGCCTATTGAAAAATTAAAAGAATATAGATGAATCAGTTGAGGAAGAAATTAACCAAGAAATAAAGGACATTCCTCAAGATATCCCTGAAAACCCAAATAATGATTCATCATCCCTTATAGCTGAGACTCAAGAAGACATCCAGCCTCAAAATTAGTCTTCACAAGAGACAGAGCACTGTTGTACTCCTGTTCAAAGGAACATAGAAACATCTTCCCCTTTGACAGAAAAAGAGATAGATCAGATTATCAATAAACAGCTAGTCTCTGAAACTTTTTGCAAAATAAATACTCTTGCCCATTCACATAGAGAACTTTGTTGTACAGATTTAGAAAGTTCTTTTGTAGATCAGAATAAAGAAGGACTTGCTGATAACCCAGTATGTTTGATTGGTAGTATTACTTATATTTATGATTTTCCTAACTTTGATCTATCTAGTGATGATGCTCCCCAAACATAAGTTAATCTTGCAGGACCATCATTAGCAGATTTATGGGATGAATATCAGTTCCTTCAAAGAAGTAATGAGCCAGTGCAGACTATTTATGGTACTGATGAAGAAAGTTATGAAAGATTGGAAATAAGTAAAGGTTCGTTGGATCTTTTCTCTACTTCATCTCAGACCATCAGTAATAGTTTCCATGTGATTGGGAATCAACAGCCTTTCAGCTCAAAGGTTGAGGAGGAAAGCAATGAAGAAATTTTTGGGTAGGTTGAAACCAAGGAGCCTTCTCTTGAAAAGGAGGAAGCAATTGAACATACCCCTTCTCAAGAATATAATAACCTCTTCACAGAGTTCAGCCCATTAATTCAGAATATCTCGGGATTTCAAGAGGACAGCACTGCCAAATATGATGAGTTCTCCAGTTCAGATAATAATGACGATGAGGAAGTTTTTCTTTCTCAAGAGAATATTTGTCTTGATCTAGTGGAGAAAAAAGAGATAATCTTGGTTGAAACACATCTTCTAGATACTCCTAACCAGGCATTATTTCAAGATCCCTATGTATATTTCTTAAAGACATCTGAAGAAGGGATAAAGGTTGCGAGTAGTAGGATATCACCAAGTACAATAAAATCTTTTAGAACTACTGCTGAGAAACAAAGCAAATGGGAATGCCCCTGTCTATCCTACATGCTCAAAGAGATGAGCAAAGACCAGTCATGGAACCATCTGATTGACTGGATGTATTGGAAAAGAGAGTTTGTAAGTTAAAAGTGTAAATATTCCAAGTTAGAGTAGGTTAGATAGGAATGTCAACAAAGCTCAGCTTTGAGCATTTAGTTAGTTGTTGATTTCTGCTTTCAAAGTTAGAAAAAGAAAAATACAAAAACAATAAAAATAGAAAAGAGGGCAGAATGAAAACAAGAAAGGTACGGCCCCATACCAAAAAGAGAAATAAAATCTGCAAGTGTGCAAGCTCAAATGCCACTCCTAAAAAACACACTTCTAGTTAGTCATACAGCCTAATCATGACTAATTAGCTTTTCAATTTACTGCTGATAGGTTAGTGAATTAGATCAACCAAACAGTACAATCTTGGCTTATCAGTAAGGTAGATTATGATAGAAGAAAGAAGGTTCAAACACGCTGAAATCCCGAACCCTTAAGATTGATGAAGAACAGGTTCAAACAAGCTAAAATATTGAACCAAAAAAGAAAAAGACATCTCAAACAAGATCAAAACTAGAGCTGAAGAAATAATGAAGGATGTTTTAGTTTTCAGATCTTAAGCCTTCACATTTTTTTTTTAATTTTCTACAAATTTTAGTCTATGTGCAGCTTGTTTTTATGCCATAGATCTGCAGCAAGCCAGAACTACTTAATCCTGGCTTGGCTGCTTTAAAATTTCCAGTCTTAGAATTTAGAGAATAAAGGTCTGTCAGACTGTCTAATCCTGACAGATAATAGTTTAGGAAGAGAAATTGATGAACTCAATTGTTTAAACTAAGTTCATGGAGAAATAAGAGTAGAAATAGATTAGTTTCCTGTTTTAAAAAAGAATAAAATGTTGATGAAGAGAGTTTGCTAGTCCAAATGCACTCTGAAAGAAGAAAAAATGTTAGGATCATTAGGAATGGGTAGGTAGAGATGTTGTTTTGATAGAATTCCAATATTTCAGATTGCTGCAAAGATCATCAAATCAGAGAAAGGTCAGCTAAAGGAAAGGAAAGTTGATGCCCAATGGATGAAAGCACTGGTTTACTGAAAAGCCAGAGATCAATAGTTGAGGTTATGGACACCTAAAGAACCAGCTGTGCTCCCCAAGTGGAGCCACTGTTAGCCACCTATAAAATTTTTCATACCCAATGGTGGCTAATTTTGTCTTTAAGCCTTCAAGAGATAGTTTCCTTTGAAAACTTATCATCTTTTGAAGTCTTATGATGATAATTACCCTTTGAGTTAATCTTCATTGTTGTTTCACTATTAGTCCTAAAGTACCTACTGTTCACCAAGGAAAAAACTGCTTATAAAACTCCATTTCTCACCATTCACCTCTCCATTCCAATCCCACAAACTCTGCATTTTCATTCTTGCTTCCCTCACAAAATCGCTCAAAAAACACCTTCATTTAACCTCCAAAAGCTTAAAAACCCCTTTTTAAACCTTATGACCCACTTTCATTTGATTTAAAAAAAACCCTTATCTCACCTATCAGGACTCTCATATGGCCTTAAAATCTCTGTTTTAGACCTAATAAACAGTCTTTTGCATTATAAAAAATTAAGCCCCCAAGGGCTTATATTTTTTATCCCTCCACCTCATATGCCCTAAGCCCTGCAATCGGGTGCTTAAAGGCCTAAAAACCCTTTCCCAAACCCGACTTTTCTTCTATTTTTTCATTACCCCGACGTTACGATTTAAAACAAATTTATATCGTTGATCTCTGCAAATCAACGGCCATCGGGCTACCTATTCTTCGCATCACCATCTACCTTGGCTCCTTCCTTTTTTAACATCTCCGCCTTTTCTTTAGATCTCGATCGTTCATTTCAGGTGATCCGATGATCGGGACTTAACCCAATACCACCAAATAAACCCATCCACCCCCGCGATAAAATTGTTGATGCACCACTGGACCCACTCTAATTTACCCTCAGGGCTATTGAGTTTTCGCGCTCAATAATAGTCGTTGATCTGCGCCCCTTCTATCAGATCAATGGTCGTGGTCCCATCGCACGCTGTCGAGCCTTATATCCCACCATACATCCTCCGTACAGCTTTCCATTTGTTGCGTGCAACCTGCACCGTCAGATCTCCTGACGATCATCCAACGGTTGACGCTGCATATTGCAAAATTTTTGCGCCCAAAGTTTAACGCCAAAAAACTTTGTGAAATGGGTGGTATTCAAAATCCACGTGTCAAGTGATGTATGGAATCACATTTTTTTTGGGAAAAACCACTTACTCCCTTTTCATTTTGCGAAAACCAAACCTGGTTTTCTGCTATACCGCTGCCCTCCACAATGTTACCTTCATTCTTAATCCTAGTTGTCGATCTCTGAGATCAGACGGTCCTAATTTAATCTCGCCTCCATTCATTTTCCAACTAACTTTCTCCCTAAATATTTCACCGAGTAATCTCAAGCGTTGATTGTCCTAATCCAATGGCTCTTGATTCGTCGTCGCGCCCAATCCTCCATTTGCACCTGGTTAGCTGTTTTTTGCCAAGATTTCTTCCTCCTACTGCTGCATTCGCCCATTCGCACAGCTCCAAACCGCCTCCATAAACCCTCCAAAGAATTTTTAAACCAAATCTTTGCAGGATTTATATAATTTTCATTTGTTTTGTGCAGGTTCTACGGAGTTTTCCCACAATTATAAAAATAACGCGAAGGCCAGGGATGATGATCCTCGCGGCCTTTTGATCCAAATTAAAGGGTTTAAAGGTGATAATGACATGTTTTAAGAAGGTTGATAAGTCATGATCATCGACTTTCTAAACAAATTTTCCAATAAACCCTCTGCGCACCTACAAACAAAAACACAGCCAGCATTAATAAATGAAAGAGTATCAGTGTCAAAGATGAAGATTATGGCTTAATCAAGCCTAAACACAGATCCAAAGATAAATCACTGTGTTTATGAAACAGATAAATATCAGTAAAAGAAGCCTCGAATGCCACATCAAAGGGGCTAATTGAATCCCCAGCTACCAAAATTACCACCTGCAGCCTCTCTACCTCAAAGGAATACCTAGATCAAATCTCAGCCAGTAACATTAAAGACTAAGGCAGATGACAGTTATTACAAACAAAGGAAGATATTTCAAACTGTCAGTAAAGTTATTGAAAAATAAGAAAATGCCTAAAAGTCAATCTTTTTACCCACTAAGCCTAAAAAGCATAAACATAGTTGTAAATGAAATGCTTTCATGCCTTATGCCTTGCATGGTTTTCAAGGCTAGGAGTTGCATTTAATATAGAATTAATTACATTTCAATCCTAGAACTCTCCCACCTCCTCATTTCTTCTATAAATACTTCTGAAGATGATGAGAAGTTGTTGGTTGGTTGGTCACTAGTTATAACACTAAAACTCTTTGAAATAATACATAGTCTGTCTAAAGTTGAAGAAGAAATTGAAGTCTTGGAAGCTGGATTATGTTTTGACATGCTTGTTCTTGAGAAGGCTCTATCATTGGATCCCTGAGCTTGGTTGTTGGTGATGTATTCTGAACTGTCTGTTGTTTTTCCTGTTTTCATTATGTTTAATAAATTCTTACTACAGTAGGATGAAACATTTAGCCTAAGAAATTACTCTTGGAAGCACCTTAGACCTATTTATCCTTCACTGTTTTATGTTTTATTCTGATAAGGCAATTTAGAGTCCTTAATCATTCTCTTGAACCCTTATGCTTGTTTATTTCTCAAATAGTTCAAATAGTTGGTTCCAGCATGATTTATGGTTTTCCCTGCTTGCCTGCTGCCACTTGAAAACTATTTTTGAAGTCGTCCTTTGAAGTACCATTGTTTATAGTTAGCCAAGGAGGTCTTTTTTGATCATACCCTTTGTCCCTGCTTGAACAATTGTTTTAAAGGTCTTTATAGTTGTGATCATAGATGTGTTAGGGGTTCCCTCTTCTATGACTGCAATTATCAGTGAATCTTTTATGTTTTCTAAGTCCTTTGAAATAAAATCTTTGAGGAAATAGGATGTGCTCCCGAATCTTAGATTTCATTTTGAAAGTTGTCTTGAAATCATTATTTTCTTAAAGTGTGGTTTGTAGAATTCATGGTTCGCCCTGTCTATCAAATACCTCTTTATTGTTCAAGTTATGTTTTCAAGTTCCTTTTGTTGAGAATTAAACTTCTCTTTTCAAAATCATTAATGTCCTTCTCATTCATAAAAACTAAAGGATCCTGCAACCAAGTTATATTTTCCCTTTGATATCCCATATCCATTGACGAGTTTATTGCAACCTCTTTTAAAACTACTGTCAACAATCATATTTTCTATCTATACTATGTAGATCTTTCATGTTCTACTGTGCCAATTCAACCAAACAAACAAAACAAACAAACACCTGCACTTAATAACTAGTCTAAAATAAATACTTAAAAGAAAACAAGATATACCTTTGCAAACAAATAATTTGAGAGATCCCTCTCTGAGAACAGGAGGACTAGATCTTGGAAATCGAGAGGTTGGTTCTGATGTTGTCTTGTCTTTTCGTTAGCCAATATATCAAAACTCAAGAACCCCAACACCACCTAGGGTTAAGAATTGATTTTATAAACTGGATCATGGGATGTATTTCAAATGTGTCCTTTGCAGTTCTTATTAATGGGGTTGCGTCGCCTTTATTTCATAACTAGAGGGGTCTCAGGCAAGGATGTTCCCTTTCACCGTTGACGTTCCTATTGGCTGCTAAGGGTTTAAGTCAGTTGATTCATTCTACAAAGAGAAGAGGTGAACTAGAAGGAATAGAAGTGGAAACAAACATGTTCATTAGCCAATTTTTATTTGTGGATGACATATTATTGTTTAGTAATGGGAGTCGGGAGGAAGTGATTTAGATGAAAAGTATTGTGGAATTGTTCATGAAGGTTGTAGGTACGACAATAAATATCTAGAAATTGTCAATAACATATGAAGGAATTTTGGGTACTGATCTTGTTTGGGTTTCAGAGTTTCTCCCTTCTGCCCAAAACGGGATGAGGGATAGCCTTAAATACTCAAGTTTTCACTTAAAGCCTAACTCCTACAGAAAACAATATTGGTTGTGGTTAGTTGCAAAAATTGGGAAACACATAAATCAGTGGAGATATTAATGGTTGTCAAGGGCGGGAAGACTGGTGCTCATAAAATCAGTTTTAATGGCAATCCCAGTTTACTGGATTGCAATGTCGTGAGTCCCAAAAGGTATACTAAACAAAGTAAGGAGAATATGTAGTGGGTTCTTATGGGTAGGCAAGAAGGAAAATATGGTGCTCCCTTGGGTGGCTTAGGAGAAAATTGCTAGACCAAAGGAATGGGGAGGTTGGGGCATAAAGAACATGGGCTCTTTTTCCACTTCTTTGGCAGAAAAACTAGGATGGAGGTTGTTGACAAAAGAAAACTTGTGGACGGTTGTGGAATTAGAGGAAATTTCAGCCTAAAAGTGGCCTCGTAAGGAAAAATAATAAAATAAGAGTTATGAATTTTGGAGGGAGAAGAAAAAAACTATTTTTTTTAATTGTATTTTCAGCTTATATCCTTACATGTTTACTCAAATTTCACGTGCAGACACTCATTAGATGTGGAATTAAATTCCACATATAATGAGTGCCCATTATGCATACTTTTGAGAAGACCCACCTTGATAAAAATTGAAGATACATTAAAAAAAGGTGTTGAAACATCTTTTTTTAATGTATCTACAATTTTTATCAAGGTGGGTCTTATCAAAAGTATGCATAATGGGTACTTGTTAGATGTGGAATTTAATTTTTCATTCAATTAGTGTCTACACTTGAAATTTGAGTAAGCCTATAAGGATATAAGTTAAAAATATAATTAAAAAAAATAGTTTTTCTTCTTTTCCCTCCAAAATATTTACATGTACCTATTTTTAAATTTAAATCATTTTGATTGGTTTACATATTATGACACAAAAATTACATAAAAATTTCATGGGAAATTTTAGGCTAAAATTTCCTCTAATGCAAAAATAAAATACATAGACCTGATCCCTGTGGACGATTGGATTAGATTGCCTGAGAAAGGGTTCACAAAATAATCAATGATATGGAAAGCAATAGTGATGGCACTAGGTCTAGTAGAAAATGGATTGGCATGGCGGGTTGGAAATGGTGAAAAGTGTAGGGTTGGGTTGGATCCATGGGTGGGGTGCAACGAAATTTTCACTCTCACTATGGGTCTTGTGGAGACTTTAAATAAAAAAGGGATCTATTTTTTGCATCAAATGGCTAAGTGTGAGGAAACCACTATTTGGACACAAGCTTGGAAATCGGCAGATGATCTTCAACTTGATCAACAGTGGAGACTAGAATGGTAGGGCTATATACAGGAATTAGCTCGAACGAGAGTGCGGCTAAAATATTTCCCAGACACCATTTGCTCGATTCATGCAAAATCAGGCATCTACTCACGAAAATAAGGTTATGGTTCCTAATGAAGGGAAGAGAATGGGGTGCACAAGAATGGTGGTGAAAATCATTATGGAAACTGAAGGGGTCTGCAAAAGCAAAATTGTTCTTCCTGTGTATCTTAAAGAAAAAACGTGCCTACCTTGATACACTTCAAAAAAGATTCTTAACTGGGTCGGTTTGGTCTTTTCTGTGTAAGGATGCAGAGGAGACATTGGATCATCTTTTCCTTTTCTGTCATTTTTCGAAGAAAGTATGGGAACACACCTTGTCTCTGAGAAATTTTTGAGAATTTTTGAATGGGGGGCATTGTGGTGAGGCTTGCAGAACTGGTGGGAGACAAACAAAGATCATAATTTCAGAAGAATCCCATTAAGTCTCTCATGGGGTATCTGGCTAGCTAGAAACAAAGGGATATTTCAGGATGTCACTACCTTTCCTTCAATTGTGGCACCTGAATGTGCGACGATTTTGTCCTTACTTCCAACTTCAGACTCTAGCAAATCTCTGAGACACATTAGCATTGAAAAGATAAACCATGATATCCCTTGGGCTTACTTTGATGGGGAATCCGATAATCAACGAAGATGTGGCATGGGCATGATAATTCATAAAAATAAAAAAGCTTCACTAGCGACATTAGTGGATATTAGTGAAGGCACAAACAATTTTGTTGAACTTCTGACACTAAAACTACTGATTTGATGACTCATACAACTTGGCATTGATTCGTTTCAAATCTTTTGGAATTCCATGAATGTCATTAACTGGGTCAACAATGCATAGAGATGTCACAATATTATGTTACTTCCTATACTAGAAGAGATTCATAAACTAAAAATGAATTTTGTACTTATTTTTGTATGTCATATTTATAAGAAACGAAATTGGGCAGTTGATCGTCTTTCTAAAGACGACCTACAACAATATATGGAGACTTGGCATATAACGAAGAAGGACGAAAATGGGTTCCGTGTGTTGGACTCCAGGCCGTATTGATAGGGTCTTCCATGTTTTTATCATCTATGTTTTTACTTATTTACTCCAGCAAATGATGTATCTCTTGGATTTCACTATGTACATATTTATTTTTAGACATGTTTTATGTTTTTTTTGTATTGGGGGGTGACTGTGGCATTGTCATAAACTCTTATGTTTTTTGCGGGGTTGTTTTCCCATATGGGAGGCCCGTG
Organism: Pinus albicaulis; assembly: GCA_034641835.2. Classification (NCBI taxonomy): domain Eukaryota; kingdom Viridiplantae; phylum Streptophyta; class Pinopsida; order Pinales; family Pinaceae; genus Pinus; species Pinus albicaulis. Next base: position 1,603,185,064 of record CM076575.1, on the reverse strand, counting down.
ATACACTTGTCTTTTTTTTCTCATGCTGGTTGGCTAGTCCAATATTGCTGAATGTTGTGACACATTAGTGTGTTAGTACTATCATTTTTTTAACTACTTTGGACAGATTGACCCAATTCCCTTTTGGGAATTGAAAACAAATGGAATCCTCAGGCATCTGAGATGTAAATTTTTACCAAAATATAAAAAGTTCGATTTTTTCTTTGGAAAAAAGTAATATACATGGTATAAATGTTATTAAATAACTTTAATCACTTTAAATTTTAATGAAAACTATAAATAATAATAATAATAATAATCTGACTTGAAGTACTAGCAAATTTATGCAAATTTGATTTTATATGATTTATTATGATAATTTTATTTAAAATGGAAAAACATTTAAATAGAGATTTAAATTATTTACTATCTATCATGTAATTTTAAATTTATTGAAATATGCATTATGATGATGATAATGATGATTAACGTCCACTGAGACCAATCTTTGGTGTATCAGACCTAAAGAAAATAGTTATTTAGTTTGATTTAAGATTTTATTCCTATGCTCAAAAAGATTGGAGAGAAGCCTCCCGAGCTCACTATAATTTTAACATCTTAAAAGGCTAGGAAGGTCAGTATTGCAATAAAGATTATGAAATTGAGCTCTAATGTGGTTGTACACGAGGCACTCTAAGAGGACGTGATTTTCATCCTCGATGTTCATATTCTCACATAGATGGCAGATCTTTTCCATCCATGGTGTTTTAGGAACTGTCCAACGACCTGTTTCACTATGGATCTCATGAGATTTCATTCTAATCTTGGCTATATTAATTTTCTTCTTTGAGCTAGTTAAAACTAAGAGATACTTTTGATCTTCTAGGGTGGGGTTGATGACCTCCTTATAATATCTTAATTTTATTTTAGCTCCTAGATCTTTCTCACACCACATTTTTTCTTTGAACTTAGAAGTAACAATTTTTTTAATGTTATTAATGTTTTTCAATGCAACATTCTCGTCGATCTCCCAATGCTTTAACTAGGCCCTGGTGTCTTTATAACAACCTCGTTTAAGCCTTAGGTGGTTTTGGCTGGAATTTAAAGCTAGCTTAGGAAGTCTATGGTCTCCTATGCTATTGAGCTTGTGCTTGTACAATAGAAGCCTAGTCATAGCTAGGCTCTCGATAGGGGAAATACCCCCTTCTATAAGGAGAATAGGATAGGGTGTATTTCTTTTAATTTTAAGGTTATACGTTATAAAACACTTCTAGATTTTCTCAATATTTCTCTAGGATTCTCTAGAGATGCTGCAACCCCAAACCTCACATCCATATAAGATAACAGGAGTGACTAAAGTCTCAAAGAGGAACTTCTTTCTATCCCACATTACGAGGTTTGCCATTTTACAATTATTTTCAAGACCAAAATAAGCTTTCCACCCCCCTTTAATCCTTTTTTGAATGCTATAGTTCTAGTTGAGCTTGTGATGAATAACAATTCCTGGGCACTTGTAAGAAGACACTTCCTCCAAGTTACTATTGTCATACATAAAATTAGCATAAGTGTCCTTCTTGGATTTGATAATCATAACTTTTGTTTTGTCAATGTTAACAGAAATACCCATGGTAGAGCATAAATCCTTAAGAAGTCTAAGTTGCTTATCAAGATTAGATGGGCACCTTGCGTGAAGAATAATATCGTCAGCATAGAGAAGAAGGATGATGACTATCCCAGCTAAGATCATGCTAGCACATCTTGCTTCCTTTAAACAACCTTCTAGCTTTTCGATGTAAATGCCAAATAGGGTAGGGGAGAGGGGGAAACCTTGTTTAACTCCGATATTACACTTAATATATTTCGACCACCCCTCATTGCTCTTTAACTTGGCAATTACATTCTTGTATAACCTTATAGCAACTGCTCTTAGCTCTAAAGGATCATTTAGCTCTTCTAATCTATTCCATAGGTTGTTTCTAGGAACCGTATCGAAAGCCTTTCTAAAGTCCACAAAGAAACAAAAGAGATTGGATTTATCATTGCGGCATTCCTCCACAATGATCCTAAGCAAAATGAGGTGGTCCGTTGTTGAGTGCTGCCTTCTAAAACCCGCTTGGCCTTTAGCCCACTTACCTTCACTTTCAAGCCAAATGCTCAACTTCTTTTCCAAAATAATACCATATAACTTGGCTAAGAGTGGGTTGATCATAATTTTCTGATAATTAGAGGGGTTATTTATATCCCCACTTTTAAAAATAGGGATAATGAGGCTCTGAGTCCAAGATTTAGGGAACCCTTGCTTGACCACTTGGTTGAAAAGCTTGTGGATGTGGGGGATGACGACAGGACCTCCAATTTTTAAGATTTTTGCCTAGTAACCTTCAATGTCTTTAGCTTTCCCATTTGTCAGGCATTTAACCCCAAAATCAATGTCTTCTAATGAGAAAAATTCTTTCGTTGTGAGCAGGGTTTCAAAGTTATCCCTATCATTTGGAGATTCATAAAGCTTTTTAAGATAGGAAATCCAGTCGTGTAAAGATATTTTATTATTATCTTTAGTTTTCCTAGTTAGAATCTACCTCCATAATTTCTTAGGAGCCACCTTAGAGATGTGTAAGATATTCTCTTGTCTTTTACGAATATATTTCCTTTTTTTCCTTTTGAGTTAGGGCTTTGTAGATTTTTATCTTGTCAATTTTGGGAGATTCATCAACAGCTTCCTTAATTGCTCTCCTCGCACTTTTACAATATTTTTCATACCATGGGTTGGTTTTTCTTTTTCTTTTATTACTTGAGACTTCAATTGAGAAATTTTTAATAGAATATGAGAGGGTTGTAGTAAAATTATGATAGAGGTCATCTATGTTTCTATACTAGATAAAGGAAGAAAATTAGTTTTTAATTCATTTAGAAAGAGATCGTTTTTATTTCTATCAAAGATAATTAAGTTCTTTTGACTATAAGGATTATCTTCAATGGGATCTCTATGCATGACAACATTGATAGTTATGAGTAAAGGCCTATGATTAGAGTCAGGCTCCTGGTCGTCTAAGATGTCAAAATTTATTATTTCATTGTATAAAGGGAGATCGGAAATAACATAGTCTACCAAGCCCATGGATGCAAGTCGTCTGGCTAGAATTGGGCCACTTCTTTAGACCGTTGCAAATTATGAGATCCTGAGCACTATAGAGCTTGACTAGCTCCGACCCAAACAAATTATCCTCGAAGTCTTCAGAGCTCCTTTTGTACCGACTAGCCAGAGTAAGGTCTTCATATAACCAAAGAGGATTGGGGTTGGAATGATTGCTTAGAAGAATAGCCTGGTTGCTTGAAGTTCGAGCATTAAAGTCACCCATTACAAGGATATTACCTTCATTCCTTAGGCTAGAAATATCATTCTCTAAACCATTGTAAGGAATATTTTTATCTAGATTCTTTTTCTTATAGAAGTTAGAATTAATGGGGGGGAAATAACAGATTTCTATGTAGTTCTTTTTATCATTAATGTCAGTAATCTCAATCCAACTATATTGATTTTAAGGGTCGTTTTTATAAATCCTAGCATGGGGGGAGATGTTCTTCTTAATGTAGCAATCTATGCCCCCAATGCCTCTACGGAAGGATCACTTATTCCAGGTAGACCATAGTGCAAAGCCATCTATGTTAGGGACCTTAGATTCTTCGTGCTCCCAAGTTTCAACAAGCAATATAATATCAATATCATTTGAGATCCAACTTAGCTTGGGGCCTTTGTTCCATGGAAAGCCCCGAAAATTCTAAGAAAGAATTCAAAGCATGTTGAATTGCTATTTATTACTATATTTTTGGTTTCTATCTCGAATAACGGATTTTCTATTTCTGATTATTGCCCATTTTCCTTCCTTCCTAACTTATTTTACCTTTTTAACCTCCTTTCTTAATTCTGCTTGATCTTCTGGAATGAGATCTTCATTTATAAATATTCCTGTTCCTTTTAGACTTGAGGTTTTACTAAGTATGTCATACTTATGGTCAGTAGAGCTCACCTTTATTCAGATCAACCTTCCTTTACTCTTAGTTAATTTCCTAACTTTGTTGCTTCTGTGAGACATGTGGTTTCAATTTGTAATCTCTTATGTAATTCTGTCTGGGATATGGCTAAAGTATACTCGTCTACATCCTATTTCAAACCGAAGATTATAAGGTTCAAGGCCCTTTCGTTACGCTTATGGTCTAATTCGATCAATTTTTTCATTTCATCTTTAATTGGTTTGATATCTAATTTACCTGACCCACTATTTAGGGTGAGACTGTTGTTAACTTTTTCTTCTAGTTCTTTAATCATGTCCTTCATTTTAAGACTCTCTATATTATCAACATCTCCTTGCTGGGATGTTTGGTTTGTATCTTGGTTTTGTTTTTCTATGACCTGCAACCTAGTCTCCACTGCCTCCATTTTATTCTCCAATAGTTCTATTTTATTTTCTATTTGTTTTTGGATCTTGTCTTCAAGAGATGTGAATTTTTTTTCCAGCATGGCTTCTAACTTGGTTTGTAGCTTGACTTCTCTTTATTCTCTACATTTCTCTAAAGACTCTATATACTCATAAAGGCTCTGTAGAGTAACTGTGCTAGGTCTACCTTTGGTAATCTTGTAGTCAGGTAATTTATTCAAGTACTTTCGATAATATTACGGAAAATATAAGGCAATGTGCACATGAATATCACAAACAGACAACATACCTCAAGTGCCTAGGTCCGAAAATTTACTCCAGAAAAAATCACTACGTGACTCCAAAAATTAATTGGAGAAAATCGAAAATGAGACCCAAGTATTAATGTACTATAAAATACAATGAAATGAGGAAATAAAAATAAACTAAAAATACTTTAACTTATAAAAAATAATATTATAAGTTACTTAATTTAGTATATCAAAGGTATATATATATATATATATATATATATATATATATATATATATATATATATATATATATATATATATATATATATATATAAAGTCGATAACTTAAATTAATTCAAAGTATCTTATTTTAATTTTATATATATTTTATTACTTTGGAGTTTTGTCAACATAATTTTATGATTATTTTCTTTTATATTATGTAATTTACTAAATTTAGGTTTATGAATTTTCTTATAATATTTAAATCTTGATTATTATATTTCAATTAAATATTTTTATAATGTACATGTTATATATATATATATTATTGAATTAATTATAGTTTTTAATTATTACTCAATTAAATATAATTATATGAATAGTCTCTAAATTTTATTTTTTGTAAAGTTTTTATGTTTATTTTCAAACTTAATTTGTTTAAAATGTTGAAAGATTTATTGAAATTACAAGTTTGACATTTGAACTCTTCACAATCTAAGTGCCCTAAGAGATTTTGAGGTGTTGAACCCATATATGTAGTAAAAAAACTAAACCAATTTAAACAATACAAATCAAGATCTAGCCACAAATTTTTGGAGTTGTCTAACAACACAACAAAATAACCCCGAGTTTTTTGCGGGAATCAGGTAAAAAAAATTGAAAAAATCAGATAATTGGACCCAAAATCCTAAAGTTTGACCGATATAACTCATATTTTCAAAAATTTCTACACGATTTTTCATAATCTTACTAGAATTTCAGGTTATTTATGGGTTTTTAAGACTACCCTCAAAATTTTTGCCAATTCCTAAAACTCCAAAAATAACACTTAAAAACCATTAATATTAAAATATTATATTTTAAATATTTCATTTAAATTTAATATGTATTTTTTATTTTCTAATTATAAATTGAAAAGTCAATAAATTTTAAACTTAATTTAATTACAAATTACAATTTTAATATATATTTTTTAATTTTACTAAAAGATTAAAATTAAAAATAATAAAATAAAATTATTTAATTTAAATTCCAATATTTCAAAATTTTTACAATGTGTTTAAATTCATTTTTACACACAAAAACCAATTTTAAATAATAAAAAAACACAATCTTAATTCAAATTATATCAGCAAATAAATTATTTTATTTATTATTAAAATTTACCTAAATCTTATTTTATCATCATATTTCCATTTCATCCATTAATTAAAATATGCTTAAATATATTTAAATCTGATCTATTTTCTATTTGTCTCTCACTGCTAATGTTTCTAAATCTTATCTTGTTATTGAAGACTAGAATTGAAAATATTAAATCTCCCATTAAAAAAAATAGTCACTATGAATGTTACTTATTGATTAGGGTTATGAGTGACTCCAAGGGCATTCTCGCCAATCTACTAAATTGAATATTTGGATTTTGTCTCGCAAATCTCATTGCCCGGTTAATTGCATTAGTTCATCATAGACATGAACATCGAAAACATCGAAATGAATATATGGATAAGAACAAAAGTATTTTGAAATATATCCTTTTGGTATATATAACAAAAGAAAAAACCATTTTTCAATTTAAAATTAATACTTCAATGGAAATAGTTATATTAGAGAGCAATACAACATATACTATTTAAGGATCTACGCTCCTTTGACAGCGATACGCTTCACCTATACTATACTCTCCAATTCTTTAATAAAGGGGCACGATCTGAACATTTGGTTCAAGCAAAAATTGCATCCAAAAGTTGAATGTTGAATGTTTTTTTCAAATTAAAAAATGAGCGCCAAAGGTGGAAGGTTTTTCAAATTCAAAAATAAGCAGTGAAGGAGTGAAGAGGATAGAGATGGGTCATTAAAGGCGGGAGGAGTGAGTGAGGGTCGAATGGGGCATTCAAGATTGAAAGTGACCTAACGGCTCTTCCATCAATGCCTTGTTCATGGCCCAGAAAACGAAAACGAAAAACGAAAAAGTAAGTTTATGCGAACACGAGAGTGGAAATAAAAGTTACGGCAGAATAAAAAAACAAAAGAGTGAAAGAAGAGTAAAGGAGTTGCATTATTTTACCTTTAATCATTCCGAGGCCGAGTCTGCTGGATAATGATATTTGTGTAAGAGAAATGCAAACACTACAGGCATAAAAATAAAGAGGAAAAATGAATTAAAATAAATTTGATAATGAATATGTAAGAAAAGAAAAAGATGAATGAGAATGATATATATATATATATAAGAGTTTAGTAAGATCATATTTTTATCATGTTTAATATATTATTTTGTTTGTAATAAGGAATTGAAACGGTGACTTTACATAAAGGAGTACTTTGATGAAATACTCAATCACCATTTATCCATAATCTAATTAACATTGTCAATTTTTTTAAAGAAAATAATAATAAAATTGAAGAAAATAAATGAACATTGTCATTTCTCCTTACGTCTCTTCCATCAATGCCTTGTACATGGCCCAAGTCACGAAAACGAAAAACGAAAAAGTAAGTTTATGCGAATACGAGAGTTGATATAAAAGTTACGGCAGAATAAAAAAACAAAAGAGTGAAAGAAGAATAAAGGAGTTGCATTATTTCACCTTTAATCATTACGAGGCCGAGCCTTCTGGATAATGATATCCGTGCAAGAGAAATGCAAATAAGAAAGGAATAAAAATAAATTTGATAATGAATATATAAGAAAAGAAAAAGATGAATAAGAATGGAATATGTATATACGAGTTTAGTAGGATTATATTTTTATTATGTTTAATATATTATTTTGTTTGGGATGGGGAATTGAAATAGTGACTTCACATAAAAGAGCATTTTAACAAAGTACTTAATCACCATCTATCCATAATCTAATGAACATTATCATTTTTTTTAAGAAAATAATAATAAAACTGAAGAAAATAAAAATATAATTAAAAAATAAAAATATAATAGAAAAAATATATCTATAATATATACAATAATAACAATACATAATAATATCCAATAATTTCAATACATAGCATTTCATTAATAAAAATTAATAAATCACACACACACATATATATAGTTATAGTTATTTATCAAAATTATATATATATATATATATATATATATATATATATATATATATATATATGATGCAGGAGCATTAGCTATTTGAGAATTAATTATGAGGCCTAAGTTAGATTTTAGTTTCAAAGATTCTAGGGATAAATCTAGATTATAGGATTTGTTGAGATATTTGAGGATTTGTTGAGTTATTAAAGGGATGTGAACCAAAATTGGTTCAATTCAATTTGTATAAATTAATGAGCCTCAAAAGGCCAAATAGATCAGGTAGAATAGAGAGAGGGGTAGGAGAGAAAGGGCCATGGATTTTGAATATCTGGCCAAAGACAAAAGCTTGTAAGTATTTTCATTTGTTAATATAAAAAGTGTGTTTTAAGAACTATATAGTTGATTTGCTGAGCAAGCATATATTTAAAGTTTTGTAATTGGGAATTAAGAAGAAATTCTATATATACTTTTCATATAAGTGTGGTTGAATATTATCCAGTTTGAAATTGAATTAAGGGCACAATTGAATGAAATCCCTGTAAGATGGTGCAATGCTAGCGGAATCGAGAGCGTAGATTGATATGTAATCGAATGAGGCATTCGATTAGGCAAGATGAAAAAGCTGTGATATGATGGCGCTGAGTTTAAATCTAAGAGGGTGGAATGGTATACAACCAATAAGAAATGATGAAATTGATTTTAATGTCAACTTGAATGGATTGTTGAGGCGGTGAAGTCTCATGGCGTAATTATATAAGAGGCGTAGACTTTTTAAAACTCAGTTTATTGTGAATCAATTAAACAGGAAATCGTTGGCCATGAGTATCGATTTTAAAAGCCCAAGTTAGCAGAAATGCAGCATTGAAGATTGGGTGGTATACAATCGAATGGAATTCAATTGGGCAGGTTTTGAAATTGTATAGTCTGTTTACTAAAATCGGTTTATAAATGCCAGATCAAATTGTGGACCGATTCCCATGTTTTTATTGAAGAGGGATAGATTTTTATTTTCTTAGCGCTAAAGAATTTGTGTTGAGTGAATGAAAATTGCAGGTGGAGCCTTGAATGAAATCGACCTGTTGAGGTAAGGTACCAGGATTAAAACGGTAATGGTGAGTCGACTTAGCGATGGGGATGAGGCGTGTTTTGAATAAAATCTGAATGAACTGTTGGCAAGGTGCGTAGGTTAAATTGCAGAATTGAGAACGGAATCCATGCGCAGTGGCAGAGGCATTAAGTCAACGATGAAGTGAGTGGTAAGTTAATGGGGCCAGACATATAATTCACATTGATGCGTGAATTATTCAGAAGTATAGTAAGAAAAGGCCAGGAAATCATGGAAGAGAATGGATATGGCGATAAATGATGTTTATATGCCAATGAAGCAAAACCTTGGAAAGGGGATAATGGCGCACACCATACTCAAAATCATTGAAGATATTGGAATTGCAATAGGTGTGGAATTTCCATTTTAAAATCTGTTTGACCCTTGAACTGTAGTGTTGAAAAGCGATGGAGAAGGTAAGTTAATGCGTGGGCCAGTTGTTATTGACATTTGATTTTTAATCGAAGCCTGAGTTTATGAAATTTGCATAGCTGAAAATGAATGCGTGAATGCGTTAGTTTTGCTCGCCAATATCAAACTTAGAAGTTTTAAAGGGCGCATGTGTATTAGAGTTGGAAACTCGAAATTTAAACCAAATCAAAGGTTTGTTCAAAATGTTCTATGAACATTTAATTAAAGAGCATCCATTACTTGGATTGGTAGAATATGAATTTCCATATGGTAAAAAGAGAGTGGCCATCCTATTAAGCTGAAGAGAAACCTTTACAGAAATGAATGTTAGTGAAGAGTTATATAGTTGAGAGTGTGATTTGGTTTCTAAATGCCATTTGAAGTGTGGGTTTAAATGCATGGAAAGTTGTTTATTGGGTTTATGGTTTTTGAACCATATGTTTGAAAAGCTTCCGCGAATTAAAGTTGTTGAATTTTCCCAGACTTAGAGTTTTATTTAAAGCTAAATTTTGGGAGATCCATTTTTATATGCATAACATGGGAGAGATTCTGGGGTTTGCAGGGTTTTCCTGCATCATTTTGGTATCAGAGCTGGAATAGCTCTGTGTGAAGATTCAAGTTTTTAAGTTGAATTAATTGCATGTGTGATAAAACAGATCGGATGTTGTACTGATGAAGGTTGCAGCACAGATATGCAGTACAGGTGAAATATAAGTCAAGATCAACAGGATCTTGAAGGTGAGCTGACAAAGTGTTATTTAACTCTGGTTTGACGGTTATGCTTGAAAATTTTGGTTTGCAAGCAGGTTGAAGAAAATCTCAGCGAGAAGAAGCAGATCACAGCTGGAGTGCAGAGATGAAGGAGTCCAGCGAGGGATTCTAAGAGAGAGTGGCAGAACCTGAAGATTCAACAGAGGTTGAAAAAAGTTGCAGATGAGAGAAGCCTGAAGGAGCTATGAAGAAATGCTCAAAAGGTTCCAACAGAGGACCGATGATTACCAAAAGACCAGATCCGGAGGAAGGGATTGGTGAGGTAAGTGGCAGCATGAGAGCTTGCTGTTGTAGAGGCTTGGTGCAACTCATGGGTGAGGAACTCATGGCGAAGAAGATGACTACTGAAAGTCATAAAGGAGAGAGCAGAGGTTCAGAGGAAGGCCACAGTAGAAAGAAGGAGAAGGAAAATGCCAAGGCGAATGGCATATTGAAGCAGTTGACTAATGAAGAGTATGCGAAAGAGAAAGCTGAGATTGCAGTTCATCTCGAGTTATTGATGGAATTGTTACAGGAAAATATGAAAGACCAGAGACATGGTTGGACCATGAGGAAGAAAGTAAAGTGGCAGACACTACAAGTAAAGAGGGATCAACAGATAAACATGCAGTTAACAGAAGAGCTGAAGAAGCTCGAGCAGATGATGAACTATTGGGCAAATCCAGATCAGCTGGATAATGTAAAATCTTGTATTTTTGTAGCTGACAATTGTGATGTGATTACAGGTTTTACTGAGGAGGATACACAATCTTGTGAAGCTGTCACAAGTATGGAAAAGAATATTTCAGGAGATAAATACTCTGGAGAAGAAAGCAGTGATGCTTTTGTACTTGAAGCTGTTATAGTACAAGAGGAAGTTCTTGTGAATGAAGAAGAGGATCAACTTGAAGAGTTGGCATATAAACCAACAGTTGAGACTGTTGAACTTTGTGATTTACAAACTGAAAGTTTGTGTGTGAATGCAGGGATGGTACATGATGATGTTATGCTTCAACAATGCCACAGAGAAATTGCATTGTTGGAATATTTGTTGGAGAATTCAGAGTATGACAGAGAGATTGCAGAGGAAAGAGTTCAGTACAATGAACAAGAGAAGAAAGACATCATGGAAGCAGATGGTGTGAGAGAAAGATTGGTTGACAGTCTTGAGAGTTCTTCAGAGAATTCTTTGAGGAGGTTGAATCAGCATACTGATGTGCTGCTTGAAATGGAAAATTCAGGACAACATACTGAAGTGCTGGCAAAGGAGGACAAGGCATTGATGCCTTATGATTTTTTTTTTAACAAGTGTTTTGTGAATGCAAGTGTTATTGCAGGTGTTGAAGAACATTTGACTCAGTTAAGCAGTCAAATGAAGGAGGAAGAAGAGAATTCTGTGGAAATTTCAAATCCATGGGATGAGGACGTTATGTTGTTGGAAATGATGTTAAATAGTCAAAATTCAGTGGAGGAAGAATCTCAAATTCAGAATTGGGAATTGCAGATGCAGAGAGATGAAGATAGCAGAAAGGAGTACACAATGTACCAGTCCAGTAAGTTGCTGATAGGAGAAGGCAGAGAAGAAATTTTCTATTATAGAAGACAAGAGGGTATGGATGATTGGGTGGCAGTAAAAACTAAGCGAGTAGGAACTGAGCAAGTAAGAACAGAAGCAAGTATAGAAGTAAGAACTGAGCAAGTAAGAGCTCAGCAGGCAGCAAGAAATTAGCAATCTAAAGATTTATTGGACAGAGAAATTGAATCAATCAGAAGAATCATGTTAAAAGTGTCTCAGAGGAAGACATCAGCAAGGAAGAGAAGCAACAGTAACAGCAAAATGAAGACAGAGACAGATTGTGAAAGTACAAAGAGTGGAGTAAGATGGCATAAGATATGGCAACCTGGAAAAAAGCAGCATGCGACAGCAGAAATTGATGATAACTTGCAGAAAAAAGTGTGGGATCCAAGCGGACAAGGACTTAAAGTGCATGATCAGGAGATCATGATCATTTTCAACCTTGGGAGTCTGATGCAGGAGCATTAGCTCGGGAAAATACTTTGTATTTTTATTAAAACATAGGGGTCTCATGTTTTTCAGAAAATATTAATTTATTGTAAATATTAATGAGATTTTTGAGTAATTAAATTATATTTTAATTAATTATATGTGAGGATTTGTAATGTTTCCAAATAATTGGAAAACATGAGAGAAATTAGACTTGAGATATTTGAGAATTAATTATGAGGCCTAAGTTAGATTTTAGTTTCAAAGATTCTAGGGATAAATCTAGATTGTAGGATTTGTTGAGATATTTGAGGATTTGTTGAGTTATTAAAGGGATGTGAACCAAAATTGGTTCAATTCAATTTGTATAAATTAATGATCCTCAAAAGGCCAAATAGATCAGGTAGAATAGAGAGAAGGGTAGGAGAGAAAGGGCCATGGATTTTGAATATCTGGCCAAAGACAAAAGCTTGTAAGTATTTTCATTTGTTAATATAAAAAGTGTGTTTTCAATACTATATAGTTGATTTGCTGAGCAAGCATATATTTAAAGTTTTGTAATTGGGAATTAAGAAGAAATTCTATATATACTTTTCATATAAGTGTGGTTGAATATTATCCAGTTTGAAATTGAATTAAGGGCACAATTGAATGAAATTCCTGTAAGATGGTGCAATGCTAGCGGAATCGAGATCATAGATTGATATGTAATCGAATGAGGCATTCGATTAGGCAAGATGAAAAAGCCGTGATATGATGGCGCTGAGTTTAAATCTAAGAGGGTGGAATGGTATACAACCAATAAGAAATGATGAAATCGATTTTAATGTCAACTTGAATGGATTGTTGAGGCGGTGAAGTCTCATGGCGTAATTACATAAGAGGCGTAGACTTTTTAAAACTCAGTCTATTGTGAATCGATTGAACAAGAAATCGTTGGCCATGAGAATCGATTTTAAAAGCCCCAAGTTAGCAGAAACGCAATGTTGAAGATTGGGTGGTATACAATCGAATGGAATTCGATTGGGCAGGTTTTGAAATTGTATAGTCTGTTTAATAAAATCTGTTTATAAATGCCAGATCAAATTGTGGACTGATTCCCATGTTTTTATTGAAGAGGGATAGATTTTTATTTTCTTAGCGCTGAAGAATTTGTGTTGAGTGAATGAAAATTGCAGGTGGAGCCTTGAATGAAATCGACCTGTTGAGGTAAGGTACCAGGATTAAAATGGTAATGGTGAGTCGACTTAGCGATGGGGATGAGGCGTGTTTTGAATAAAATCTGAATGAACTGTTGGCAAGGTGCGTAGGTTAAATTGTAGAATTGAGAACGGAATCCATGCGCAGTGGCAGAGGCATTAAGTCAACGATGAAGTGAGTGGTAAGTTAATGGGGACAGACATATAATTCACATTGATGCGTGAATTATTCAGAAGTATAGCAAGAAAAGGCCAGGAAATCATGGAAGAGAATGGATATGGCGATTAGTGATGTTTATATGCCAATGAAGCAGAACCTTGGAAAGGGGATAATGGCGCACAACATATTCAGAATCGTTGAAGATATTGGAATTGCAATAGGTGTGGAATTTCCATTTTAAAATCTGTTTGACCCTTGAACTATAGCATTGAAAAGCGATGGAGAAGGTAAGTTAATGCGTGGGCCAGTTGTTATTGACATTTGATTTTTAATCGAAGCCTGAGTTTATGAAATTTACATAGCTGAAAATGAATGCGTGAATGCGTTGGCTTTGCTCGCCAATATCAAACTTAGAAGTTTTAAAGGGCGCATGTGTATTAGAGTTGGAAACTCGAAATTTAAACCAAATCAAAGGTTTGTTCAAAATGTTCTATGAACATTTAATTAAAGAGCATCCATTACTTGGATTGGTAGAATATGAATTTCCATATGGTAAAAAGAGAGTGGCCATCCTATTAAGCTGAAGAGAAACCTTTACATAAATGAATGTTAGTGAAGAGTTATATAGTTGAGAGTATGATTTGGTTTCTAAATGCCATTTGAAGTGTGGGTTTAAATGCATGGAAAGTTGTTTATTGGGTTTATGGTTTTTGAACCATATGTTTGAAAAGCTTCCGCGAATTAAAGTTGTTGAATTTGCCCAGACTTAGAGTTTTATTTAGAGCTAAATTTTGGGAGATGCATTTTTATATGCATAGCATGGGAGAGATTCTGGGGTTTGCAGGGTTTTTCAGCATCAATATATATATATATATATATATATATATATATATATATATATATATATATATATATATATTATTTTATTTTTTTTTGTAAATTCTATCATTTTAATATTTATTTATTTATTTCTAATGTGAATATAGTATCATTAGATAATTATTTATCAAAACTATTATTTTTATATATTTTTTAAAAATCTTGCTTATCATTTTTATATTTTATTGAATTCTAATTGGTGAATATTATTAATGATAATATGTAAGTTAAGTTCATAGTAAGAGTATATTTTGATCCTAATCCATAATATCTATTGGATTCTCACTACTTTTAACAAAGAAATAGTCTATAGCCACAAAAAAGAACCAAGACTTTAGAAATTTAAACTTTCAAAAAACTATAGGCTTGAATGAAAATTCCAAAAATTATATAAACTTTAAAAAATGATATAATTAACTATTGGCACCAAGCCCAAAATTTTAACTATTGAACACATGGTTTAAAGATTTTTTGGAATTCGACTTTGATGTTATCATCTCTCCCTATGATATTTTCCAACCAACGAGAAATCCCGTGTTTAATTAATATATAGGAAATATAGAGCTTGTGTGAATGTAAAAATAGCAACAACTTTGGAGATCAACCATATATATAAAAAGGAATCATACGAATATGAGAGTGAAAATAAAAGTCGACGGCAGAATAAAAAGTTGTAAAGTTATTCGAGCATGCGAGTTAGAGGACAATAAAGAGGTCTTAAAAAAAATTTATGCGCTTCTTAATTTCACTCTATTTTAGGGTCCATTATTCATTTAGAGTACTTTCTTTCTCCAAAAAAAAAAATGTTTTTATGTTTTCTAGCGGATATGCATCATGTAATTTCAACTTAGTCTTGGATTGGTTATCTAGATATTTAAGTATATTAATTTCAAGAAATAATACATATAAAACTTTATAGAGTATTTTGAATTGGTTTTTTTAGTTATTTAGGTTTTTTGGTGCAATTTCATTTTCTCTTTTTTCTTGTTATGTCATTGCTAGTGTAGTATATTTTACATAATAGATCTTGAGATTGAGTTTCAAATCTAACATGGTATTGGGAGCATTAGAGAGTTGTGAGAAATGCTAACGTGTAATTATGAGTCTTACAAGTTTTGATATTCTAATGAGAATGGATCGACCAATAAGCAATGTGGCTATAAATCCATTCAATTAATTTAAGTGGAAGCCAAAAATCTTACTACTAATCCACAATAAGGTACTCTATATAATTATTATGCTCACTAAAGTAGAGCTCAATTAAGTTATAGAGAATTCAAAGTACTTCAATTGGATATATTAAGCCTATAGGATCTTGTGCATGTCAATATTCCTTCACCTACACTTTAGGGATTTTGGTTGAAATTAACCAAGAAAAATGGCTTGAAAAAAACTATTATATTTATTAGTTAGACTTTGTGTTTTTTAAATACATAAATTAATTAATAAAGTTAATATAAAATTGATAACATTATATAAATTTTAAAAATATTAGTTGAAAATTAAAATATTAAGAATATTTTCGCAGTTCTAATACTAATTTGTGTTTACAAATGTGAATTAATATTACAAAAATTAAATAAAATATTTTATTAATTTTATTATTTTCACATTTTATAATATAAATGTTATTATAAATAAATATTTAGTTGAAAGCTTAAATAATAAAATAATAATATTCTGATTTTAAGGTCTAGTTAAGCTAAATATGTCTATGATATTACTTTTTATTTGTATGACAAGAGACTAACCTCTATAAAAATATAAATACTATATCACCTTTATTTGACCCATTAATATAAAAAAAAAAACTAGCAATTGCACCATATGTTGCAAAATAAACGTCGTAAGCCAATAGTATAGGAAAGAGTAGCCTATAAGAAATAAGAAGGAAATAGTATAGGAAAGAGTAGCCTAGAAGAAATAAGATGTTGCAGAGAACAAGTCATCGTGAACGAACGAAAGGAAAAAATTGCTTCCATGGAAGCTAGTCGTGGAGGTTTCAAAGATATTGATCATATGAGTCAACAACCAAAAAATTTTGTTATAAATTTTGAAGTAGATCACCATTATTTGACCCATTTATAAAAATATAAAATATTATTTTATCAAATCAAATTGTTATAATAATTTGAATTTTAAAAATATATAAAAAACATTCCATATTTCAATTATTAATATTTTACATTAATTAAAATTTAAAATTTATTATCAAACATAATAAAAAATTAACTTTACTAAATAATTTTACACATTAATTAAAAAAAAAAAATATTATTATCATTTTTTAAAATTTAAAATTTTAATAACTATTTAATACTTATATCAACTACACATAAAATTAGACATAAACTGAGGTATAACTATTAATCTCCAAATAATTAAATTGAAAAACAAATATATCAAATACCTTAAAAATAAATATTTAATTATTAAATTTTAAAAATAATAAATAATAAAAATTATAATTAAAAATTTGATTACATCACAGTGTTTCTTGCACAAAATGATATTTCAACCATTTTAAATAATTTTCAAATAATTAAATAGAAAACAAATATGTCAAATATCTTAAAAAAAATAATAATTATTAAATTTAAAAAATAATAAAAATTGTAATTACAAATTTGAATATTGGTAATGTTTCCTACATAAAATTATAAATAACAATTTCAAAACAAATATTTCCAAATACAAATATATAAAATCTTCTTAAAAATAAATAGTTGATTATTAAATTTTATAAATAAAGATTATAAAAATCATTAAAAATAAATATTTATTATTAAACTCAAAAAATAAATAAAAAAGTAAAACATCATAAACACAAATTTCCGGAGAAAAAGCAAAATAAGCAAAGTACTCACTGCATTTGCTTACTACTGACATTTACAAGAACTGAAAATCTAACGATCAAGATGTTTAGAGATGTTCTGAAACTTGACTCTCATGTTTTCATCTTCCCACATGACATTTTCCCACCATTTTTTATAGCAAATTATTGCACATAGATTTTGCAACTTTTCCATGCCAATGGGAAATCTTTTCAAAGATGGACATTGACGTACCTTCAGGACACGAAGGTGAGGGAGGGTTCCTTCATTCCATACTCCCGTGTTTGATGGTCCACCCAAACTCTCTAACTTGTATAGTTCATCCAGAACCAGCTTCTGTAGCCTTGGATATCCACCACCTCCAACACTTCCACCACTCCCTATCCCCAACTCTCTTAATTGACTGCACCTCAACAACTTCAGAATCTTTAAATTTGGCAAATGCTTCAATGGAGTGAGCTCCCAAATGTTGATGCAGGCATACAATTTTACCATTTCAAGATGGTAAAACTTGTAATTCAGTAATGCCATAGCATAAAACTCTGTAGCTTTTTTAGGTTCTGGATGTCCTGAGGAAGATCCTCTTGAGAAGCATTTATGGGATAATTAAACTTTAAGTGCCTCATCTCCGACCAGGTTCCGATTACCCCATCTTTAATTCCTGATTCTGTGTGTAGAATTATATCTAACTCGGTCATACTTTTTAGACCCTTCAAAGTCCAAATACTTGCTCGACCTTCCATTTCCACACGTAAATTTGTGGATATTTGGAGTCTGGACAGGGAAGTAAGTTCAGATATTTGACGAGGAATCGTCATTAATGGACATGCGTTGTCTAGCAAAAACATGGGAAATAAACCAGAATGAACAAAACTCCCGAAAACAAAAAAGAATCATAGGAATATGGGAGTGAAAATAAACGTTGATGGTAGAATTAAAAAAGAAGTAAAGTTAATTCGATCATGTAGGTGAGAGCATAATAAAGAGGTCGCATTATTGTTTCTTTAAACCTTATGATATGATATTATGGTGATGGCAGAATTAAAAAAGAAAAGAAAAAAAGTAAGGTTTATTCGAGCATAATAAAGAGGTCGCATTAAGTAAGGTTAAGTTGATGGCAAAATAAAAATAAATAAAAGTTTATGCGAACATGAGAGTGAAAGCATAATAAAGAGGTAGTATTATTGTTCGTGTAATTCTTAGGATATTAAAGTGGCTGTGAAACACATATAAAAGTATTAGAATTATGAAGTCCGAATTATTCTATCATGTGTCTTTCTGCATAAAAATCTCTTTTTCAACACGAAAAAGACACTGGTTTATATTAATGTATTAGGACAAACTTATAACCCAAAAAAACCTTTTTTGTTACATTACTTTTTCTTCCACTTTAACATCAGTTCTAAACCTGTCTTAGTGACCAGGACAAAACTGGACCTGCCCATCTTTAACAGAAAACAAAACAATAAACACAATCTTCTCGGGCATACCCTTCATTACTGTAAAACATTAAAATGTTCAGTCAATAATTTCAGAAAACAAAAATTACATCATAAGCTCAAAAAAGAAAGCTCCGGATCATAGAAAGTTTACTGCTCCATTTGCTCCACAACCATCCGACCTGTATAACTGATAATACATTACACCAAATCTGCCATCTAGACCTTTATTTGATAACTGATCAGCTATGTTTTTCTTCTCTCCGTAGACATGTCGGAAAGTGATATCTGAAAAGGAATTCTTCAATGTATTTATTCTCTCCAACCAGTGAGAAATCAATCCCAAATTGATAGAAACTTTCTGATTCATGTAATCAATCAAAAATTTTGAGTCCCCAATTATCCAGATCTTATCCATGTATAACTGACTGGCAAACCATAAAAGCCCCCAAAGAGCCAAAACTTCATCCTTCATGTTCGAACCGATTCCACTGTTCCAGAAGATTTTGTAGTGACAGTCAGGAGAGATCATTAACCAAGCCCCACAGCCAGACATAGATTGTTGTGAAGCTCCATAAAAAAAACCTACAGGAAAATGAATCTCGTGGGGGTGGAATATTTTTGACAGGTCTCTGGGAGGCTTTTGAACGATCTTCAAGTTGTCCCAAGAGCTAAAAATCTGAAAAGTTGTATTAATGGGATGGCAATGAATGCCCTCAAAAAGTTTCCTATTTCTTGTGCACCAAATGTACCAATGAAAAAGTATCAAAATAGTCCTGACTAATTCCCCTTTGTTGATCCACCATCTCAAACAGTCCTCCATAGAATGATAAACCGGTGTATTAATCTGTAACTTTCCACAAACAATTTGCTAAAGTTTCGAGAGCAAAAGGACAGAAGTAAAACATGTGAAGATTATCCTCCTCTTCTTTCCCACATAGAAAACACATACCAGGTCCTTGCCACCCTTTTTTCTGTAAATTACTCCAAGTTAAATTTTATCCTTCCAAACTAACCATAAAAATAAGATCATTTTTATTTGTGCTCTAGTTTTCCATATTATTTTAAACCAACAACCTGGTTCCTGCACCACCTTGTTTTTTTATCAAAATAGAATAAATATCCCTTGCTTTCAGACCTTCATCAGCTTTCTTTCCCTCCCATAACATTCGGTCTCCTTTATCCCTCCTGCACAGTCCCATCGAAATTAGTCTATTTGTATACTTCAGCCAAATACCCTCCCATATTTGATCCAGACCCAAATTAGCAAAAATCTTCCATCTCAGAACCTCCCCGACCCAATCTTTAATAACCTGCTGTAAGAAGAAAACCCCCCTTTGATTTAGAATATGGACTAATTGCGCTAAAATATGCTGATGTTCTTCCAGCCCCATCATCATCCTGCTGCCAATTAGTATTTTTGACCCATTCCCAAAATACCTTTTCATATGCTCCTTGATAATGTACCATAAGTTGCCGAAACCCTTCCAAATATAGGATCCACACCTACACACTTTCCAACCCGATATTACCATTTCTTCCATAGAAACACTAGCTAAATACTTCTGATTGATAATGTCGTGCCATTTACCTTTTCCTTGGAGACACTGCCATAAAGATTTTATGATGAGGGAGTTCCAAAATTCTTCCATATCTAATATTCCCCAGCCCCCACTTTCTATAGGAATTGTCAAACAATCCCACTTGGCAAGATGAATGGCACTTTTATCTCTCCCTCCTCCCCAAATAAAATTAGCCATAATTTTCCTTATTTCCCTCAAAGTTTTGTTTGGCGGAATATACAGATGAGCCCAATAGACTATAATTTGTTGAAGGATTACCTTCACCAAAATCAATATACCACCTCTAGATAACCACTTTGTTGACCAAATATTTAGCTTGTTCCTGTATTTTATTATCAACCAACTCCAATCTTCTGCAGTATAATTTAAAGCCTTCATTCCAAAGCCAAGATAAGTCAACCCAGCCTGCAAAGGAGCCCTTTTAAAGTTGAACAGAGCTGCTAAATCCTGAAACTGTTCATCATCCCCCTCTGCACAATATATGCACGATTTATCATCACTGGGCAACATCCCTGTAGCATCACAAAATAGTTTTATAATGTCATTCATGATCATCCAGCTATTCCTTATCATCATACCAAAGATAAGTATGTCATCTACAAAGAAACTGTGTGTAGCCCTCATCTGTGGACTGATATCAATACCTCTAAACCATCCATTCTCAGCCACCCTATTGATTTTAATACTTAATGCATCCATTACTAAAATTAATAAAAGTGGGGACAGGGCACACCCCTGCCTTAAACCTCTGTTGGGATGAAAAAAATTCGAGGCCGAGCCATTAATTATCACAGCCATGGAGGTATTACAGATGCATCCCATTATCCAAGAGACCACTTCCCGAACAAGACCAATCTTATACAGAACAAGACGCAGGAACACCCAGTTGACACGATCATAAACTTTCTTTAAATCAATCTTCATAACAGTCGCTTCCATATTTTTAGATTGAATAGTATGTAAAGTCTCTTGAGTCGCTGCTACGACATCATGTATATTTCGATTTTTCAGAAAGCCATATTGCTTCGATGTGATAAAGAGTGACAACACACCCTTCATTCTCTCAGCAATAACTTTTGAGACAATTTTATAGATAGTGTTACATAACGAAATTGGTCTGAAATCATCAAAAGAAATACTTCCTTTCTTTTTAGGAATTAGCACAAGGAAAGTTCATTTCATAGCTCCACTGATCCTTCTGGATGCTCTCACTTCCTCCACCATATCCGTCAAATCCTCAATAAATTCATCATAAAAATGAAGAAAAAAGTCTGCCGTCCAGCCATCTGGCCCCAGACTTTTATCAATAGCAAAAGATTTCAATACTCTTTTAATCGCTTCAGGTGATACCTTTTCAAGGAACCTTTTATTGTCAGCTTCAGTAAACATAACAGGATACTCCCTGATCATCTCCAAGTGTGCCTCCAAAATAGGAGCCTCCTTTTGTTTATACAGAGACCCAAAATAATCAACTGCAGTCATTTTAATATCCTCAGTGCATAAAGACCTTCCACTGTGCTCAATGTCCCAGATTGCATTTTCCTTTCTTCTTCCAGAAGAAAACTTATGAAAGTACTTTGTGTTTTTGTCACCTTCTTCCAGCCATGTGGCCCTACTTTTCAACCGCCAAGATGACTCCTCGTTGATTAAAAAAGTTCTATACTCCGCTTCAATGATTTTGAGCTTGTCCCAAAAATCATCACTTTGATTTCCATCTGCCACCTCCTTCAGAATCCTTGCCCTCTCAGAAAGGATGACCCAAAATGACAATCTCTATACAAGGGAAATACAAAAATTAACAGCCAATGAATATGTAAAAAGAGGAAAACGATTAATGAAAATAAATTATATTTTTAACAAGCAATATTTTATTGTATTTTAAGTTCAAAATGATATAGAATAAATATATTCAATGAGTATATGTATTATAGAAATTTAATTTAAAAATCAAAAGAAACATTAAAATAAAGAAATAAATATAAATAATATTATTGAAGGAAAAAATTAATAAAAATAAAGAATATATTCATAAAAAAAGTTAAGGAAAAAAATATGAGATAGATAAGAATATATTCATAATATATTATTTAGATAAAAATATATATGTAAAATAAAAATAAGAATATATATTGAACGTATTTGAAGAAAATATATTATTAACATAATAATATAAAATATTATTAACACAAAAATATATAATAATTTTAATACATATTATTTCATTAATAAAAATAATATTTTTTTTAAAAATATATAATAATTTCAATATATATCATTTTTTTTCATTTAAAAAGAAAAAATATAAACTATTTCATAATTATTTAGAAAAATTATTATTTATATGTTTTTTTAAATATTTTATATTTTATCACTTTTAAATTTATTTATTCAATAATAATTAGAGAATATTATTAATGAAAATCTAGAACTAAAGGTCATAGCAAGAGTACATTACTATATGCTTCATTTTGACTATTTTTGAGTGAAAACTGAGTATAGACACAAAAAGGAACAAGACTATGGAAACTTAAACCTTCAAAATCAATTCCCAACTTTAAAGAACATTGTAACTAGTCATTGACACAAAAACTAAAAATTATGAATTGAGCCTCTAATTCTTCAACGTGGGCTTCATCATTCACGTTTGGAGAGTTCAGAGATTAGGTGTATAAATTATGCAAGAGGGTGTTGTGTTGAAGAGTATTGAGATAGAAATTCTCCCACTTTGTTATGAACCTCGCCATTTTGTCATACAATTTTCAAAATCATTGTTTGTATTGTGTCTAGACATCCATTGAAGAGGTTATTTGAGGTGTGAACTATTAAATCCTGAAATGAAGGAAACCAACAATGTCATTGATGCCCTCAGATTCAAATTACACTGCAAGATGAAGCTTCCTCATAGTAGAACAAGGATGAAGAGCCACAATGTATAGGAGATGGGGCAAAGACCAAATAGATAAAAGAAAAATGCACAACAAAACAAAGGAACCTCACTATTCCATAAGGATGGATGTTGTCTTGAGTACTGAAAACATGAAAAGACCCATGAAATTGAACTAAATGAGCCTATAATTAAATCATCATTCCACTTTAATGTAAATCCACAAACCTCAATGTTATATAAATCCATACTTCTACAAATCCATATAGTTGTGGTTATACATAGGTTCTCCCCATGAATGCATTTATAAAATGGCATGTTTATTATATAATAGTAATAACAAACTTTTTGGGAGGTGAAAATATTATTATTATTAATATTTTAAAAAGTAATTAAAAATAATAATGAAAATATTGTGTTTTCAAGTTTTATGGAGTTCACAATTTTTTTTTCCAATACCATTGATGGGAAAATTTTTTTGTGAACCACTGACCATCAAAAGACCTTTTTGGTAAATTCTCCAAAAAAAACATCAATAGAGTTAAGGAAAAACCACTAAAAGATCTTTTTAGTGAGTTTTCCATCGATGAATCTATCAAATGATCTTATTGGTGAGTTTCTAAAATTCAGTGTTATAGTCTTGGAAAAAAATGTTGGAAGACCTTTTTAGTGATTTTTTCAAAAGCACCAATAGAATTTAAGTGAAATTGCCAAAAAAAACTTTTAGGTGAGTCTTTCAAGAAGTGTCAGTGGAGTTTTGGAGGATCAACTTAAAGAGGTTGTTGGCATCCTTTTTCAAAATTAGCTAATGGAGTATCAAGGAATTGACCAAAAGGGTTTTTCTAGATAGTTTTATGAGCTCACCAAAAGAATAATCCATTTTATACACTATCAAAGTGCATTTTGTAGCTTGATGGTAGAAAACAATTTTTTACTTCCTTGAAGGAAAATAATTTTTAAACCCACCAATGAGATCGTTTTGGGGGTCACCAAAATGCACTCTATAGGTTTCCAATGGAGAATAAATTTTAATTTGGTCGAAAATTAATATTTAGAATTTTCTCAAAGGAGGAATTTTAATATTTCATCAAAGTGAATTATGAAGGTCATCAATTTAAAGAAGAATTTTGGAGATGATTGACGGAAGAAGACTTTTGGAGGTTAATGGAAGAATTTGGGAAACCTATGACAAGAGGAAATGGGTGATCAATGATAGAAGAATTATTCAACTCACTGAAGTGGATGGTAACATCACTAAATTAGGTGCTAAAAAGTGGAAATTAGTGCCATATTAGTTTGCATATTTCATTACGTGTTAGCTAGTTTCCAAGTCATAATATGATGGTGTACAAAAAAAAATTGCATACAATTTTTTTTTTAAACTCCAAATCAGGTGAAATTTAGGTGTCAAGTCCACAGTGTAAGGGATACATAAGTGTTAGTGTGGGACCCTAGAAAATTCTTAATTTTTATTATTTTGGTTCTTGAAGGAATAGGTGAATAATATTTGACAAATTCTCTATTATTGTTGAAAAAAATTCAAGGAATATGTTGTCTTTATGATCAACACACCAAAATTTTTTGCTCACATTTGAATTTTGGAGCCTACTAAGGATCTTATGGTTTGTCATCTTATGGTTACTCCATGGTTGTTTGGTTCTTTTTATGTTGAGAACTATAGCAAGAAAGGCTCAATTTGACTTATCCTTGGACAAATTGAGAAAATTCGAAATTTCCACATCAACAGACAACTTGGAGGTAGTTAAATGAGGTCAAATGGATCTTTTCACTCAGTTAGCTTAGTAAATTCAAGTTAGAGGGCTTGGAGTTCAATTATGCATGTGTGGTTTCTAATTTGTAGCAATCCAATTAAGATATTTCTATTTGTACTTAGTTAAACTAGTATTAATAGTTAATTAAACTAGTTGGAGGTCAGTTGTGCAGTGGGACAACAATCTAACCCACAGATCATCCATTTAACTGATCAATCAACTAAAAATAGCCCATGCATGCAAGGAATCCAAATTTCTCATCTTTGGTGGAGATTCCAAGGCAGTTTAACATTAGTTGTAGACTAGGTTTTAGTGTACAAGTGTTGTATGCAATGAACGATCAATCCTTGGGAATTGCAGAATCATTTAAGAGGAAATTCCTAAATAATAGGGACCAATTTCCTTAGGAATTTCACAAGGAAATATGATATTAGGTGGGGGTAAAAATTGACTAAGTCTGGGCTAAACCTTCTCATGGAGAAGAGAGAAAAATTGTTCTTTTGCAGGTTGAGCTCAGAGTTGGAACTAGCAATTGTAATAGATTCTCTATTCATATAATTAATGCAAGCAGGATTCATGGGTTTCTACTAGTTGGTTTCCCCTAGATAAATCTGTGTACTTGTGTATGTGATTGAAGCACATTTGAGAATGTTGTTCTAAATTGTGAATTAATTTACGCAAATCAATAGAGTAGAATTTCATCTCTTGATTTAGATTAAATTTATTGAGCAACTGCAATTATATCACCATATTTCTACATTGTAAAGCGTTTAAGTCTTTTTCCTAGTTTTAAACTGTCAAGTCACTTGCACACACATGCTCGGTGTTCGATAAGTTGATGAGAACACTTTGTCTATGCAAGCTTAGGCTGGCATATCATCATCCATTGAGACATTTCTTGTGTGATGTTAAACTCATGTCAATATTCAATGTGCACTTTTAATTTATAGACCCCCTTACTTTAAATTTATAGCCCCCCTCTCAATTGTCTTCTATTGCGCATTTTTGCTTTAATAAGTGTCGCTTTCACATTCACGGTTGTTGTTTTGACTTGATTTTACTTTAATAAGTGTCGTTTTCATGTTATCTTCGCTCTGGTATGTGTTTCTTTTAAGGTTGTTCACACTTTTGCAATTTTTTTCTTCATGTTTCCCCCTATTGCAGGTGTTTTCACTCCTACATGTGTCACACCTTTGCGTATCACTAAAGTTATTTTTTTCACACTCTTCTGCATTATATGTTCTTAAATATCATTGGAATATGCACTAGACAAATTCCTATAACTTAGTGCACCATTTGGCCACAATCGTCACTTCTATCGTAGCTTGTGTTCTATGTGTTGTAGTGCATTGTTTCAGCTGTCACACTTAGAAATAAGAGTCTCTTTGTTGTTGTTTTAAGGTTTGACTATTGTTCATGAGTCTTGTGAATTTCATTGGATTTTATTGATGGTATTTATGTGTGTGACCTATGTTTAAGTTGTGTAAATATGCATTTCTTTCTCCTACTCTGTTGGTCCCACACTTAGCCATTATGAGATCTCTTTTTGGTCCATCAACCCAACACAAGTTGTAAAGGAATTAATCCTCTTACTAGGTGATAAACACAACTTATTCATTAGCCTCATTGATGTATCTTTCCTCCCATACTCATGCACTAAGCCTTTTCTAAGGTCTTCTCCCTCTCAGCATGCATTAATACTTCCTAAAGATAAGTAACCTAGCCTTTTGTTGCCTCCCTCAGTGAAAAGCACATTCCAGATGAGCAAGTAGCCACTATTGGAGAAAAATGTGTCGTCCCAAGCCAAAGTGCACTTGAAAACTATGAAGCGCACTTCAAGACAATGAAGTGCACTTCAAATTAATAAAGCACACTTCAAACGCTCAGTGAAAAAGCATACTCCAGAAGAAAAAGGACCTTCTCTCCTCTAAAAAAACGAACTTTGTAAAAACAAGGACATTCTTTCCTTAAACACACTCTGAGATCATAAGCGCACTTTATAGCAATGAGTGCACTTTAGGACTATGAGTGCACTCCTTTGAATCAAATAATTGTGCCCTCCTTGAGTGCATGGCACACTCATGAAGCATGAATCTTCATTCATCTCTTAGAGTGCATGGTGCACTCACAAAGCAAAAAGCCTTAGAGTGCATGGCATAATCACAAAGAATGAAGCTTCATTCTTCATTTACAGTGAATAGTGAAATTACAAAGCACAAATCCTCCATTTGAGTGCACTCCTTCAGAATGAATAACTACGCCCTATTTGAGTACATGAGCACACCTTGAAGGTCAAAATGAGTTGCAGGTAAAGTAGCCAGAAAAACTCTCGATTGAACTAAATACTTGTCTTCATGAAATTTATCATTGGGTAAGTTCAAGGTATTCTTCAAAGTTAAAATATTGGTATTGGAAGCTTACGTATCCCTAATCCCATCTGCTTCATTTATATAAATCTCCCTTGACAGTTCCTGGGACATTCCTATAAATATTACATGTAAATTGTCTCGTAAACAAAGAAAACCTATAGGATAATGACGTATGTACTTACCTGAGTTTGATGAAATAATTAGGTGCAGTTTGGAATCCTAATTCTTTCTATGGAGGATGGTATCTGGTGAGCCCTAGTATTGCACCAAGAGTGCTGCAACTCCCAGGGGTTGCCCTACTTTACTTTATCAACCCGGGGTTTGTACAAACTTGGAGGTGACAGTGCTATATACACAACAGATGCATTCTACTCATGTCATCCTCTTTCGCTCTACTAAAGGGTGCTACTTCTAGGGGTTCTTAGTGAAGTTTGCCACACTTCAATGAAACTAAAATAAATTGTAGAAAGGAAATGACAGAAAGGAAAAAAAACTAAATTGCTGAAAAGAAATGACAAGAAAGGAAACTAATTTAACTTGTTGAAAAGAAATGATAGGAAAGGAAACCAATTTAACTTGTTGAAAAGAAATGGCAGAAAAGAAACTAATTTAAATTGCACTTAACTTTTCCTTTCGGCTAAAGACATTGTGCTCTATCTATCATGCTCCTATATATGCAACCATTCATGAAAAAATTCTAATTTGAAAAGGTTTTGCTTGCAGTTTGGAGAAGAAAGGGGTAAAGGTACTAATGGAGGGCTTAACCACATGAAACAAGGCTTAGAAGTGTGAAATAGGGCTTAGAATCTATTAAAACTCATGATGTTGCAAAAATTCTTTGGAGTGGGAGGCTTGAAATATGTGATGGCGGAGTTATAATGGGCGGATAGAAATGTGATATGCGATATGCGAAACTGCAATCGCAATATCACAAATCGGGCGAAGTGACGGAAATGTTGTTCGGGATCAAGAGCGAATTGTGAAATGTGATGGGACAAAGATTGTGAAATGAGACATGCGATGGGATGACATGGCGGTAGGGACGGTGGTAGAGTACGACATCGATATTTCAATCAACGTTGTGAGAGGAATGTGTTATGAGAATCAAATAAAAAATGTTATTTTCGATTTGCGATGTGACGGAGTATGGAGGATTATCGCAATAAGCGTTTGGAGCGGTAAGTGTTAACAGGAACCAAATAAAAATTTGATTTGAGATTTGCGATGTGGCGAAGTAAGGAGGGTTATTGCAATCGGCGTTTCGAGTAGTAAGTCTTAAAAGAAAAAAGGGAAAAGGCTGCAAAGTGCAAAGTGCGATACGGGAAGGTGTAGCGATGCGATTGCGATCAGGCCAAAATTTGTGAAGTGCGAAATGTGATGGGTGACGTGGAAGAGTGCTACAGTAATATCAAAATCGGGGTTCAGAGGCGGAAGTATTAACGGAAACCAATAAAAAATGCGATTTGTGATGAGCAAGGGCGAAGGTCCAACTTTAATGGTTTTTGTGAATAAAAAGGGTGTGACAGCTGATAAGAAGATAAAAAGGAGGGGAATGGAGGAACAAATACAAGGTTCATAAGCATAACACAGAGATGGAGAGGAATTGGATAATGACACGGAATGAATGAATGAACTTCTCTGGAAATTTTGATGCTTATTGCTGCAAACAACCCCGCTGATCCATGCACGAAAAATAGATTAATGCGCGATAATATAGTGAAAGAAAGACTCAGACCGGTAATACAATTTCTTCCTTAGAAAAAGTGAACAAAAAGTAATTTTTAGCCCGTGGGAAGGGCTACCGTCCTCGAACTCTACGAACAAAGATGAGAGGGGAAGGCTCAATCCACAACTTTTGGAGTTTTCCTCTATTCTATTACTCTCATAAGCAAATGAAAAAATACAGCAACACACTAAAAGGAAAAGCTAAGCAAAAATGAAACTATCAGAAGAAAAACTAATTGAATGATAGAAAGGAAACTAGCTAAATGACAGAAAGAAAATAATGAAACTAGCAGAGAAGCTGAGGCACATGGATTGGGCCCTAACCCACGAGCCTCACTCCCTGAAACTGGATCAGTAAAACAACATCTAAATATTCATTGCATTACAAAAATACAGTCTTATTACATCCCGGAGGTCTTAAACAACAAAATCCTAATAGCATGGAAAATAATGGCATGGGATGGAATGGGATGCAAATGGAATCGACTATCATCGGATGGATTGGAAAATCGACCGAAATCCCTCGAAATCGACCCTAATTAGCTCTTGATCAACTTTATTTGTCCTCAAGGGCAACTACCAACAACTTCCTAGAAAATAGTGATTGATTCCACTTTGACTCCAAGTAAACCATAGATTGAGTGGACATCATCTTCAATTTGCTTGGTTTCCTTTGATAGTTAAGGAGGGTGGACAAACCCCTTGAATCTCTCTAGGATTTATCAATAATTTCCTGATATTGTGCTCATTTATTATTCAATTTTGATCTTCCAGTGGCAGGGAGCAAGTCCCTAAATTATCTCATTCTCCAAATCTGCATAATCTGCCAAATATTCTCACAATATTATACAAAAATAACCAATATTAAGCACAAATATGCAATTACCTTTAAACCTTACTAAGAACATATTAAAGCATAATAAAACATTATTAAGTGCAGAATGAGAGATTTAATATATCTTTTTGTGTGCATAAGAAAGGTAGATGGGCCTAAGAAAGGTTAGATGGGCCTTAATTTATGTCTAATTTAGAGGCCCATCATCACCCCCCTACTAAAACTGTTTCTCATCCTCTAAGAAACCTATTCATCCTTCCTGCCTTATGGTTCTTCTTGCATGCTAGCTTATTTGGTTTTCTGTTTATTGGCCCATGCGCTACTCCTCTTGCTATTGTTCTTGCATTTTTTCTTGTAGGCACTTCATGGAGGTCCTTATATGCCTTAAGAAAATATTTTTCGCATGCCAAGAGGTGGGGGATCCATATTTTATTTGATTTTTGTTTTCTTTTTTCTTTTTTTTTGCAGAATAAACTCATAGTTCCTTTTTTTTTCTGTGAATTGAGTTCACCCTTAGCTACCCCTTTGGCACTCCTTGTCTTCCATTACATGAACTGCTTACTACCTACTTTATCAAGTCCTTTTTAATTTTTTCTTGTTCCTCTTCTTGGTGGAAAAAGTGAGGCTAGTTGCTAGATAAGGATGAGGCTTCTCTGCTACTGATCTTGGCTATTTAAAAAACTTTCCTTCTCACACTTTTTAATGTTTTCTTAATCTAAAATAGATTCGAAGAAAGGATTAGATGATTTCATACCCGATCTTTACCATTGATTTTCTTTTGCAGGTTATATTGAAGCTGCTGATATTGCTGTTGAAACTCTCTTTGGTGGTTCTGAAGTTGCATGTGATAATATGCTTGAGGCCCTTTTGGAGCTTCTGAGCATAGGAGGAGGAATTCCAAGTTTGACTACCTTTAACCAGGGTGTTGACAAAATTTTATTTTTGTGCCAAATTGTTGTTTTTCTTCTTGTAAAGGTTGGAGAGCACCTGCATTCATTAGAGAGAGATGCATGGAGAAATGCAAATTTTTTTTTTAAGGCCTACTAGTTGCCTCAATGAGGTTTTCCACTAGTAGGTCTGCCTAAGCGCCTCAAAGGAGGTTTTCACCTAGGATTTTTTATTTCTCTTTTTTTTTTCAACCCAAGGACCACCTCATGAAGGTTTTCAATCAGTGGGCCAATCTCAGATGCCTAAAAAGAGGTTCTCACTTGAGATTTTATTCTTCTTCCCTTTTTTCTTTTTTCCTTTTCACTTTCCTATTCTACTTGAAAAAAAAAAAAACCTTTTTCAAGCATAGGAACACTTCCAATGGAGCCATGTACACATCAAGATGACAGATAAAATCAGGTGCACGCTTGGAATACATGCTCTGACATGTACTTGAATATAAGATATGAATTACTTTGAATGTGATTGTATCAAGTATTGTTGGAGAAGAGTGTGTTGTTGCAACTTAATGATGCCCTTGGTCCACTTGCTGAGTTGGATCACCTTGGATGTCCTCTTCTATTATGACATTCAAATCTTCCTCTTTTTGCTGATTGTTCTCTTAAACACATGGAGGAAATGCAGGTAAACATGAGGAAACTTTCTCAACATATAATTCTGATGCCGAATCTTCATCAAGTGTAGCCCTTGATATTTTGATCTCCTCATTTGTATCTTCTTCTTCTTGATGTTGTCCTTCAATGACATTAAGAAAATCTCTTATTTGCAATACCTTTCTTGAACTAAGATGCATACCATTTAGATCAAGAGGATATGTTTAGTAGTATTGTACCTCAACATTGTAAGTAGGTTGAGATACTTCATGGTGTGGGTTTGGAAATGGTGGTATGGGTAGTTGAGTGGGGGTGGATATATGAGATGGATATGGTTTAGGTTGTGGTTGAGGTGGATGATAAGGATGGCATGGAGTTGGGTATGGAGGATATTGAGGGAAATATTGAGGATATTGTGGATTTTACCAATAAGGTCCTTTCCAACCATGTTGCCACGATTGGTTTTGGGGTTGAGATGGCCGAGGTTTCCAAGGAGGGAGTGTGTCCCAATTAGTTTGAGATGGATGTGAATAAGCTTGAAATTGTGAAGTGGGCCCTTGTATCATATCAAGTTGACTAGGTTGCCAGGTTATCCTTGGAGCTACATAACATAACTTCCTTGGTGATTACATTGCTCCATTGTCTTATTGGTAAACTTATTTATACCTGGGGAATGATGAGAAACTTTTAGTAGCATATGATTCTGCATGGATAACAAAAATATCAACATCTTCTTTTTTCTCATTTTGCACTCTTAATATTTCTACTTGTTCACTTAGATTGATAATAGTTTTTGTTTTAAATTTGTCAAGAAAATTTCCAAGTTCATCTTGCCTTACAAATGTTGAGGAAGATTTATTTTCTCTTTCCCTTCCTCTTGATATGCGCTTGCATGTTTCAAAAATTTCTTCAAATGAAAATTGGTATACATCTCCTCTACTCATGAGATTAAGGAGATCAATCCACTCATCCCTAATTGTTCTAAGTAAGAGGGCTTTTAGTGTGTAAAATCCTAAATGATGTAAATTTTCCCTCTTAAAATTAAACATGAACCTCTCTATTAGATCCTCAAGGCTCTCATCTTCTTCTTGGTTCATTCTAAAAATTTCTTCTCTAAGATCACGATATTTATATTTTTTCTAGAAATATCTTTTTCATATCATTCATCAATCTTATTGAATTAGTACCTAGACTCATGAACCATTTAAGATATTTATCCTTCAATGTCGCAGGAAACAATCTCAATTTTTGAGTGTGTGATAAGTAGCCATAAAATCTACAAAGTATCTCAAATTCAAAGAGAAATGTGTCAGGATCCTCTGTCCTCATACCATGGAAGTTTGGAAGGAAAGATGGAGGAATTTTCTTCATATGTACACTGATGTCCATATCTTGAATGTGAAACCCAATAAGATCTTCATTGTCATCATATCCATCCATCTCTTCTACCTTCAAAAGTGTATGGTGATGTGGTTCTTACTGGACCACGTGTTCAAGTGGGGGGGTTGGTATTGGAGAAGTATTTTTTTTTTAATTCTGAGTATCCCTACTCCTATGAGGCATGAAAATCATATTTTTTGTATTTTTCATTATTTTGGAAACAACATGAAAAAGGGAAAGCATAAAATAATGCTAAAATAGAATCAAAGAATCTACTAGACACCTCCCTGGCAACGACACCAAAAAGTGGTGAGCCCAGGTATTGCACCAAGAGTGTTGCAACTCCCAGGGGCTACCCTACTTTACTTTATCAACCCGGGGTTCGTACAAACTTGGAGGTGACAGTGCTATGTACACAAAATATGCATTATACTCATGTCATCCTCTTCCGCCCTATGAAAGGGTGCTACTTCTAGGGGTTCTCAGTGAAGTCTGCCACACTTCAATGAAACTAAAATAAATTGCAGAAAGGAAATGATGGAAAGGAAACTAAACTAAATTACTGAAAAGAAATGACAGGAAAGGAAACTAATTTAACTTGCTAAAAAGAAATGATAGGAAAGGAAACTAATTTAGCTTGGATAAAAGAAATGGCAGAAAAGAAACTAATTTAAATTGCACTTAACTTGGCTAATTAGCTAAACACACGCTGCTCTATCTATCATGCTCCTATCTATGCAACTATTCATGACCTAATTCTAATTTGAAGAGGTGTTTCTCGCAGTTTGGAGAAGAAAGGGGTAAAGGTGCTAATGGAGGGCTTAAACACATGAAACAAGGCTTAGAAGTGTGAAAGAGGGCTTAGAATTCATTAAAACTCATGATATCGCAAAAATGCTTTGGAGTGGGAGGCTTGAAATATGCGATGGCGGAGTTATAATGGGTGGATAGAAATGCAATATGTGATATGCGAAATCACAATCGAAATATCGCAAATCGGGCGAAGTGACGGAAATGTTGTTCGGGAGCAGGAGTGAATTGAGAAATGCGATGGGAAAAATACTATGGAATGCGAAATGTGGTGAGATGATGTGGCAATAGGGCTGGTGGCAGAGTACGATAGTGATATCACAATCGATATTGGGAGCAGAACGTGTTACGAGAACCAAATAAAAAATGCGATTTGTGATTTGCGATTTGCGATGTGGCAGAGTATGGAGGATTATCGCAATCGAGATTTGGAGCGGTAAGTGTGAACAGGAACCAAATAAAAATGCGATTTACGATGTGGCAGAGTACGGAGGGTTATTGCAGTCGATGTTTAGAGTGGTAAGTCTTAAAAGGAAAAAGGGAAAAGGTTGCAAAGTGCGAAGTGCGATACGAGAAGGTACAACAATGCAATTACGATAAGGCCGAAATTTTTGAAGTGAAAAATGCAATGGGTGTCATGGCAGAGTGCTTTTTTAATATCGCAATCGAGGTTCGGAGGCGGAAGTATTAACGAAAAGCAATAGAAAATGTGATTTACGATGAGCAAAGTATGGTAGCGGGAGATTCGAGGAGCAAGGGCAAAGGTCCAACTTTGATGGTTTTTGTGAATAAAAAGGGTGCGATAGTTGATAAGAAGAGAAAAAGGAGGGGAATGGAGCAAACCAGCAAGGTTCAGAAGAATAATACAGAGATGGAGAGGAATTGGAAAATGATGCAGAACGACTGAATGAAATTCTCTGGAAATTTTCATGCTTATTACTACAAACAACCCTGCTGATCCATTCATGAAAAATAGATGAATTTGTGATAATATAGTGAAATAAAGACTCAGACTGGTAATGCAATTTCTTCCTCAGAAACAGTGAACATAAGGTAATTTTTGGCCCATGGGAATGTTTACCCTCATCGAACTCTATGGACGGAGATGAGAGGGGAAGGCTCGATCCACAAATTTTGGAGTTTTACTCTATTATATTACTCTCATAAGCAAATGAAAAACTTTAGCAATGTGACACTGAAACAAAAAAATAAACATCAATGAAACTATCAGAAGCAGAACTAATTGAATGACAGAAAAAAAACTAGATAAATGACAGAAAGAAAATAATGAAACTAGAGAAGCTGAGGCACATGGATTGGGCCCTAACCTATGAGCCTTATTCCCTGAAACTATATCAGTAAAACAACATCTAACTATTCATTTCATTACAAAAATATGGTCGTATTACATCACGGAGGTCTTAAACAACAAAATCCTAATAGCATGGAAAAGAATGGCATGGGATGGAATGGAATGCAAATGGAATTGAATATCATCGGATGGATCAGAAAATTGGCTAGAATCCCTTGGAATCGACCCTAATTAGCTCTTGATCAGCTTTATTTATCCTCAAGGGCAGCTACCAACAGCTCGCTAGAAAATAGTGATTGAGTCCACTTTGAATACAAGTAAACCATAGATTGAGTGCACATCATCTTCAGTTTGCTTGGCTACCTTTGATAGTTAAGGAGGGTGGAAAAACCCCTTGAATCTCTCCAGGTTTTCTCAATAATTTCCTGATATTGTGCTCATTTATTCTTCAATCTTGATCTTCTAGTGGCAGGGAGCAAGTCCCTAAATTATCTCCTTCTCCAAATCTGCATAATCTACCAAATATTCTCACAATATTCTACAAAAATAACGAATATTAGGCACAAATATGCAATTACCTTTAAAACTTCCTAAGAACATATTAAAGCATAAGAAAACATTATTAAGTGCAAAAGGAGAGATTTAATATATCTTTTTATGTGCATAAGAAAGGTAGATGGGCCTAAGAAAGGTTAGATGGGCCTTAATTTATGTCTAATTTAGAGGCCTAGCAATAGCTTCCATGTAAATCTTAGACTCTATGCAAAGAAAAGAGGATTATAATAGAGGAAATAAGAACTAAAGTTGTCGGAAGGAGGGAATCACAAGTTATGAATGCTAGGATAATATGTTGTGCAATGAATTAATTAAATCTTGTTTAATCAAATTAACTACCACTTGTATTTTGTGTGCAATCCCATCCATCAAGTTTGAGTTTTGCCACAACTCGCATGCAAGTTTGGACCCAACATGGTATAATGATCGTTGATTAAGAGAGGGACAAATGGCCAAATCTCATCGGGCATGCAAAGACACATTAAAACATGTGCATCTTCTAACCTAATGGTAGTTGAGATTCGTTGCATAAAAGGATATTGGGTGGATACAAGTCATCGGGTGGAAAATGATGATTAAGTGGGGCACATCTTTAGACTCGATGGGAATTGAAAATCATCAATCTAATCTCGACAATTGTCAAATCAGATAATTAAAGAATCTTAATAAGACAACGGGTGAAAATCAACGATTTAAACATGATGCATCTTGAGACCTGATAAAACATAATAACCATTGATTAAAAATATATGACCTTCCAATCACCTTAAGGGGAAGGCTTGGTAATTGCATGACTTAATACAAATACATAGTGGAATTAAATTAACTTTATTCCCATTTTTCATATATCAAAAAAATTCGGAACTTGAAGACCTAGACTATGATGAGGGTTGCGGATGCATTGAGAAGCTAGATATATTTGTAAGTGAAAAATAAAGCGATAACAACTCCATTGACGCTAAATTTTGGAAAAACCACCAAAAATATCTTTTTATTATTCATGAAAACTTCATGTTTTTGGTGGTTCACAAAAAACTTCACTGATTAATGGTCTTGGAAAAGCTTCTTCAACAATTGTCGTAAAAGTTGAGAACATAATATTTTAACAATTAATTTTAATTATTTTTTAAAATAAAAATATTATTGTTGTTGTTAAAATAAATATAAATTTTTTCCTTTCCATATTGTTTTATGTGACTAATCCCATGGATTAATCCAAAACGTAATTGTTATTACCATTGTATAATAAACATGCTATTTCATAGAAAAAAACATACATGGGGTAATGCCCCCATGTTGTAGTTGTTAAAATGAATATAATTTTTTTCATGCTACATTGGTTTATGTGAATAATCCCATACATTAGTCCAAAACAAAATTGTCATTACCATTGTATAATAAACATGTTATTTCATAAAGAGCATTCATGGGTAAAATATATGTATAAGTATATATAGATGAATAGATGAATAGATAGAACTATAGTATTCTTCTCCCAATAATATGAAAGAAAATCATTTTTATTTTATGTATAAAATACGCCACAAATTGGGATGTAATTATTTAAACGATATTTTTTATAATCCCTTTAATAGTTTGTAGCTCATAAAAATTTAAAAGGAATTTATAGGAGAGAGACATAGCTTTAACGAGTGATACTTGAAAAGTATAGTGCAAATTTTATTGAGGAGATTAGTTCCACCACTCATAATGATTTTCCTACATTTCAAAACTATTTTAATTGTATAAGTCATAACATTAGACAAAAGAAAAAATATTCAATGATTGTAACTTTGCGAGAATTTATCAAGAAATAATTTATGATAAAATGACATTACATTTTTCGTTAGACAAGAAGATTAGAGAATCTCAAATTATTACGTATTATCATAATCAATTCCAAAGTTCTTCATCATATTTTCCCTAACATAGTCTCTTAATACCCAGAAACCATTAATTTGTTTATCCTACAATACTCTAATATCCAAGTTGAAAAACAGCCTATAAATTCTTTGATCGTATTATAGATTTTTAAAAACCTTATTAGATTCAAAGTTTGATGAAATTGAAGTAATTGAATTGTCACTTCATACCCATATATGTGCAATGTGATGAATTGAATATTTAATACCTGTTCAAATCCCAAAAGTTTTATGAAGCTTTTATTTAAACATAAAATGATACAATAAATATAAAATGTGGTTATACAAAAAATTTGAGTATTCTTTTGCATATGTTTTTAGTGTTTCTTGACACAGTTTTTTGTTAAAATTAGTTTGTGGTACATGGTGTTTTTACCCATAGTTTTTTAGTTTTGGCTAAAGAACGACGATTGTTTTCTAACCCATGATAAATAGATTGAAAATTCATGGATGTCACAAGATATATATAGTATTATAATGTTGAAAAGAAGAATATATTGAAAAAATATTTATATCTTTCTCGGTTTGGGTTTCTAGAATAAAATGTTTGTATTAATACATGTGTTTTCCAATGCAAATGTTTTATTCTAATTAAGATTATGTTTGTAGCAATTAATTGTACAAGGTTAAAACCTAGAGAAATGTTCACAACTGTCATGCACTAATAGAAATGAATGGAGACTAATAATTAGTCAGGCCCAAGTTAGATTACACACATATTTGTTATATATTTCATTCTTCGAATCATTAAACATTTATGTCTTTGGATCTCCCCTGAGGTGAAGTCAATATTCAAGTATAGGCTCATTTAGTACGAGTTCATGGGTCTTTTTATGTTAGCCTTCCTTATGGTGGATGTAAGGTTCCTCAATTGTTCTATGTATTTTTTCTATTTCTCTATTTGGTTTATACCCATTCTTCTAGACATTATGTCTCTTCACCCCTTTTCTTCTAAGAGAAAGCACCCTCTTGACCTACTATTTGAGTTTGAGGTCATCAATGACACCTTTTGTCACCTTCATGTTAGGATTAAACAACTCGTAGCTCAAATAATATCTTCAATGGATATCCCTACGCAACGCAATAAATGATTTTGAGAGTTGGATGATGAAATTTATTAGGTTCGTAGAAAAGTGGAAGAATTTGTCTCTCAACAACCTTTTGTCAAAATTCCATCTTTCATTCTATGTGTGCTTGATCTCTTCTTGGCATGTGCAACTAGCTCTTTTCCTTCGAAACCATATCAATGAAGCATGGATTGAAGAATTAGACGCTCAATTATTAGTTTGTGGGTCTGGTGGTAATGGTTAGCTAAAATATTCAAAAACACATACGGGAAGCTATCTCAATGTAGTAAAGGGAAGCAGTCAACAAAATTCCAGCTCTCAGCAAAAGAATAAGGGATCAAATGTCTCTCAGGTAAATAATCCTTACCACAATAAAAAAGGTAACTACACGAAAATGTACTATAATATCAGGAACTTATACTTCAATGCTCCATGCTTCACTTGTAACAATTTTGGTCATAAGGTTGCTCAATGTGTCACTTATAAAACTATCATAACTAGAGAAGTGAGAAAACAAAAGAATGAGATTGTGTTAAAGAAATAATCTTACAATACCTTCTCACCTCTTCAATATGAAACAAAATGCTCCTTTTGCAATAACTTTGGGCATAGAGAGACTAAATGCATAAGAAAAATGAGACTAAAACTTTAGAATGAACAAAAGGCAACAAAATCCAAGGTATGGAAAATGAAAACAATAGAAACTAAAAGTTGTGGTTTAGCTTTGTATGTAGGAGATCAAGAAAATTTGTTGTACATTTATAATGGATGCTCAAAGCATATGATAGGTGATAAAGATACGTTTATGTCCTTTAATGAAATAAAGAAAGAAAAGAATGTAACCTCGAGAAATAATTCACCTGCTGCTATTATTGGAAAATGAAATATTTTTATAAAGGATAAGGTTAAAGTAGGAAATATTTTGTTTGTTGATGGACTAAAACATAACTTATTGAGTTTTATTCAAATGTGTGAACAAGGTCGTGAGGTTGTTTTTAGATCAAAGAGTTGTATAGTATGGAATTTTGATACAGGTAAGATCATAATAAAGGGAATAAGAACTCCAAGTAATGTCTATGTCTTGGAAGGCAATCTAGAGCATTGTTACTTGAGAAAATTAGAAGTTAGATTTGGAACAAAATATTGGGACATCTAAGCTTCGCTCAATTACACAAGTCAGACAGAATGGGATTTTTTCGTGACTTTCCTATCATCTCTCTATCAGAAAGTAGCATATGCAAATCATGTCAATTCAATAAGAAAACCAAGGTGAATTTTAATTCCAAATACGGTACTTCAAATTAGCCACTTGAACTTATGCATACTGATTTGTGTGGTCCTATGAGAAAGAATTTTCCTCAGGGTGAACAATACTTCCTATTATTCATTGGTGATTTTACTAGAATGTGTTGGATTTTCTTATTGAAAAAGATGAAGCATTTGATAAATTTAAAATCTTAAAATCTCTAGTAGAGAATGTGTTAGATTTTAAAATCAAATGTCTTAGATCTGATAGAGGAGGATATTTTATATTAGATGAGTTTTTCGACTTTTGTGAACATCTTGGAATCAAGAGGTATTTTTCTATATCCAAAAATCCTCAACAAAATGGAGTGGCAGAAAGAATGAACGTAAAAATCCAAAAAATCGTGTGTGTCATGCTTGATGAGTCTGGAGCACCTCATACCTTCTAGGGGAAAGTAGCACATACATCCATTAATCCTCAACAAAGCTCATATTCAGGTAAACAATGATAAAAATACTCATGAAATGTGGTTTGGTAAGCCTCCAACTTTCAAAAATTTTAGATTTTTGGAAGCAAGTGTTACATAAAGAATAATGATGATAAGATTGGAAAGTTTGAATCTAGAGCTGATGAAGGAATTCTCCTTGGATACTCCACTAGAAGAAAAGTTTGTAAATGCTATAACATAAGGCCCAAAAATATTGTTGAATTCATTGATGTTGTGATTAATGAGGCATCCACAGGTACCAAAAGGGAAGCACCAGCAGATGAAAAACTTGTCCCTACAGCAAAACAAAAGGTTTTAGGAGAGGAAATTAGTGAAGCATCAGAAGAAGGAATTGAAAGCATAGAAGCATCAGGAAAGACTCCTTCAATGTATGTTCAGAAAAATCATCCAGAATCTTAAATTATAGGTGAGAAGGAAGCTAGAGTACAAAATAGAAGAACTCTTGTTTGAACTTCCAGTTATCTAGCCTTACCATCCACATTTGAACCTCAAAATGTAAATCAAGAAAGAAAAGCTTAATTTTTGTTTAAGGAAATGGATGAAGAAATTGACCAAATAGAAAAGAACCATTCATGGGAAATAGTAGCAAGACCTCATGATAAAAAACTTATTGGGAAAAAATGGGTATTCAAAAACAAACTAAATGAAAATGGAGAGGTAATTAGAAACAAAGCGAGACTTGTATGCAAAGGCTATATCAACAAGAAGGAATAGAATTTGAAGAAATATTTTCACCCACAACCAGAATTTAAGCCATAAGAATGTTCCTTGCATTTTCAAGCTTTCATAACTTTAAAGTATATCAAATGGGTGTTAAATCTGCATTTCTAAATGGGGACCTAGAAGGAGAATTTTATATTGAACAACTTAGAGGGTGCATTCTAGGCAATGATACAAATCTTGTTTTCAAACATAAGAATGCACTATATGGGCTAAAACAAGCTCCCCAAGCATGGTATTATCGAATTAACAAGTATCTTTAACAACAAGGCTTCACTAATGGATCTGCAGATAG
Source organism: Pinus albicaulis (assembly GCA_034641835.2). NCBI lineage: Eukaryota > Viridiplantae > Streptophyta > Pinopsida > Pinales > Pinaceae > Pinus > Pinus albicaulis. The sequence continues at coordinate 1,603,143,843 of CM076575.1, read as the reverse complement.
AAATCTATATATAAAGATTGATAACAATAAACTTTTGATAGTCGTTGTTTATGTAGATGGCATCATATTTGGAAGCAATAAAGAATCTATGAGTTAAGGATTTTATTCATTTATTCAACAAGAATTTGAAATGTCCTTACTTGGTGAACTAACATAATTTCTTGGTCTACAATTTTAGCAAGCAAAGAATGGTATATTTCTCTCACAAACCAAGTACCTCAAGCAGATTTTGAAGAAATACGGAATGGAATACTACAGTTTTGTATGCACTCCAATGGTAACAATATTTAATCTTAGTTCACATGATGATTCTCACTTAGTGAACTAACTAGAATACAGATCTATGATCAGGACATTAGGGGTAGTTTGAGGTCTAAAATGGGCCTCCTAAGAAAAATTTACAGCCAAAATAAACTTTATAGGAACCAATAGGATTCAAGAAGATGATGTCAACCATGGGGGATGATTCACCATTTTTGGAGTAAAAAATTAAAAGATTAAAAAATAATAAAATAATAAAACTACTTTTTCAACTTGTATTTTCAACTTATCTCCCTAAGGTTTTACTCAAATTTCAAGTGGGAGAACTCGTTGGATGCAAAATTTAATTCCTCATCTAAGGAGTACCCATATTTCGTACTTTCGATGGACCCTACTACATGAAAAATGAGAAATTCTTGAAAAAATGTGATTGTAATCATGTTTTTCGTGTATTTCTTAGTTTTCATGTAGTAAGGTCCATAGAAAGTATGCAAGATGGGTACTCCTTGGATGAGGAATCAAATTCTGCATCCAATGTGTGTTATCGCTCAAAATTTGAGTAAACTCATAAGGAGATAAGTTGAAAATACTAGTTGACAAAATAGTTTTTTTTCCCACTAAAATTTTATGATGTAATCTAGTCTTATTTTATTATTTCCACTATTATTTTATAATTACCTTAGAAGGCCCATTTTATACCTCAAAACTCCCCTAATGTCTTGGTTGAACTTAGAGGCACAAGACCAAATATTATGCATGCAGTTGGAATTCTTGGACGATTTCAAGCAAATCCTAAAGAAAATCATATTCATGCAGTCAAGAGAATATTCAGATATTTACAAGGAAATCAAGATTTCAGTGTATAGTATCCCAAAGATGCAAATTTTGCACTTCATGATTACACAAACACAAATTGGGCAGGTAATATTGATGATCGAAAAAGTACCAGTGGAGGAGCATTTTATTTGGGACCTCTCTTGGTATCATGGTTCAACAAAAAAAAAGCTCCATTGTTTTATATACAACTGAGGCTGAATATGTTGTTATTTCATCTTGTTGTACTCAAGTTCTATGGATGATGAAAACTTTTCAAGACATTCAAATCACTTGTACTCAACCTATACCTATTATGTGTGATAATACTAGTGCCATAAGTATTTCTAAAAATCCTATCATGCACCCAAAAACCAAACATATTCCAATAAAATATCACTTTCTGAGAGAACAGGTTCTTAAACAAAATTTCAAACTGAAATATGTCCACTCAAAGGAACAAGTTTCGTATATATTTACAAAAACACTTCCACATGATTCCTTTGAATATCTCAAATAGAAACTAGGAGTCGTCTCTGCCTCATCACTTTGTTAATAATTCTGACAAATCTTCATGTTTAGGGGGAGTTGAGACTGAAATTACTATAGTTTACTTTCTGTACGCAGATTACATAAAGGACAGTCACATATATATGGGAGTTTGGTTTTAGAAACTCATGTATATACGTGGTTTGGTTCTAAACAATAGTGTATGTTTCTTTATGAAGAAGAAACAATGGGACAAACTCAAAGAGAGGGACTTGATCTTTCATTAAGTGGTTCTCTAGCCCTCTCCTTCTGATGTTGACTAGTTACAGTATGTTGTTGCTCAAATGAATCTTAGAAGTGATATTGGCTTATGATGGTTGTTGCAATACGACATTGTTCCTTTGATGTCTTTATTGATTAATGAATTTTCTTTGATGACTTTATTGGTGAATGAGTTGGATATGATCAGTCCTGATAGTGAAAACATGACATGGATTCAGGGGGAGAATTTGATATATTTCTAATAGTGCATTGTTGGCACTATGATTCCTTTAGAATTCCATGTTGCATAATGATGTTCACATTACTGTTGTCAGGTGCTCATAGTACGAATTATTATATGGTGAATGATGGTTGCTAATGAATATCATGGTATTGCTACCTCCCTATTGAAGTGTTTGGTTTCGATTATAAATGCCATATTTGTCTCTTGATGTAAATTTCATGTAAAGACCCATGATGTAAAATTGTAACATTTAGTCATGTTTGGACTATTGGAGTCAATTCAATTATGTATGCAATCCCAATATTTTGGGAAATTGATCTAATGTTGAGACAAATATGTAACCCCACTATGTTGGGTGATTGATGTAAGCATGAGTCCTTGGTGATAGGAAATGCCATATTTGGTTGAGTCACAGAGTCATGTACTTCTTTGTATATCTTCTAGAAGTTTCAACATATGCTCAAGGGGAGCATAGTTAGTGCTCCTAATCAACAGAATCAAATCTACAATGCTCATCTCTACAAAGGGAGAAAGTAGTTTTCATTCAGCATTGGTCAACCCTTTTCCCTTGATGTCAAAGGTGGTGTTGGGGGGGGGGGGGGTGTGGGAGGGGGAAGCTTGGTGTTTGGAGACTACTTGGTGACTTGGGAGATAAGCTTAGTATATCTACAATTTTTTTTACAGGTATCTATAGGTAATGATAACCAAACACCAAAGTAGTTTCCATCGAGTCCAAAGGGGGAGATTGTTGGAATTATTACTAATGTGATGTCCTTGATGGAAACACACTTGATAAATATTTGAACATCATGTTAGCATGATGAGTATACAATATAGTACATATGTGATAGAGAGATTGGATAAATGAATATCAGTTCAGAGATAGAGGAATGATAAAATTAATTTTTGGAAGTATATGCGGGTCTTATGAACGAAGGTTGTGTACATATGTGGGTATGGTGAAGAAAATTTGTGTACGGTTTCCGAACCATGGTATTCTCAATACCAGGGATATTTACCATGTTATTGGCCCATAGTAATGAGCATGACAATAGATATTTGATCCTATTAAAGAATACCATCGGCATTACTAAGGATATTGGCTAAGGCCTAATCTATCTAAGGAGATGGAGATCAAAGTGTTAGGTGTGCAAGTTATGGGTTATTGATGAATGGTTTGACCTAAAATAGGTTTGCGCCAAGGGGCATGAAGGAGGTTTAGATTTGATATATTTGAAATCATTGTAGTGACTAATAAACATGCTTTCTTGATCCTTTATGGTTATGACTAAAAATGATAAATATGTGATGTTAATAATACTCTGACATGAACATGCGATAGTAGGGGTTTCGAAATATGCTTTATGGTTGTAGCAAAGGCATGATTCAGTAATTGGGTCGTGTATACATTCTGAAAATTTTTAGAATCTATACGTAGGTGTCAAGTATTAAAATCACGTACATACGTGGGTGTTCTTTATAAGAATCATATACAACTGCAAGGGTTTTGAAGTATGAACTTTAATTGATGGTTGATCAGTTTAGTTATGTTTGTTGTTGTCTTTCAATGATGTCTCTCTCACAATAATTTTTGTTCAACAATACTATTTGGTTTGAACTGGTTATTGAATCAAATGTTAACTAAGTGATGATGTTGTTATATGATGATCTTTATTTAGTTATCTGACCTGTGATGGGTTTATTATTTGATACATTGATTGATTCAATGTGACAGAGATGCAGATTCAAGTATAAGTACTTTTGAGATCTATACACGAGTATTCTTCAAGATAAGCATGTACATATGCTATTATGATTAAGAACAATAGTGTATACAATCTAATGTTTTCTTAATCAGGGTTTGTAGTAGCAGGAATTGGTTTCTATGATGTGTAATAATATTTGGCTTGGTACATTGATGAGTGGCTATGCATTGACATGATCTATTGTGATCTAGTTTGATCTAGTTACATTGGTTACATTAGTTGATTTGATGATTTAGTCGGTTTAGTATTTGAGTAATTTATCTCAAAATAGTTGAAAGTGGATCCATTTGAAACATTCTAAAAAGTGATCCATAAAGAGTTGATGATAGAAATATTCAGAAAGGGAGTTGTAACTCCCTTCCAGTAGGAGCTGGAAAACAAGAGAAGGTTGCAGCCTTCTTCAGGTATTGTTTAAAGTATGCACCAGTACATGATTTTAAGAATATTATTTTAATAAAATAGTACAGAGACGACAACAACTATGGTTTTCTCCCCAATTAGGTTTCCACCTAAAATCCTGGTGTTCACATGTGTTGATGTGTTTATTATGCGTTGATGATATATTTTCTCTTTACTGCTCATAATTTCTACTTAATACATTTTTAATGAAGTAATTATGCACTCACTAAATATTCACAAATGATGAATTATATGCAAAGTTAGTTTATTAGATATACATAGTTTTTTTCATAATATTCACGTACATACTGATCCAGGTGGATATTGGTGGCCACCCACCTATTCCACTTGGGGCCCCACCATTGTCTCTTCCAATTTTTCAATTTCGGCACAACTTACTATTTTTAGCAGTTTTTCAGGTCCTAAAATTCCACAGCTGTTTTGAAGCCCTAAATGACGTTTTCTAGGCATCACACCTCCGAAAAATATGATTCTTTTCTATTGTTGCCAACAACAACCCCCCTTCTTATTTAGTATTATCACTACCACTAAATAAGTGGGGACCCTTAGTCAAAAAATTTTAAAAATCGATTAGTGCTTGTATTTCCTTTTTCAATAAAACTTATTATCATAAACTTAGGAGAATACCCCTTGAAAAATCTAAAAAGGCTTAAGTTTTATGATAAGGTAGAAAAAAATCATTCCTTAAGAAATATCACATCGCAAAAAGGTAATGGATACCTCCTTACAAGCGGAATTCTAAGATTGCGAGATCGCGATGCGAAACTACGCACTAAAAACATTCATCGCATCGCATGCCTCAAATATCACTTACGCTAAAAAACCTCAAACTGCGGATATGCGATGGCACATATCGAAAATAACATTTCACAGAAAATACATTAACGGATGATTGTCATATGTTATGCTCCAGTGATTTTACGATATTGCGATTTGTGATACTGCGATCTGCGATATTGCGAAGCAAATCGCAGATCTTTAGGGCTCGTTGCACGAAAAATATTTTTCCATAAATCGAGACCTGGTTATGCGCTTTAATGTTAATCAATGAATTCGTTGCCAATCATTAATGAAATATGGTTTTTTTCTGATCGAAGAGCCATTTCACGTAAGGTGGTATATTTTATTTGTCTTCGGCATTTAAAAGCTTTCCCGTCACCTTTTTCTTATCATTATTCTCACCTCAATTGTAAATTGCAGGAACGAAGAACAAAAAACCATACAAAGCAGTATTCAGGATATTATGGGAAAGAAAGACAAAGCTCCGAATTCTGAAGAAAAAGAAATGACGCCCTTGTATACAGACACCGCCTGTAATAAAGATGCTGGTATTACTACTTGGGAAGGCATGTACAGTCTACTTGAGGAAGAGAATCCTAGAATAATGGAAGTTACAGCTACAACAGGTTCACATGGGTCTTCTGAGGCGTCTATTACAGAGCTAGCCTGCTCATTCTTACACCGGATAGTGGCGAGGCCCAAAATTCTTCCATATACGGACATGGTTAAATGGGTACTGACAACACTGACATCACAAACAGAAAATTTAAGACTCAGGGTCAAGAACTCATTGGCTCATTTACTACACAATATTTGAGGCTCATGTATCATTTACCAGAGCCACAGGCAACTTATAACAAACAGTTCATGGAGAAGTTTGCTAAATAAAATGAAAACCTAGCAAAATGTACCAAGGACTGGTCAAGGAGGGACGAACCACTAAAAAAGGATAAACATGGTATGTATATTACTGATTCTCTCACCTCCCCGTATTGCTTTGCTACTGCTATGCTTTGTAGACTTTTTGGGAAGCCAGACATTAATAAATTTTCATCTGAATGGGTACCATTATTGAATGCCACCGTTAATGCTACTATTGTAGATTGGGCTAAGATATTATCTGACAACTTAGCCACAGTAATTTTGAATTACCGGTCTAAAAGAACTGTTTCTCAGAGAATTTATCCCCCTTTTTACTTATCTACTTATGTGATAGATGCAATCTATTATATTTCCACGTTTCCTTTAATGGGTTGGAAATGGATGACTCAAGACCCCTTACCCATTCATGTTTATCACAAAGAATTGTGGGATTCCAAGTTCACTCCGTATTTTTACAAGATTTGTCATGGAATCATGTTTCCCCTGTACAAAATGTTATATGATAAAGACTGCTCCAAGATTTTCTCCCGAAGCAGAGGTAGATATACTCCCTGTCGCGAGATGGTTTAGAGAAGAGATATTTACATATGTCAGGGTATTCATAAGTCTCGCTTCCCCTCATGTCTTACCTTTGTATGTTCCTGATAAACTCATGGCACGAGAAATTGCTTATCAAACCTGAGGAGAAGGAGGTTTGACTAAAGATTTGAAGGATAAAAAGAAGGCTATTTGGCCACAATTTCCTGTGGCCTGTGGGGCCTTTTCACTATTTGATGTAGGCCATGCATTCAAAGAAGTAAACAACATAACATGTCTATGATTGTTCAAATTTCCAAGAAGACCGTTCGACCCTTATGATATTGCTAAAAATTTCACTATTGCAGTCAAAATAAAGGTGTTTTCTAAAGAAGATGATCTTTTTGATGACATGTTCTAATAGAAAGATACACTTAAAGAGGTTCTACATTCAGCCCAAATGCGATTTCCTCCAACAAAATTTCAAGAGTTCAAGATATACAAGGAAAGAAGGTTAGCTAGTATCCCTTTGGATAAATTACGTTTGGAACCCATAAGGGAACCAACTCCCAGTATTAGTCTTAGTGAAAGTTCAGGCATAGACAGATCTAAATCTAAGTCCAGGAGAGAAACGTCAGAACACTCTAAGAGGTATGAAAATTACCATGATAAAAGTGAAGGGTCAATAAGGGATACTGCCCAGTCAAAGGAGCTTCCACAGCAACAGGTTTTGACCTCTACACAGCTAGATCCTCCCCCTCTCATCGTCCAACCACCATCAGACAGAACCGAGCTAGATAAAGAATGGGATACATTCAATGATTTAATCAATATTGAAGGACAGAGCACAAAGACACCTGTGAGTAATGTACAGGCAACAAATGATATAGTCACAGGAACAATTAGCAATGTCTCAGAAATGGAACATATTCCCATTATCCCATCCTCTGAACTTATGCTCAAAATAGAGGAAATTCCTCCTCTTGATGTATTTTATAGTCCACAACACAAGGTAGTAGTGAGAAGACAAAGAAAGAAAAGGAAATTGGAAAACATGCTCTCTCATGATGCAGAGCAATTAGACATCCTATGGCAAGATCCTACCACCGATCCTAATGAAAATCTCACCAAATTATCTCATATCGCAGGAGAATATGCCTCTGCAACCATTGATAAAGCATCTGAGGTACAACAACTACAAAAAGAGAAAGAAAATCAAATACAGATTTTGCAGCAACAGCTGCAACAAGCCAACGCCAACAATGAAGCACAAAAACAGCTTGAAAGATTACAACAGGATTTCCAACAAATGCAGATAGGGTACCAGAAAAGTTTAGCTGAAAGAGAAAAATAGTTACAGGTTATGCAAGAGATGCACAAGGATGATTCTAAGCTTATAGAATTCATCACAGAATCCATTTCCTTAAATGATCAACTACTACAGCAACAAGAAATATTGTGCCTAAGAATATCACAGTGGAACTCTTATTGTGAAATAAGCAATAAAATCATTAATCAAGTCGTAGACCTACGACATGATTACGATTTAATTGATAAAAGAGTTACTGAATATTTGGCTTGGCAAGAAACAGAGGAGGGGAAAAGAGCAAGTGCACCAATAATCAACGACAATCACAAAGAAATTCTCTTTAACAATCGGGATGCACAAATTAGGAAAGCAGAGCAAGCAGCAGAAGAAGTAGCCACAGCAGCAAACAATATTATTGATTGCATAAATGAAAATTTGCACAAGGCAAATATAATCTCAGAAACCACTCTAGGGTATCTACCGAAATCATAGCAACTACAGATAGGCTGGAGACAGAAGGCTCAAGAAAAGGCAGAATCAATTAAAATATTAACTAAGTTGAATTGGGATTCTTACTAGGCGTATTTGGTAAAACCACACAGCGAGTTCATGACTCTCAAATGTATCATCAATTCTGCCGAGAAGATGGCGCTAGCTCTTGTCGATTCCGTTTTCACAGGACAGTTAAAGTCGGAAGTCGGCCATCCGACTCTTCTCAAACAAATGATGAACGCTTGCGATTTCAAGGAACAGATACACAAATAGTTTGTTGTTAGGTTTAATTTTAGATTCAGTGTTAGTATTAATTTTGCTTTATTTTTGCCTGAAATAAGGATGGTCATTTAAACCGTATCCTACATTTTTGTAATAAATTATTTTTAGATTTAGTTAGTAGTATTTAAACCCTTCTCATGCATTTAGAGAAGGGTCCTAAAATTTGTCAAAAACTTGTCCTCAGAACATGCACTTTTTCACCCTCCGAGGAGGTCTTTATGAATGAATGGAACAAAATTTATTGATATCTGCGTTTAATATCTACTATTGATGTTGCACTTTTGTACTCTTAGTGGATGTTGGATTAAGAAGAGATAAGTTATTATTGCTTGAAGCTAATGAGTAGAACTAGTTATAAATGGTACTTTTATCTCTTAAGTATTTCTGCCTTTGTATTAAAGTGATATTCATGTTTAGTTGTTTATATACTGATGTGTGAATGCTTGAGTTATCATTTGGCACTTCTGTACAGTGATAGCTATTTATTTATGCTTAATATATGAGTAGCTTATTATGCGATATGTTTTTCACAACTGTTTCGTATAACTTTTCATATGAAGTGGTTTATCTCTATTGAATTCTTTTCTCATAACAGTTGAATGATATTTATTACCAATTGTTATTTGAAATCATTTTAGATCACATAACGGAAAGATTACATCCTGGGTTAGTATAAAATTAAGATATTTCTATTTATTAGAATACAATTGCATGTTATTAGATTAGAGTTAGAATAAAAGCATTTCACTTAGGAACTTCTAGAAAGGAAATATCAATTCTCAACACACATACACACATATTGGGAAATTGGTCCCATATCCCCAGTCGGACCCACTATACCAAACGGAAAAGGAGCTGCTAACCAAGTTCCGGACCGGGTGGGTATCCCCCTTGTTGTAGACCCGATTTTCGGGGCTTCAACATATTTGGCGCTAGAAGGAGGGCCTTGAACTATGAATGGAAAGTAAGTCAAAAACTAAATACCATTTTGAGAGTAAATCGCCCTCACCATCTCCCCCGACTTCCCCATCGCACTTAGAATTTTCAAGTCTAGAGCCAGAAGTCGAAAGAACAACAACCACTGCTACAAATCTTGACTTTTCAGAAGAATTTGTTATTGAACCTCCTGAAGTTGAATCTTTGATCCATAAACTTCAGCGATTTTCAATATCACCTCAAAGATCTGATAAATCTCAAGGCAGCATGACTTCGCAATATAACCCTGCTCATCCTCTCACCAGATTAAAAAGAAAAAATTTTGGTGTTAAGCCAACCGAGTTACCTCTACCTACAAGGAAGAGAGCAAAGAAATCACCTAAAGGGTCTGATAGCGAGACTCTTTCATCATCATCATCCATCTCAACCTCTTCACCGTAAAGTCAACCATCCACCCCTCCACTTCAGATTATTGTCCATCAGTCCACTGGAACTTCCACATCTCCTTCTCAAACATCTGAAATCGTAATATCCTCATCTTCCCAACCGCAGGGATCATCTTCTGCGCTTTCCTCTGTTGGTAGTTCAGCGATGGCCCAATCTCCATGGAATAACCCAGAGGCAGTCTTAATGCCTGCGCCCTTGAGTCAAATACCAGCCCATCCTGAAAAATGGCTGCCTAAGTTTAATCCTGAAGCAGGCATGCTAGCGGAAGAACATATAAATAACTTTATGTTGTCCATAAATCTCAATGGAGTTACCAATGAAAACACTGTCGTCCAACTTTTTCCCTATACTCTACAAGGAGCAGTTGGATCATGGTATTTCTCATTACCCTCTGGATCTATCACTAGTTGGGATATCTTCCAAGATCAATTTTTGACTAAGTTCGATGATGACAGGTCTACGGCGACACTGATCAATGACCTGTCTAACCTTAGGGCTGAGTCAAAAGAACCTATCAAGGATTTTAATTCACGTTTCAATAAACTGTTAAATAAAATTCCTACTGCTTCCAAGCCTAGCAAAGAAGTGCGAAGTGAATGGTACATCTCTGCTTTACCATAAAACATAGCAATCTTCGTTGATAGGGCTAACAAAACAACCTTAGCTGACAATATGAATGAAGCAATAGCGGTAGAGAAATACATCATAGCCCTAGAAAAGAAAAATGCGATAGAAGAACGAAAATCCAATAAGGTTTCTTTTAAGGAAGATCCCAAGAAAAAACAATCGAAAGATCCATTCGATTTAGAAGGATTGCAGAAATTTCTAAAAACCATGTCCAACGAAATGGTTGACATTAAGAAACAAGTAGCAGAAACATCTTCTAAAAAGTCGTACAAACCTTATAGAAGAAACCCTTCGACCAATTCAAAGCTGCCAAATGCTATCACAAGTGTTGAATCAGAAGAAGAAGAAGAGGAGATTGCTACTGAAGAAACTACCGATGAAGAAGAAGTTGTAGAGGTACAAGGTATGTGGGATTTCATCCTCCCAGATGAAGAAGAACAAGAGGCATTCCTGGTTAGCACTCGAAGTAGAAATCAACTTGATCCTCCTCAAGCTACTCCTAAACCAAAGAGCGCAAGCTCAAAGACTAAAGATAAAGTTGCAGCCAAGAAAATGACATCTAAAGCGATTCAAACCAGCCCAGTACAAACAGATTCATCGACTCCATCAAAAAAGCTGATCATTTCAGATGAAATGGAGTATAATATCATAGAAGACATGAAAAAGACTAGGGCTAACATCACTTTTTATGAATTGAGCAAGTTAAAACACTAGCAAAAGGTACTTTTGAAAGAATTACATGTTGTACCAGAAAAACCTTTGCCCGCCCCTGTAATCTCTCAAGCTTCTCATGAAATGGGAAGACCTCCAACTAATGTGATTAGTAAATTTGATCTAGAAAATATCGCTTTAATTGGAGGAAGGTCGAGATCTCATACCCCCCCATTTCTTCTTACTTATGAAGTTTTCAATAAAAATTTGCATAATTTCTTAGTGGATTCTGGAGCTTCATCTAATATTTTACCAAAATCAATATGTGCAAATTTGAACATTCAACCGCAAAAATCTACTGTGCGCATAGTCCAGCGAGATCGATCGCAAGTTGAAGTGATCGAAGAATTAAATTAGGTTACCATAATACTATCATCTAATCCAAAGATATGTCAAGTTATCGACATTTTTGTTGTAGATATTCCAGAATTTTATGGCTTAATTCTTAGCAGAGATTGGTCAGAAAAACTTCACGAATATTTTGCAACTGATTGGTCGCACATGTGGCTCCCTTACAATGGTAAACCAAATCAGATAAAGGTTGAGCGAGAAAAACATCAGAAATACATAGTAACAGAACTGGAAGGAGAAAATGAACCGGTAGCATACAACAATAATATCATTGGCAACTATTCAGTCGATTCTTTCATAGGAAATTTTAATGCTCATACTTCACCTTACTTAGAACATTCTGTTTTATCTCAAATAGAAATTTTTTCTCAAACAGATAGTTCTAAATGTATTAATTTTATATATGCTCCTGTAAATAAATCTTTATTTTGGAAGTTATTTTTTGACGGTTCTAAGTCTAATGAAGGAGTAGGAGCAGGATGCATGTTAATTAGTCCAGAGGGAAACAAAAATATGCTAACTTGCAGACTCGAGTTTGATTGCACCAATAATACCGCAGAATATGAGGCTTTATTCCAAGGATTATACAAAGCAATCGGGTTAGACATTAAATATCTACAAGTTTTCAGAGATTCTGAAATTGTAATCAGACAGGTACGTAATACTATACATTGTTTATCAGGTCATTTAAAGCATTTCCAATATTTAGTTCAAGATCTGATTGAACACTTAATAGCATTTAATATTTCATCAATCCCCAGACTCCAGAATGCTAGTGCATACCTCCTAACTAACGTAGCTTCCAAGCTCATTCCTTCAGAAGACTATAGCCCTGATCGATTTTCAATCGAATTAATCTTTAGACCCTCGATTCCTGATAACATTACCAATTGGAGGATTTTCAACGATGATCCTGATATTGTAAGCTTCCTCACATCTGAAGGATCTTACACCAATCAGATAATTGATGAGGACCAACATGAAAGACAATTGCGACAAGATAGCACTAATAATGCTATGCCAAAGTCAGTAGTCAAGTTAGAAGACCTTTATGATTTGAAAGATCGATTCAAAATATCTACCAATTCAAAACTGCAAAGTTCAACTTTGAACTATGAATTAGTAAATCTAGGAACTGATACCAAACCACAGAATATCAATCTAGGCCTTGGCCTAGCTCCTAAAGAAAAATTAGCGTATGTTCGTCTTTTGAAACAATACAAAAGTGTCTTTGCTTGGAACTACGATGAACTCAAAACTTATGACACTTCTATCATCAAACATACTATCCCAATGATAAACGATGAAAAACCTGTCCAACAAAAGCTGAGAAAAATCCATCCCAATTTAGAAAACCAGATCAAATCTGAACTCAATAAGTTATTGAAAGCCAAAATCATTTTTCCCGCTCGACATTCTAAATGGGTTTCCAATATGGTTCCCATTAGAAAGAAGAATGGAGACTTTAGAATTTGCATTGACTTTCGAAATCTTAACAAAGCTTGCCAAAAAGATAATTTTCCTTTGCCTCCCATGGAGCAAATACTGCAGATAGTCACAGGATCAGAATTAATGTCCTTCTTAGATGGTTTATCTGGTTACAACCAAGTATTGGTCCATCCCAATGATCAATTGAAAACCACATTTAGAACCAAATGGGGCACTTACGCATATCAAAATATGCCCTTTGGTCTGATCAACGCTGGTGCCACATTTCAGAGAGCCATGGACATCGCATTCAAAGGATTAGTTAACAAATCAGTGGTAATTTACTTGGATGATATAACTGTATATTCCAAGAAACGAGGCAATCATCTTAGAGATTTAAAACAGATCTTCCAACGTTGTCAAAGGTATGGAATTTCACTTAACCCGAAAAAATCTTTTTTTGCATTAAGTGAAGGAAAAATTCTTGGATTCATAGTGTCAAAATCTGGAATTCATATTGATCCTGACAGAATCAAGGAAATTTCTAAAATACCCCTACCTCATAACAAGAAAGCTATGCAATCTTTTCTTGGCCAGATTAATTTTGTAAAGAGACTTGTGCCAGATTTTTCAAGAATTATGTCTCCTTTACAAGAAATGATTAAAAAGAACTCAAACTTCAAATGGGGTCAAGACGAATATGAGGCATTCAATCTGATCAAAAAAGCAATTGTTAATGCTCCATCTTTAGCAACTCCAAATTTTTCTGATCCTTTTATTCTATATACATTTGCCTCTGATAGATCATATGCTGCGATACTCACTCAAACAAATAAAGACAAGGCAGAATCCCCAATTTCTTTTTTCAGTTCAAATTTACAGGGGGCTGAATTAAATTATTCAGATGTAGAGAAACAAGCTTATGCTGTTTTCAAAGAAATTAAATATTTCAGACCCTTTCTACTTAAAACCCATACAAAAATCATAGTACCGTTTCCAGTGATAAGAAATCTCTTAGTACAAAAAGGTGTGGGTGAGAAAAGAGCCAATTGGGTTACTGCCTTACAAGAATATGACATAGAAATCAAACTAGCAAGTATTGTAAAAGGTCAAGGCTTTTGCAAAATGCTAGCTGGAGCATCGCTTATTTCCAAAATACCATCTGCAGAGATACAAATGTACGAGGTAAGCCTAAATGATGTTGAATCATTATACGATGATATCATATTTTATCTAAAGAATGGATATGCTCCTCGAAATATCGATTATACTAAGAAAAGATCTCTAAGGTTGAAGGTTAAACAATATCAGCTCGTGAATGATGTTCTTTTTAGAATGAATTATGATTTGGTTCTCCTTAGATGTCTTGAGAAATCTGAAGCTGAAAAATTCTTGCAAGAACTCCATGATGGACCAACAGGTGGAAATTAGGTTGGAGACTCTACTGCACATAAAATCTCCGTGCAGGCTATTACTGGCCCACACTATTCAAAGACTCACATAGCTACGTAAGGAAATGTCAAGTTTTTCAAACCGTTGTTGGGAGACAAAATAAATCATCATTGCCACTACAACCAGTCAACATTGAGCAGCCTTTTGATCAATGGGGATTGGACATAATAGGTGAGATCGTTCCTCACTCTTCTAAACAACATAGGTATATCCTTACAGGTACAGATTATTTTACTAAATGGGTAGAAGTAGTTCCTCTCAAGACAGCTAATGCCGAACACATCATCGAATTCATATATCAGTTCATAATCACTAGGTTTGGTTTACCTTCTGCTTTAATGTTTGATAACGCATCTTATTTTTCTGGTAATGCTATGACTGAATTTGCACTCAAAAGAGGTTTCAAACTTAAATACTCTGCCAATTATTACCCACAGGGAAATGGGTTAGCTGAATCTACAAATAAAAACTTAATCAGAATCATTAAGCGACCCATTGATCAAAATCACAAAAATTGGCGTAAGTCTTTAATATATGCTTTATGGGCAGATCGAATAACGCATAAAGCTTCCATTGGCACTTCTCCCTTTAATTTAGTTTATGGGAAAGAAGTGGTTCTTCCAACTCATTTAGCAATTCCCTCTTTAGCCTTAGTTCAATATATTGATGAAGCACCAACTTCTTCCTTACAACTAAGGCAGCTGGAAATAATTAAGCTAGAAGAGCAATGTGAAAAGGTCAAAATAACTCATGCTCATCACCAAGTATTAGTAAAAGCTTCTTTTGATTCAAACATGATATCCAGAAAGGACTTTCAGATGGGAGATCTAGTTTTAAAATGGGACAAGGCTCATGAGGAAAAAGGGAAACATATGAAATTTCAGCGAATGTGGCTTGGCCCTTTTCAAATCGTAGAAGTCATAGGTCCATCTATTTTTATGTTACAGGATTTAACAGGAAAAAGAGAGTTTTCACCTGTTAACGGTTAGATCCTTAAAAAATATTTTCCGTAGGATATCATTCTTCTATTTTGTAGATTAGTTTTCTTTATTTTTTATAATAAAACCAGTTGTAGATGGTTACATTTGGAATTCACAAAAAAGATACAAGTTCTCTTTTATATTTTTTTTTTTCACTTGTATAAATAGAATTCTTCTAGAAAATTGATCATTTATATTAAAAGATACAGTTAAAGGCTCTAAGCCTAGAAATGATACTAAGTTTCAACTTTGTAAATTTTGATAAAAAGCGACCTTTAGTGGGAAATTGTTTTATATCAGTCCAATAAAAGGTATCAATAACAAAATGAAGATTCTCTATAGAAAATTTCTTTCCAAAAAACTCTACTATTGTCGTCCAGAGCTATCTTAAGGAAACAATGACTTCCTCCCCGCCTAGGAAATTACAACGTTCAGGGAATAATCCAATGATACACTTTAACTTAAAGAGTAAGAGGTCTCATCACGAGCCGACTTATCATGATCATAGATATTATAGCTTGCTGAATTTGCCAATACTGTATACCACAACAGGGCAATGAATCAAGATTGTTGCAATCAAAATACAAGAGGTCTCATCACGAGCCAGCTTGTTCAACAAAGTTATAAATCAAGTGAATGGCACTGTCATAAATTGGCTACAAAACCAAGACATTGTTCTTTAAGGGTAAAAAGAAAATGAAAGCGATAAGTGTGGATATGGATTTTTCTTTGAAAATTGTAAATTTCTCTAAGTAGGATACAGGATCATTGCTGGGTAACAAGTAACCCTGTCGAGGCTATAAACGTCTGCTGGCAGCAGAGGCTCTACCTAAGACAAATGAGCATATTTGAAACTGATTTACAGAGAAGCCTTTTTTTTTAATCTTTATAAACCAAGTAGTTACTGATGCAGATACAAGGAATAGCTTGAGGAAGTAAACAATCAAAGTTAAATATAGAAGAAACGAAATATCATTAACGGATAAAAGCATGATGTACTTTGTCTTTCTATAATAAAGTTTGATTTTCTAGAAAATTTTCTGTTTTGGAAGTTTAGAAAACTCAAAAGAAAAGTAGAGATAACTGGTTCTTCCAAGTGAATTGCCAATTGTTGTGGCCAGCAACAACCCCCCTTCTTATTTAGCATTATCACTACTACTAAATAAGTGGGGACCCTTAGTCAAAAAATTTAAAAAATCGATTAGTGCTTGTATTTCCTTTTTCAATAAAACTTATTATCATAAACTTAGGAGAATACCCCTTGAAAAATCTAAAAAGGCTTAAGTTTTATGATAAGGTAGAAAAAAATCATTCCTTAAGAAATATCACATTGCAAAAAGGTAATGGATACCTCCTTACAAGCGAAATTCTAAGATTGCGAGATCGCGATGCGAAACTATGCACTAAAAACATTCATCGCATCACATGCCTCAAATATCACTTACGCTAAAAAACCTCAAAGCACCGATATGCGA
Organism: Pinus albicaulis; assembly: GCA_034641835.2. Lineage (NCBI taxonomy): Eukaryota > Viridiplantae > Streptophyta > Pinopsida > Pinales > Pinaceae > Pinus > Pinus albicaulis. Next base: position 1,603,126,921 of record CM076575.1, on the reverse strand, counting down.
TGGCACATATCGCAAATCACATTTAACAGAAAATACATTAATGGATGATTGTCATATGTTATGCTCCAGCGATTTTACGATATTGTGATTTGCGATACTGCGATCTGTAATATTGCGAAAAAAATCGCAGATCTTTAGGGCTTGTTGCACGAAAAAGTTTTTTCCATAAATCGAGACCTGGTTATGTGCTTTAATGTTAATCAATGAATTCGTTGCCAATCATTAATGAAATATGGTTTTGTTCTGATCGAAGAGCCATTTCACGTAAGGTGGTATATTTTATTTGTCTTCGGCATTTAAAAGCTTTCCCATCACCTTTTTCTTATCATTATTCTCACCTCAATTGTAAACTTCAAGAACGAAGAAAAAAAAACCATACAAAGCAGTATTCGGGATATTATGGGAAAGAAAGACAAAGCTTCGAATTCTGAAGAAAAAGAAATGACACCCTTGTATACAGACACCGCTTGTAATAAATATGCTGGTATTACTACTTGGGAAGGCATGTACAATCTACTTGAGGAAGAGAATCCCAGAATAATGGAGGTTACAGCTACAGCAGGTTCACATGGGTCTTCTGAGGCGTCTATTATAGAGCTAGTCCGCTCGTTCTTACACCAGATAGCGATGAGGCCCAAAATTCTTCCATATACGGACATGGTTAAATGGGTACTGGACAGCACTGACATCACAAACAGACAATGAAGACTTAGGGTCAAGAACTCATTGGCTCATTTACTACACAATATTTGAGGCTCATGTATCATTTACCAGAGCCACAGGCAATTTATAACAAACAGTTCATGAAGAAGTTTGCTAAAGAAAATGAAAACTTGGCAGAATGTACCAAGGACTGGTCAAGGAGGGACGAACCACTAAAAAAGGATAAACATGATATGTATAGTACTAGTTCTCTCACCTCCCTGTATTGCTTTGCTGCTGCTATGCTCTGTAGACTTTTTGGGAAGCCAGACATTAATAAATTTTCATCTGAATGGCTACCATTATTGAATGTCGTCGTTAATGCTACTATTGTAGATTGGGCTAAGATATTATCTGACAACTTAGCCACAGCCATTTTGAATTACCGGTCTAAAAGAACTGTTTCTCAGAGAATTTACCCCCTTTTTACTTATCTGCATATGTGATGGATGCAATTTGTTATATTTCCAAGTTTCCTTTAATGGGTTGGAAATGGACGACTCAAGACCCCTTACCCATTCATATTTATCACAAAGAATTATGGGATTCCAAGTTCACTCCGTATTTTTACAAGATTTGTCATGGAATCATGTTTCCCCTGTACAAAATTTTATATGATAAAGACGCTCCAAAATTTTCTCCTGAAGCAGAGGTAGATATACTCCCTGTCGCAAGATGGTTCAGAGAAGAACTGTTTACATATGTCAGGGTATTCGGAAGTCTTGCTTCCCCTCATGTCTTACCTTTGTATGTTCCTAATAAACTCATGGCACGAGAAATTGCTTATCAAACCTGCGGAGAAGGAGCTTTGACTAAAGATTTGAAGGATAAAAAGAAGGCTATTTGGCCACAATTTCCTGTGTCCTGTGGGGCCTTTTCACTATTTGATATAGGCCATGCATTCAAAGAAGTAAACAACATAACATGTCTACGATTGTTCAAATTTCCAAGAAGACCGTTCGACCCTTATGATATTGCTAAAAATTTCACTATTGCAGTCAAAATAAAGGTGTTTTCTAAAGAAGATGATCTTTTTGATGACATGTTCCAACAGAAAGATACACTTAAAGAGGTTCTACATTCAGCCCAAATGCGATTTCCTCTAGCAGAATTTCAAGAGTTCAAGATATACACGAAAAGAATGTTAGCTAGTATCCCTTTGAATAAATTATGTTTGGAACCCATAAGGGAACCAACTCCTAGTATTAGTCTCAGTGAAATTTCAGGCACAGACAGATGTAAATCTAAGTCCGGGAGAGAAACGTCAGAACACTCTAAGAGGTCTGAAAATGACCATGATAAAAGTTAATGGTTAGTAAGGGATACTACCCAGTCAAAGGAGCTCCCACAGCAACAGGTTTTGACCTCTTCACAGCTAGATTCTCCCCCTCTCATCATCCAGCCACCATCAGACAAAACTGAGCTAGTGTTAAGTCCCTATATTAATAGTGTAGCCACTTATTATGTTAGTGTAGCCCCCCTTATTGTTATTATTGTACCCTTGTAACCCCCATTTGGTTATTATTGTGCCCTTAAATTATTATTGTTAGGTCGGCTAGGATTACATTGTGGCCCACTAGGATTACATTATGGCCCCATGGACTCCTATATATAGAAAGGAGGTTTTGTGAATTGTATCATCCAAAAATTGTTCATTTATGTAATGTATTGGAGGTTGCCCCCTCGAAGTGGCTCATTTCTAAGGCGTTGATATCTCTTTTCTTCTCTTTTTGGAGCTGGTTACACAACATTTGGTATCAGAGCTTTGGATTCTAGGGTTTCGCTGCTCCAAAGAGGTCATCGTGGCATTTTCGCTATAACTTTTTTTCTACGAAGTTTCAGAAGCTGAAATTTTTAGGGTGCGAAGCTGAAATCCTGAGGAAGATTGTCTAAAAATTTCAGAGCTTGGTTCGCAATATTTTCGGAGATATCATCTGTGGAAGTTAGGCCTTTTTTCAAGCTCCTAAACAGGTCATCGTGGCATTTTCGCTATAAAAAATTTTCTACGAAGGTTCAGAATCTGAAATTTGTATGGTGCGAAGCTGAAAACCCGAGGAAATTTGTCAAAAAATTCTAGAACTTGGTTTGCAATATTTTTGGAGATATGATCTGTGGAAGGTAGTGCTTTTTCAGGCTCCTAAATTTCATCTCAAAGAGGTGATCGTGGGAAAAGTTCAATAACTCTCTCTCTGGAGATTGGATTGGAGTGCCGTCAAAAGTGGTCACAAGTACACAGATTTTAGTTTCTTGGATATCATTTTCAGAGACAAAGGACGAAACAGCGACACGTGTCAACTCGTACAAGTTCGCACTACTGAACCAGTCCAAAATTAGGTCATTGTGGGAGATTGGACACAAATTTGTGTTGGAGAATCCAAATCAGGTCAGACCTGTGGCATTTGAAAGAAGCTTCAGAGGGATACTATAGGGCTGAATTTCATATATTGAATATTTTCAATTACAGAGATAATTCAATTTCAATATTGAGCTCCTCAAAGCAAGAAAAAGGTGTGTATTGTTTTTTTTCTGAATTGCATAAGTCTTGTTTGAAGAATCAAGTTGAATTGATTCCAAGGGCATATTGAAGAATTTTTGTCAGTAATGGGTTCTATTATGCCTCCAAAAAATAATTCCATACCCATTCAGCCCTCAGAAATCTATACTATGACGCATGAGGAGGAAGAATTGCAATATGAGATATCAAAATTACGGTACCAAGTGCAACAAATTTCGATCTTATGAAGAGCAACCGAAGATGACATAGATAGTTTAAAAGAAGAAATGGAGGCTAATTTGGATGGTTTGAAGGATCAAATAATAGCAAATATGGATGATAAATTAGTGGAAGATCACATCGAGCATCAACAACAAGTTCTCCAACTCTCAAAGGATAACCCAACTTTGGTGCAGAATCTAATGAAACAACAGGAAGATCAACATCACATCGAAAGAAGTTATGAAGCAGTCATAGAAACAAGAAATCAAAAAGTACGATCAATTTCAGAGTATCTCAGCAAGTGGAAGAACTTTCCTGTAAAATATTTCACATGGGAGGATGAGAATTTTATATAGAAGCATCAAGAAATAATCAAGCGTTGAGGACAACACTTGTTTGAAGGAGAGGGGTATGTTAAGTCCCTATATTAATAGTGTAGTCCCTTATTATGTTAGTGTAGCCCCCCTTATTGTTATTGTTGTACCCCTGTAACCCCCATATTGTTATTATTGTGCCCTTACATTATTATTGTTAAGTCGGCTAGGATTACATTGTGGCCCACTATGATTACATTGTGGTCGAATGGACTCCTATATATAGAAAAGGAGGTTTTGTGAATTGTATCATCCAAGAATTGTTCATTCATGTAATGTATTGGAGGTTGCCCCCTCGAAGTGGCTTATTTCTAAGGCGTTGATATCTCTTTTCTTCTCTTTTTGGAGTTGGTTACACAACAGCTAGATAAAGAATGGGAGACATTCAATGATTTAATCAATATTGAAGGACAGAGCACAAAGACACATGTGAGTAATGTATAGGCAACAAATGATATAGTCACAGGAACAATTAGTAATGTCTCAGAAATGGAACATATTCCCATTACCCCATCCTCTGAACTTATGCTCAAAATAGAGGAAATTCCTCCTCTTGATGTATTTTATAGTCCACAACACAAGACAGTAGTGAGAAGACAAAGAAAAAAAAGGAAATTGGAAAACATGCTCTCTCATAATGCAGAGCAATTAGACATCCTATGGCAAGATCCTACCACCGATCCTACTGAAAATCTCACCAAATTATCTCAGATCGCAGGAGCATATGCCTCTGCAACCATTGATAAAGCATCTGAGGTACAACAACTACAAAAAGAGAAAGAAAATCAAATACAGGTTTTGTAGCAACAGCTGCAACAAGCCAACGCCAACAACGAAGCACAAAAACAGCTTGAAAGATTACAGCAGGATTTCTAACAAATGAAGATAAGGTACCAGAATAGTTTAGCTGAAAGAGAAAAACAGTTACAGGTTATGCAAGAGATGCACAAGGATGATCCTAAGCTTACAGAATTCATCACAAAATCTATTTCCTTAAATGATCAACTACTGTAGCAACAGGAAATATTGTGCCAAAGAATATCACAGTGGAACTCTTATTGTGAAATAAGCGATAAAATCACTAATCAAGTCGTAGACCTATGACATGACTACGATTTAATTGATAAAATAGTTACTGACTATTTGGCTTGGAAAGAAATAGAGGATGGGAAAAGAGCAAGTGCACCAATAATCAATGACAATCACAAAGAAATGCTCTTTAACAATTGGGATGCACAAATTAGGAAAGCAGAGCAAGCGGCAGAAGAAGCAGCCACAGCAGCAAACAATATTATTGACTGCATAAATGAAAATTTGCACAAGGAAAATCTGATCTCAGAAACCACTCTAGGGTATCTACGAAAAGCACAGCAACTGCAAACAGGCTGGAGACAGAAGGCTCAAGAAAAGGCAGAATCAATTAAAAAATTAACTAAGTTGAATTGGGATTCTTACTGGGCGTATTTGGTAAAACCACACAGCCAGTGCATGACTCTCAAATGTATCATTAATTCTGCCGAGAAGATGGCACCAGCTCTTGCCGATTCCGTTTTCACAGGACAGTTAAAGTCGGAAGTCGGCCAACCGACTCTTCTCAAACAAATGCTGAACGCTTGCGATTTCAAGGAACAGATACACAAATAGTTTGTTGTTAGGTTTAATTTTAGATTTAGTGTTAGTATTAATTTTGTTTTATTTTTTCCTGAAATAAGGACGGTCATTTAAACCATATCCTACATTTTTGTAATAAATTATTTTTAGATTTAGTTAGTAGTATTTAAACCCTTCTCATGCATTTCGAGACGGGCCCTGAAATTTGTCAAAAACTTGTCCTCAGAATATGCACTTTTGCACCCTCCGAGGAGGTTTTGATGAATGAATGGAACAGGATTTATTGATATCTGCGTTTAATTTCCACTACTGATGTTGCACTTTTGTACTCTTAGTGGATGTTGGATTAAGAAGAGATAAGTCATTATTGCTTGAAGCTCATGAGTAGAACTAGTTATAAATGGTACTTTTATCTCTTAACTATTTCTGCCTTTGTGTTAAAGTGATATTCATGTTCAATTGTTTATATATTGATGTGTGAATTCTTGAGTTATCATTTGGCACTTCTGTACGGTGATAGCTATTTATTTATGCTTAATATATGAGTAGCTTATTATGCGATATGTTTTTCACAACTGTTTCGTCTAACTTTTTATACGAAGTGGTTTATCTCTATTGAATTGTTTTCTCATAACAGTTGAATGATCTTTATTACCAATTGTTATTTGAAATCATTTTAGATCGCATAATGGAAAGATGACATCCCAGGTTAGTATAGAATTAAGATATTTCTGTTTATTAGAATACAATTGCATATTATTAGATTAGAGTTAGAATAAAAGCATTTCACTTAGGAACTTCTAGAAAGGAAATATCAATTCTCAACACACATACACACATATTGGGAAACTGGTCCCATATCCCCAGTCGGACCCACTATACCAAATGGAAAAGGAGCTACTAACCAAGGTCCGGACCGGGTGGGTATCCCCCTTGTTGTAGACCCGATTTTCGGGGCTTCAACATGTTCCAAAATTGATATTCGTGGTCAGTAGTTGTAATCCTCAGATAGATCTTTCTAATGATGAATCATGTACGTCAAACGGAGATAGTATGCCAAAGTTACAACCCTGGGAATTTGAAACACCAATTTACCCAAACGGGGCCCATAGTTTTGGCGCTTCATCTCCTAGGGTTAGGTTTTTGGATGTTTAGGGTTTTCCATTGTTTCTCTATAATAAATAGGCCCTCGAGCCTCATTTTAACACAGCTCAGAGGCCTGTAGCTGCCACATCTCTTCTCAGAGATAAGCTACCAACACCCTAGCTAGTTTATTTCCATTATGTCTGTAAGCAAATTTCAGTTCTTTGATATTAATGAAATGAAGTGTTATTTCTACTGCATATTTTTATTTATGTTTATATGTGTATTCTATTGCATTTCTTCATAAATCCGGATCAGTGGTATTAGAGCGGTCTACTTTTCTCGATCCTTTTTTTCATGTCCCCAACGAGGTCAGGGTATAAGGAGTTAGGGCTCGATTTGGTGGAACCTTTGCAAGATCAGCCTCGCAAACCCCGACAACTGCTCATGGGGGATGAAAAGAAAGATGAGGGAGCATGAGATCCTATCAAAATATTTCTCGAGGAGGCCCTCGAAAAACAAAGGGACGCGATGATGGATAACTTTGCCCAAATCCTTCAATGACTGCCCACCGGCGGCACATCTGCATCCAATAGCCACTCTGGAGGCATGCTCCCTTTAACGTACAAGTAAAATTTGACATTCCCATATTTGAGGGTGAAATAGATGTAGATGTCGTAGATAGATGGTTGAATCCATTAGAAGGATATTTCTCGGTTCATGACTTTTCCGACCGGGAGAAGATTATTTTTTCACTCCTCAAAGCTACCCCCCATGTTAAGGACTGGTGGGAAACCTACTGTGAGAAAAAGGACGAGACATAACCCTCTATGTTCTCAGTCATACCCACTTGGAATTCTTTCTGAGACACCATAAAGTAACAATACTATCTTGTGGGGAGCTATGATGACAAGTACATACAATGGACCATGCTGCGGCAACAAAGGGATCAAGATGTGAATGAGCCGACGAATCTGTTCCATACCCTGTGCACAAAGTTGGGTATCAAAGATTCCGAGAAAAATTTGGTGCTAAAGTATCGTAGTTTTCTGCATAGATACATTCAGGAGGAAATGGAGTTCCTCTACATCTCCTCGGTTGGTACAACATACCAGTATGCTACCAAGATTTAGCAGAAATTCATATAGAAGAAGCGAGACTTTCGATCTGTGAATCAAAAGCAAGGGAAAGGTGCCCCCAAACCGTAGAACAAAGGAAAAATCCAAGGCATGGCGGCCCAAGACAACTTGCCAAAGCCACAAGCAAAGAACAACACCAAGAAGCCAAAGAAGGACACGGGAAAGTGGTGTGAGTTCCACAAGAGCTCCACTCACAACACAAGTGAGTGTCGGGCCAAGTAGTCGTTTGTGGTTGAGATGAGGGCTTCTAAATTAGATGCGTGCTCTGACTCTGAATCAGAACCTGACAAGGGGAATGACAAAGGGAAATAGATTATTGATGTGGAGCCCAACGCCATTGTTGCCACTGCGAAGATCTAGAAGGAAGAATCCGAAGATCCAAAGGAGAAGGAGTGTCTCTTCGACTGCCAGATGTGGGTAAAGGGTTCCCCACTACAGTTCATTGTCAACAATGGGAGCCAAAAGAACCTCATTTCAGCAGACACCATGAAGCGGTTGGGCTTGCCAACAAAAACACACCCACATCCATACACCATCAGGTGGCTTCACCAAGGACAGGATCTCCGCATCAACCAGCAGTGTCGCCTTCCCTATAGCATCAAGCCCTTCACGGATGAGGTATTATGTGACATTGCTCCTCTTGATGTTTCTGATGTATTATTAGACCAACCATACTTGTGGAAGTGAAATGCTATGTATGAGTCCTGGCCTCGCGCTATTATGGTTACTTTGGGAAATAAGTTGTATAGGATACCAGAGGTACCACCGCCTGCCGCTATCTCTTTGGTTACTCAAAAAAATGTAGTAAGCTCATTTCCCAAACCAGGAAATTTGTTTTTTTGATGATCTGTCCCTAGGGTAAGAAGAATACTATGGCCACGACCTCTAGATAAAGCTCCTCTACACGACAACAAAAAATGGACAAGGTTTTGGAGGAGTACGGGGACATCTTCACCTCACCCACAGGGGTTCCTCTGCACTATCAAGTCAAGCACCCCAATAATCTGACCCCAGGTGCACCGCTACCCAATGGACTAATCTATCGACACTCTGTTCTGGAGAAGGATGAAATCAAGAGGCAGATTCAGGAGTTGCTGCAAAAAGGTCACATCCGGCCAAGTTCATTACCCTGTGGGAGCTCGATCATGTTGGTACAGAAGAAGGATGGGACTTGGAGACTCTGTATTGACTATCAGGTGTTGAACAAGATCACTGTCCATAATAGGTACCCGATCCCACGGACTGATGACCTTCTGGAGCAACTCAAAGGGGTGAAATATTTTAGCAAGATCGACTTGAGGTCTGGGTATCACCAGGTACCAATCAAACCCTCTGATGTGTGGAAGACTGCCTTCAAAGCCAAGGAGGGCCTTTTCGAATGGCTGGTCATGCATTTTGGGTTGACGAATGCTCCTATAGCCTTCATGAGGTTGATGGACTTCATCTTGCGGCCATTCAACAAGTAATTTGTAGTGGTGTACTTGGATGACATTTTGATCTTCAGCCAGACTTGGGAAGAGCACCTCCACCACGTCCGACAAGTCCTCCAAACACTGCGGAAACACAAGTTGTGTGCCAATTTGGAGAAGTGCACTTTTAGCATGACCCAGGTTCAATATATTGGATGCATTATTGATGAAAGGGGGGTGCATGTGGATCCAACCAAGATCCAAGTCATTTGGGATTGGCCAGCCCCAACCACTCTAACTGAGCTTTGCAAATTTTTGGGTCTTGCTAATTTCTACTGTAGGTTCGTGTTTGGATTCTCTCATATCACTTTTCCCTTGAGTCAAGTCACCAAGGGAGGAGCGAAATCAAAATTATTTTGGTCGGAATCTCAACAGAAGGCGTTCGTAGAATTGAAACATCGCCTTTGCTCTTCCCCAATGTTCACATTACCAGAGTTGCAACAACCATTTTAGATCGTGACAAATTCCTCTGACTATTATATTGGGGCAATTCTTACTCAACTGGGGCATCCAGTGGCATATCACAGTGAGACATTGTCCGACACAGTTCGCAAGTATCCCACTTATGAAAAAGAAATGTATTCCATTATGCAGGCTTGTTGACAATGGAAGCATTACATTTTGGGGAAGGAAACAATCATCCACACAGACCACTGACTCCTGCAGTTCATACAGACACAAGGGGAGTTGCAGAATGATCTCCATAAGAAGTGGTCCACATATCTGCAACAGTTTCATTTGAACATCAAGTACAAGAAGGGTAGCACGAATAATGTTACAGACTACCTCAGCCGACCACCGATCATGGCGCTAACCACTTTTCTCAACTCTTGTGGGCACGAGACTACTGATTAGCCACTTCTCTACAAGAGCGATCTAGAATTTGGCCACACATACAAGGAACTCTTGGGGGGTACAGAAGTTCCAAATTTTCACCTCCAAGATGCACTTTTATGTCACCTGGGACACCTTTGTGTTCCTTCAAGCGAGCATGCAAAGATGATATGGGAAGCACACTACAGTCGAGTCGCTGGGCATTTCGGTGTCGATAAAATAGTGGTAGTACTGCAAAAGTATTTCTACTGGCCAAACCTTAGATTGAATGTCAGGAAGTACATCAGATCCTACACTGCTTGCGCCATTGCCAAACCGACCATCAAGAAGCAAGGCCTCTATACTCCGCTACCTACCCCTAGTCAACCTTGGGAATCCATCTCCATGGATTACATGTTGGACCTTCCTTATATTAAGCATGGAAACGATTGTGTTTTCGTGGTCATCGACAGGTTCTCAAAGATGGCCATTATGGCGGCCTGCAAGAAGAATATCACAATAGAAGCCACTGCTAAACTCTTCTTTGAACTAGTGTGGGTGCACTTTGGGATCCCACAGTCTATCATATCAGATTGGGATAGAAGGTTCCTTAGCACATTTTGGTCTAGGCTCTAGTCAATGCTGGACACCAAGCTCACCAATTCCACAACTTTCCATCCCCAAACTAATGGCCAGATAGAGGTCGTCAACAGGATGATTGTACACATTCTGTGCATGTACAATCAAAGCATCCATGCACATGGCATGAGATCCTCCATTATGTACAACACAGTTATAACCGGGCTCTCCATAGCTCAACCGGCCATAACCCCTTTCAGGTGGGCTTGGGATTCCAGTCGCTATGTCCCATTGACGTATCCATGCCATTTGTGGCTACTCAGGCCAACTTAGCTCATGTCCAGTCTGAAGCTGACAAAGAAAACATCTTCATCGAGCATATTCAGCACATCCACCAACAGGTTCATGAAATATTGGATAGAGCCAATCCTAAGTACAGGCAACGACATGATCAACATCAGGTGCCACACAAGTTCCAGGTGGGTGACAAAGTGTGGCTACATTTGCAGAAGGAGTGCCTCACTGGACCCCACCGCAAGCTTCTCCCGCTTTGATATGGGTCGTACACCATCACCAAGGCTGTAGGGAACAATGCCTTCAAGCTTAGTGTTATCACAAAATCAGACCTGATAGGTTGCCAATCAAATCAATCTTATGTAACTGTTTCAAACCAAAATTTTTATTGAGGCTTAGCCTCCTCAACCTGAGAGGGCTCTCTCAAGGGTTAATGATTTTTGATAGAAATATAGATGGCTAACTCTATGTGGGGTAATAAGCAAATAATAATAGAAATTGGTTGTAAATCACATTAGCAAGTGCACATTGGGATTATGGAGTCAACATAGCTTCAGTAAAACAAAACAATCTACTTAGCATGGGAGTCAAGGCATATCAAATTTCTGGTCCTAAGAAACACATGTGAAACTGTAAAACACACAGTCAGTTTATCTATGAAGGAAGTCAGAGCATCAATGATGAATTCTGAGTAACATAAGAAAACACCACTACAATAGGATAGTAAAAAGATGCCATTAGAACAGGAACACACTAGAACTCTTTATGAATATTGAGTTGGCTAAGTAGAAAACTCTGTATTAAGCTAAAAAATAGTCACTTACAATAAACACAGTCTTTTTGCTAAAAAATGTCCAAACTTTAGCATTTCGACTTCTTCATCTTTATAGATCATTTACAACATACGATAACCTTATCCTAAGCTAGATAAATCGAATTCCTACATTTTGACACCTTGCCTAACCATGTGACATGATATTTATTAAAAAATGATAGCTGCAAACCTAATGAACAATCCTATTACAAATAGGACTCAAAATCCTTCACTCTACTCATAAAAACCTTATCTAAACTAGATTACATCATTTACAAATTGTATTCCCATAAGGTCGAATCCGGATGATAAGCTCCAACACTTCATGACCTTAATGCTGATCTCCTGCAAACTAGGAAACTGTCCCTTGTTTTCTAAGCTTAGGATTGTTTGTGTTCTTGATACACTATGACCACTATGAACCCATGACTTCGAGGTTATTTATTGTCAGTAACTCAAATAGCATATGCCCAAAATCATCCTTAAGTTCCAACTGTACAAAATGACCATGAAACTGTCCAACATAGCAGAAACAGACATGCGCTACGAAAATAACACAGTTTCGTAGCGCTTTTCGTAGCGCAGTCTTTTAACCCATTTTCCTTCAAAATTTTGGTTTATTTCCTCCAGGGTTATCTTTATATTCACTTAACATAACTTCCCTAGCAATTTTAGGTCATAATACACACATTTTCTAGCCTTCTTGAGGTCCCTTCTTCATTTGTAATAGGTTGGCCTATTGGTTTTTCTTGTTTTTTCCTGAAAAATAGGTCTTGGGACAGAGCCTATATCTCTTACTCCATGATGTATTTTGAGAAAATGAAGGAGGATTTTGTAAGCCATTATGTTTGGAATAAAAACCTCTCTTGGGTTTTTGAAATACATCTCCTACTGTCCAGAGAATGCCTTTGAAAAACATGTGTAAAACATGAAAACTCTATTTTCTGAAAATAGGGCTTCAAAGAAAGCCCTGTATATCCCAACTGATAACACTTGTGAGAAACACGAGAGAGTTTATTGTATCTGTGGTTGTGATGAAGACAAATCTCTTTCAAAATTCCAAAATACGTTTTCATTTGGCCATAATCTGAACTTTAAGTTAACTGCTAAACAGTCATTTACAAGACAGTTTTGTAACAGTAGTTTCGTAGCGCATTTTAATTTATCAATTTCTCCCACCTCCTAATGAATTTGAAGAAATTGAGAGATTTTTTTGTAGTCAGGTCTGTTAGGAAGAAAAACCTCTTTCAAGTTTTCTAAATTCATTTTCAGTTGCTCAAAAACCCCCTTGGAATTTGACTACTCAAAACCAAAAAACAAAGTTTTTGCTTCATAACTTTTAGCAGTTTCGTAGCGCAAATCAAATTTTTTGAACTAGCGGCACTACGAAACTAAGGTTTCCTGGCTAATTAACCAGTTTTGACATGAGACTTTAGGAAGTGACTCACAAATGGGAATTATGGGTATTTGACAATGAATTGACCTTAAAAAGACTTTATTTGAACTTAAGGATGGGCTTTGAACTTACAAAAATCTAACCTATCATTAACCAAACCCTAAATTGACTTCTAAACCTAATTTGATCCATGACCAAAAACAAACATAACACAATGATGTTTTTTGAAAATTTTTGGGTGATCACACTCAGTATTCCAGCATTCCTTGGTCTGCACACAGTATTCAATGTGGACCGCATTCGTCCCTACTTCCCACCTCTACTAGACACATTTGATATTGCAAAACAACTCACACCAATAGATTTAAACTCAAACTACATGGAACAAGCAACCAAAGAACACTTGCCAATAAAAGATCCAACTGTATCAGGTTGTCAAAGCTGGCCAACTCCTGCACCAAGGCAAGTGGTTCACCAGGGACGAAGTTCAGCAGAAGTTTCCTCATCTCATGGAGGAACTCAAGGCAATGGGGGCCATTGCTTCTTAAGGGGGGAGGAATGATCCAGGTGGATATTGGAGGCCACATGCCTATTCCACTTGCGGCCCCACCATTGTCTCTTTTGGTTTTTCAGTTTCGGCACAACTTACCATTTTTAGCATTTTTTTGGGTCTTGAACTTCCGAAGTCGTTTTGAGGCCCTAAACGACGTTTTTTGGGCATCACACCTCTGACGAATATGATTTCGTTTCAAAATTAATATTCATGCTTATCAGTTGTATTCCTCGGATAGATCTTTCTAACGATGTATCATGTGCATCAAACGGAGATAGTATGCCAAAGTTACGACCCTGGGAATTTGAAACAACAATTTACCCAAATGAGGCCCATAGTTTTGATGCTTCATATCATAGGGTTAGGTTTTTGGATGTTTAGGGTCTTCCATTGCTTCTCTATAATAAATAGGCCCTCGAGCCTCATTGTAACACAGTTCAGAGGCCTGTAGCCGCCACATCTCTTCTTAGAGATAAGCTACCAGCACCCTAGCTAGTTTATTTCCATTCTGTCTGTAAGAAAATTTTAGTTCTTTGATATTAAAAATGAAGTGTTATTTCCACTGCATATTTTTATTTATGGTTATATGTGTATTCTGTTGCATTGCTGCATAAATCCGTATCACATACATGGGTTCACTGAATAACAATCATGTATAGAAATTGGAATAATAAAGGAAAATTTGCAGTAAGTTTTAAAATACCGATTCATCCCCCCCGCCCCCCTCTCTCAGTATTTTTTCCTAACACCCTAAATCTTGTTGAGTAGAATTTAGTTCATCTTGGAAATATTTTGTTGGTACTAGCTAAATTTAATTTCCGATGGAAAACCTTTCGAGATAAATCCATTTAGTTATAAAATCATTAATAATATTTCTGGCCCTTTGACAATTATCCTTCATTTCCAAGAGACATCTATGTTTCTCATTTACCATGGAGAGATGTAACATACATTCATATCTAGCTGGTAGGTTTATGTCTCGAAGTGTCACCATCTAGTGAGTTGTAGAAGTCAATAGGTTGATTGACATATTTTAATATTTCCTCCAGCCGAGGAGTACAATTTTTGGCATTGATATTGGCATTTTTCATCACCACTTTCTCAGTCTTATAGTATTATAACATATGATCTAACTGTTGCAATTTTTCCCCATATTTATTCCTTGGTTTCGATCAAGACATGCTTTCCTGGAAAAGTGATCTTTACGATCTCTTGAAGGGATCGAATCTCTCCTTTATTTTCCTTGGAGGAGTTATGTATTTCCTCGATTATTTTGGTTTTTATTTCCACACGTGGTGCCCATTTTCTTCCATTTCATTCTTTATCAGACTTTACTTCTTTAATCCTCTATTCTAGCTATGAAAATCTAATTTCTGAGAGTTTTAAACTATCATAATTTGTTGCATCCATCGTAGTTTTTCTAAATATTATCTATAGTTGCTTTATACTCTTCAGTTGTGTTAACGTGTTTCCTTTCCTTTTCTTCAAATTATTTTCTAAGTCCCTCTAACTTTTCTTCTTACATTTTGAGTTGATATTCCTTTGAGTCAAGGGCCCTCTACATTGTCTGAAACTTATTTTCAAGCTCCTCTTTCTTTTCAAAGGTTTCTATTAGAGTGCTTGCATCATAATTGTGGATTTTGGAAGTTTCCTTAGGACATTTATCTATTTGTTTCTTTCTTCCAATAATTTTTTAAAGGAACTGTCATCCTTTGGCTGTCCATACTATTTTACTATTTTCCCTCAATTTACTTAATCTGATAAACTTTAGTTCTCAGGGAAACTTGTGCATTATAGAGTTGTTCTGAGACCTTCTCAAGAATATCCTAAAATTTTCTATTGCTAGAAATTGAATCCAATAACATCTTGGCTAAAAAATCACTAGTTTACTAATGCAAATTTATCATATCAGAATAAGTTAATTTACCAAGAATGATGGCCGAGGAGGAAGCTATGGAACCCACTAGTTTTTTTTCATATATCTTTGTATGAATCATCGTAATATTAAACATATTACTTTAAAAATTGGTTGAGGATATAAATCTTGGACCTATGGTGGGAGCCATTTCCCCTAGTGTAATTATTTCTACCACTTGCGCTTCTTGTGGAAAGAGAATCAATTATTTTCCTAGATTTTCCACATTCTTTTCTTTAATGAATATATGCTCGATGCTAGCATATGTTCCCCGGAGGTTCTTAGGTGTGATTCCCCAAGGGTTTGTTGAATCTCCTTGGATAGTCACTCAGTTTATTTCTCAAAATATTCAATATCAATATACTCATTTCCCTTTGCTTTGATTGTTCATTCTATCTTCTCTAATTGTAATGCAACAGACTTTATTTTCAGGACATTTATTGGTGATACAATCAAAGGTTGGGAAAATTCTGCATCTTTAGATTGGATTGTTGTTGGAACAATGAATTTATCTTCTCCTTAGTCTTTGCACATTTCTTGTTTACTTTGGTCTATGGCCACCTACATAATTGTATGATCTTTTCTATTCTAGGGCAGATGAAATTTTTTTCCACTTTTTGATCTCTAATCTAGGCTAATGAACATAGGTGGATAGACCAACTTGTTTCCTTAAGCTAGAGATGATGTTATGAGGGTCATATTTCCAACAAAAATCATGTAGTAGACCAAAAGAGAGCATTTCCTTTTCAATCATATCAATTGTTGTTTTATGCCTAGTAATCAGAGAAAAAACTGCATAAGGAAAACTAAAAATGACCTTCTTCTTCTTGGAAACAAAATTAAAATAATTTAGAGTAAGCCTCTTCCTTAATACTTCATAAGAAAATATTGGAGTGATGAACTTAGGGAGGCGGTAAGGCTCCTTTTGCAAAACATATATCATAGTAAAAAAATAGTAAAGAAAAAGGAACCAACTGCCAATATTGTCCTCTTCAATTAGTTGTATAATTCTTCTTGCTTCTTCTAATATCCTCTCTGGGGTCTCTTTCGACATTTTCACTCAAAATTAGAAAGAGAAGTGATAGATGAATTGGATATAACTTACGGAAACACATAGGATACATAATATCAGTCCAATTTTAGACTTCTTTCTCATTTATGTCATTTTCTTTGACCCCTTCTATTAATTTCACATATAAAAAATATGATGGGAATTTAATATGTCCATGTGCACCAAATAGCTACTATATGTATAGACTTTGAAAGGACTTGTTGTACTAAGGTCTAATATTGTGGCTCTAGCTAAGTATGTAGGGAAATTTATAGTTATTTCCTTGGGTTTTGTCAATATGAGTCTAATAGTCATGAATGTGGTTTCTTCCATCACAGAATCATCTACAAGACCAAAAATTATAGCTAGAAGGGACATTAGTGTTTGAAAGAAGGAATTTAATAGGTTAGTAGGAAAGGGTAATTCTATTTTATGGTTCTTAGCCAGGTTTTGAAGAAAAGTTTAGAAAAAATCCAGTTTCTCGTCCTCTTCTCAGGTTATAAAATCCTCGTAAAACTACTTGTCCATAATATCTATACTCGTTGTGGGAAAATTCAACATTATGGAGAATGTGACTTTAAATATTTACAAGAAGATCTGATTAATTTCTGTAGAAGTAATATTTTTGGTTTTAGAGTCAAAGAATCTAGCTAAGAGAAAAATAAAATTGGGGTCAAAATGAGTTGCAATTGAAGTAGCTGGAAAAGCTCCTGATTGAACTAAATACTCATCTTCGTGGAATTTATTAGTAGGTAAGCTCAAGGTATTCTTCAAAGTTAAAATATTGGTATTGTGAAATTGAGCATCCCTAATCCCATCTAGTTCATTGATACAAATATCCCTTGATGATTCTTCGAACATTTCTACAAATATTTCATGTAAATAGTCTCGAAAATGAAGAAAACATGTAGGATAATGACCTAGGTACTTACCTAAGTTTGATTAAATACTTGGGTTGAGTTTGGAATCTTAATTCGTTCTATCGATGACAGTAGCTTCCAATTCAAGCTCAGTATGTATGCAAAGAAAAGGCAGTTCTAACAAAGGAAATAAGAACTAAATTTGGTGGAAGGATCGAATCACGTGTTATGAATGCAAAATTAATACATTGTACAATGAATTAATTAAATCTTGTTTAATCACATTAACTATCACTTGGAATTTTTTCACAATACCATCCATCAAGTTTGAGTTTTGGCATAACTCGTATGCAAGTTGGGACACTGTGTAGTATAATGATCATTTATTAAGAGAGGGACGAATGGCCAAATCTCATCAGACATGCAAAGAGGCATTAAAACATGTGCATCTTCTAACCCAGTGGTAGATGAGAGTCGTTGGATAAAAGAAGATTGGGTGGATACAAGTCATCAGGTGGAAAAGGATGATTAAGTGGGGCACATATTTAGATCTGATGGGAAATGATGGTCATCGATCTCAACGAGTGTCAAATCATATAATTAAAGAAACATAATAATCCATCTGGTGAAAATAAACAATTTAAACATGATGCATATCCAGGCCCGATAAAACATAATAACCATTGATTAAAAATATATGACCTTCCAATCACCTCAAGGGGAAGGTTTATAACTGCATGACTTAATACAAAGACATAGTGGAATTAAATTAACATTATTTCCAATTTGCGTATATCAAAATTTCTTGTAATTTGAAGACTTAGACTATGATGAGGGTCGCGGATGCATTGAGAAGCTAGATATATTTGTAAAGGAAAATCAAGTGATAGCAACTCCACTAATGCTTTTTGTAAAAAACACTAAAACTATCTTTTAATTATTCATGAAAACTTCATGTTTTTGGCGATTCACAAAAAAATTTACCATTTAATGGTCTTGAAAAAACTTCTTGAACAAATTTTGTAAAACTTGAGAACACAATATTTTTATTATTAATTTTAATTATTTTTTATAATAAAAATATTATTGTTTTTGTTAAAATAAATATAAAATTTTCCGTGCTATATTGGTTTATGTGAATAATCCCATGCATTAGTCCAAAACGGAATTGATATTACCATTGCATAATAAACATTCTATTTCATGCACACATACCAAAAAAAAAAAAAACATTCATGGAAATGCCCCTTGTTGTTGTTAAAATGAATATAAATTTTTTCATGCTATAACATTCATGGGAATACCCCATGTTGTTGTTGTTAAAATGAATATAATTGTTTTCATGCTATATTGATTTATGTGAATAATCCCCTACATTAGTCCAAAACAAAATTGTTATTACCATTGTATAAAAAGCATTTTATTTCATGGGGAGAATATATGTATATGCATATATAGATGAATACATAGAACTATAGAATTCTTCTCCCAATAATATGAAAGAAAATCATTTTGTTTTTATGTATAAAATACACCATAGGTTGGCAGGTAATTATTTAAATGATATTTTTTATAACCTTTTTAATAGTTTGTAACTCGTAAAAATTTTAAAGGAATTTGTAGGAGGGTGACATAGCTTTAACCAGTGATACTTAAAAAGTCCCAGTGCAAATTTTATTGAGGAGATTAGTTCCACCAGTGGTAATGATTTTCCTACATTTCAAAACTATTTTAATTGTATATGTCATAATATTAAAAATAAATAAATAAGGAGACAATTATTGTAACTTTGTTTGCATTTATCAAGAAATAATTTATGATAAAATAACATTACAATTTTTGTTAGATACCAAGATTAGAGAATCTCAAATTATTACATATTATCATAAACAATTCCAAAGTTCTTCATTGTTTTTTTCCTAACATGGTCTCTTAATACCAATAAGCCATTAATTTGTTTATCCTACAATACTCTAATATGCAAGTTGAAAAATAACCTATAAATTATTCAAATCATATTATAGATCCTTAAAAATGTTAAAAACCTTATTAGATTCAAAATTTGATGAAATTGAAGTAATAGAATTGACACTTTGATACTGAATATTTAATAAATTCAAATCCCCAAAAAATTATGAAGTTTTTATTTAAACATAAAATGATACAAAAAGCATAAAGTGTGGTTGCACAAAAAAAAATTGAGTGGTTTTTTTCATATGTTTTTAGTGCTTCTTGACACCTTTTTTATTAAAAGAAGTTTGTGGTATATGTTGGTTTTAACTATGGTTTTTTAGTTTTGGCTAAAGGACTACAATTGTATTATAATCTTTGTTAAATGGATTGTGAGTTCACGGTCGTGGCTATATATACATACATATATATATATATATATATATATATATATATATATATATATATATATATATATATATATATATATATATGTATGTATGTATGTATGTATGTATGTATGTATATGTATGTATATGTATGTATGTATGTATGTATGTATGTATGTATGTACATATGAGAATATATTGAAAATACCTTTATAGTTTTCTCAGTTTGGGTTTCTAGAATAAAATGTTTCTGTTAATTAATGTTTTTTCCATTGTAATATTTTTATTTTAATTAAGGATATGTTTGTAGAAATTAATTGTACACGGTTAAAATCTAGAAAATTGTTCACACCCATCATGCACTGATAGCAACTAATGGATACTAATCAATAGTCTGGTACACACATATTTGTTAAATATTTCATTCTTGGAATCATTAAACATTTATCTCTTTGGATCTCCCTTGGCGTGAAGTCAATATTTAAGGATAGGCTCATTTAGTACGAGTTCATAGGTCTTTTTATGTTGGCCTTCCTTATGGTGGATGTAAGGTTCCTCAATTGTTTTATGTATGTAACATTCATAAGCTCTAAAATAATTTTTTTTTTATTATTTTACCACATAAACATTATTGACACCTACTATATCTACTTTCACCCTTTGGTATTTTAATAATGTCATTTATGGAATTATTGGCTATCGGATCTATTATAGCGGTGATATAGTTTTGAATTATTTCTTTTACACCAACGCCACGGTGTTTATATGAGTGGTGATAACCTTTAACTTTCACTTGCCATTGGCGGAAGGTAATAATTCATATCTATTTATGTTCTGAGATCTACGTACTGAAATTCAATGTTACGATAATAATATTGTTGGTTGATATGATATCCCGTATGATTTTTTTAAATAATTGTGCCTGCTCCAATCAAGGGTCTTTATTATTGGTTTTAATTCTTAATTGAGTGAGCTTCTGTCATATGCACTTGGCATTATCATCCGATCTCCACCTAGACTCCTGCACGCCATTGATTGAATTCGATCCGACGGTGGGTGGCCCTAGGGTTCACTAATGACCCCGGCTCTAACTGTTCCGCCGCTCATTGTTGCACTCGAGGTTTGTGTGCTTCGGAGGTGATGGTGCTCACTCTAGGGTTGCAGGTCTACCACTCTCTGGTTTGTCGAACAGTGCCCCTTGGCTACAGGTAATCGATTTGTTCAGCACGTTCCATCTGGAGTTCCTCGTTGAGTTTAACTGGTGTTTTATCAAAAGAATTAGGGAGCCGTGGCCTTTTTTCGTTCGCATATTTCATTTATTTGATCAATCGTCATGTTATTTCCTGGTTCAACAGTATTGTCACCTATTCTGGCCTTTATGGTTTATATGCGGAGATTGTTAGTAGATTCTTGGAGTGTTCATCTTCGACCGTGTTTTAATGAATTCAGGTACAGTCTCTTCCGGTTCAATGGTTAGTTTTTTTTTTTCCTCGGTTCTATTTCTTTGCTTGGCAACTTGTTTCCTTTCTTAACTCGGGGTTAACGAATTTTCCGTTTTCTCTGGCAGGTACTTGCCAAAACTTCGACTATCCACTTTGTTTCCTAATGGCTCCATGGACCTGCATGCAAGCAAGGTTAACCTTCTGTTCATTCACAGGTACACTAATGGAGGCGGGTCAAACCCTGCTCAGGGTTTTAACCTCGACCCGGTTTCCGTGATCGTTCTCAGTTCTCTGCTATTGTCTTATACGATTTATTGAACTCTTCCAGTGGTTTGGTTTCCTGCCGCTATCTAAGTTCCGGCTGAAGTTTCTAGGGAAAGAAACCCTCTCGAGGGTCTTTATTTTTCCGATTGACTATGTAATACTTGTTTCAATGACAGTCTAGCCGGGGTTGTCGAACATCCCGTGCTCTTTTGGTTTCTCTTTTAACTATGAGACAGACAGTAATACTCCTGAACAACTATTTATAATATTTGTCTGGAACTTCTTGTTGTCAATACATATTGTTTGCGTGGTGAACTTGTTTTCTTGAACATGGAAATTGTATTCGTAGAATTTGTGCGTACAGACTTTCTTTTTCCCTTTTCCTTCATTGATATAGTTGTCAGAATATAGTCATTCGAGTAATTTTTTCGATTAATTTATAGCTGTGTGTTGGTCTCATGAATACGGATTTTGTTCTTGTTTTCGAAGTCTGCCCTTCGAGGGTTTACTGTTGTTTACTTTCTACTTTGGTTATGTGAGTATATATATATAATGAAGGCTTTAGCCAGGCGGTATTCTTGGAGCTTTGCTACCTGTTCATAGTCGCTTAACTCCTGTGTTTACGTTCTATATCTTCTTATTAGCTAAATGTTGTTTCATCCGGTTTTATTTTAGCTGTCTGGCTTCTTTACAAAAAAAATAATTATTTTTGGCAAGATTCTATGGGTGTTCGGACTGCCTACTGTCCGTGATTATCATAGAGAGGAGGACGATCAACCCAGAAGCTCTGCTTGCAGGCATGATGGGTTAACAGTTCTCCTCGTTTTCACTGTTATCAATGTTAGAGACATTTATGCTACAGTTTCTTCCTTTCTGTGACTAGAAAGATTAATATATCTCTGCTTTTAACTATACCCCTGCACTTCTAGAGTTTGATGGTTATCTGTCACAGGCACTAGTTTATTACACCTGCTTCTCTATAGTTATCTTTTATAATTAAATATGCACATAAATAACCCTAGCTATAATAAAAGTTCCTTTCGGGTTTCCTGTAATAACAATTCTATTTTCCACAGTAGCATGCATTTATTTACAGAAAACAGAAGTAATAAACGAAACTACTTATGAAGCATTCTTATCTGTAACAACAATATTTTCCTGTTTTGTTTTTGAAAATAACAATTACTATAACGTACTCTTCTGAACTCAAATTCGAGTGATGATGGTTGTTGCCTCCCTTCCACGAGCTGGGCAATTACGTCCCACGACTCTCCCCCGAGCTCAATTCTGGGTCGTTGTGTAGCACAGAAAACTTCTGGAGGAGACTCAGGACAATTTCGGTCCAGTGCTCCGACTCCAATGTAACAGCAAGTCTGGGGAGAACTCGGGACTGTACGGTCCAGTTCTCCAACCCAAAGGACAACCTGTTCTGAAAATTTCCTTTCCAGCAATACAGATTTATTTTCCTTCCTTGCAGACAGAACCCCAAAACCTCTTGGAATCCCTCATTTATTCCAGAGCTTCTTTTTGGTAACTGTGGGAACTGTTTTCTGTTCAACTAACTCCAGATCTTGATTTCTTTTTTTTACCATCATTTACTCATGAAACTAATTTCCCAGTAACTCTTTTTATTCAATACCAAAATTAATTTTTTCAAATACTCCAATTAAAATAAAACAACAGTCACAATTGATCCTTAACTAATAAAAGATTAACCATTTTTTAGTAGCTAAGACAGTGGTTACAATTTCCCCCTCTGGGAATGAACACCGTCCCCGGTGTTATCTCCTTCAGTCCTCAAAAAGTTCCGGATAGGATTCTCGGACAAAACTTTCGTCCTCCCAGGTGGCCTCCTCCGACCCAAAGTGCCTCCATTGCACTTTAACCTGGGCGATGGCTCGTTTCCGGAGCATGATTTCCCTCCGGTCGATTATACTGTGAGGCTCGACCAGAAATTCTCCATCTGGTTCTACCTGCACACAAAGACTTATGTAAATTATAGTAATATTTTAACATAATGCTTTTCATTTAACCTCTATGTTCACCCACTACCTGAATGTTCTGCCAATGAATTATATGCTTTGGGTCATGAATGTATCGTTTTAATAACGATACATGGAAGATGTTATGCACCCGAATGTGGCTAGGAAGAGCTAAGCGATATGCCACCGGTCCTACTCTTTCCAGTATTTGGAAGGGACCACAGAACCGGGGGGCTAACTTTCCACAAGATTTCTTTGGTTTAATTCTGACATATACGTGATATCCAACTTCATACTCACGGTATGACCTCTTTTTATCCGCATACACTTTTTGCCTGTCTTGTGCTGCCTTCAGATTCTGTCGAATTTTCTTCACCTCTGCTTCCATTTCCGCTAGCATGTCTGGTCCTAGCATGAGTCTATTCTCGGGACTTCTCCAATTAATGGGGGTTCTGCACTTCCGCCCATATAGTGCCTCGAACGGACTCATCCTTAATGATTCCTGGTAACCATTATTCTAAGCAAAATCTATCAAGTGTAGATACTCCTCCCATTTAACTGGTTGCTGAATGACATACATTCTTAGCATGTCTTCTAGTACTTGATTCACTTGCTCAGTCTGACTGTCCGTTTGCGGGTGGTATGTAGTACTAAAATGTACTTGAGTTCCCAACCATGTAAATAGTGCCTTCCAAAAGGCTGATGTGAATTTTACGTCTCTATCCGATATAACAGTCTGAGGAATGCCATGCTGTCTAAAAATTTCACGCATAAATAAATCCGCTATCTGTACTGTCTTATAGGTGGATTGGACATGTATGAAATGTGCCGACTTACTCAGTTGATCTACAACTACCATTATGGAATCATTACCTTGTTTTGATTTTGGTAACTCGGTGATAAAGTCCAACGAGATAACCTCCCATTTCCACTCGGGAATAGGAATAGGCTGCATCAATCCTGCCGGATGCTGATGCTCTACTTTCACTTGCTGGCACTCTAAACACCTGTTTAGATAGCCTGCAATATCCTTCCGCATCCCTGGCCAACAATATTCTTTTCTTATAGCTGTCAGCATTTTTTAATATCTCGGGTGCCTCGCATAATTGCTTCTATGATATTCGTCTAGAATCATAGCTTTTAATTCAATTCTGTTTGGAATGACTATCCTCTTCTTGAAAATTAACAACCCATCCTGGTTAATCTCATAATTTCCTGGTCCCCCTTGTTCTCCAGATTCTCGTGTTTGCTGCCACAAATATTTATACTCAGGATCCTGGTCTGCTTCTTCTCTGATTCGTTGTAGGAATCTGGTTTCAATTGGGTTAATATATAATCCACATATGTTATGCAATTTTCTGCTCAACGCATCTGCAACCTTGTTCTCTTTTCCTTTTACGTGTTGTAGGTCAATATCAAATTCACTTAAGAAAGCATTCCACCTTGCTTGTCGGGAGTTGAGGTCGGCTTGTTTAAAATAGCTGGTTAGACTACTATGGTCATTTTTCAATACAAACCTCTTCCCAAGTAAGTAGTGTCTCCATACTCGGAGCACGTGTATGACTGCAATCAGCTCTAAATCATAAGCTGAATATCGTTGTTCGTGATCTTTTAACTTGCAGGATTCATATGCAATTACCTTCCCTTCTTGTGATAATACGGCCCCAACACCTTCCTTGCACGCATCCGTACAGACCTCGAATTCCTTACTCAGATCTGCCACACTTAACACAGGTGCTGTTGTCAATAACTATTTTAATTTTTCAAAACTATCCTGGCATTATTTTGTCCATTTAAATATTTTGCCCTTCCTTTGCAAAGAGGTGATGGGAAAGGCTATCTTTGAAAATCCTTTTATAAATCGTCGGTAATAGCCAGCGAGACCCATAAAAGACCGTATATCTGCCACATTCTGTGGCACCTTCCATTCCATGATAGTTTTTATTTTCTCCGGGTCTACTGCTATACCCTTTTTAGATATTAGATGTCCAAGGTACTGTATTTCTTCCTTGAAGAAGTCACATTTACTGAATTTTGCATACAGCTGATGCTTCCTTAGCATCTCTAGTACCATTCGCAAATGCTCCTTATGTTCTTTTGCATTCTTAGAGTAAATCAGTATGTCATCAATGAAGATTAACACAAAGTTGTCCAAGTAAGGATGGAAAACACTATGCATCAGTCTCATAAAAGTGGCTGGTGCATTAGTTAACCCAAAGGGTAATACCACGAATTCATAGTGGCCATACCTGGTACGAAAAGCAGTTTTGTATATATCTTCATCCTTGATTCTGATTTGGTGGTAACCAGACCACAAATCAATTTTTGAGAACACAGTAGCTCCCGTTACTTGGTCAAATAGGTCATCAATACGGGGTAGGGGATACCTGTTCTTAACAGTTAGATTATTTAACTGTCGATAATCCATGCACAAGCGCATGGTTCCATCCTTCTTTCTAACAAACAGTACAGGGGCTCCCCAGGGTGACACACTGGGCCGAATATATCCCTTATCCAATAATTCCTGAAGCTGCATTTTCAGCTCAGTCAATTCTGGCACACTCATACGGTAAGGAGTCCATGACACTAGAGAAGCTTCTGGCAGCAGTTCTATTGTAAAATCAACCTCTCTTTTGGGTGGTAATCCTGGTATTTCTTCACAAAATACGTCCTTAAATTCCTGTACTACAGGTATATTGTCTAACACAGCAACTTGATTTTTAGACTCAGATAGTCCAACTTGTATGGCGTACAGTTGGCATCCCTTCCTTATACATTTTCCCATCTGGGAAGCGGTAATTGGACACAGATGTACAGGCTTCTTTATGCCCTGAATTTCCTGGCAGTTACCATTTTGATCTCTGTAGTAAACTATCTTCTCCTTGCAGTCTATGAGAGTCCAATGCTTCTCCAACCAATCCATACCCAGCAATACATCATAGGATCCCAAGGGCGGAATATTTAAGTCTACTAATAATTGTTGTTCGCCAATTTGTAGTGCACAATCTGATACTTGGGCACTAACTCTTATTTTAGCTCCTGTAGCTAACTTGACCAACTAGGGCTTCTTAAATTTTTGACTTGGAAATTTACATATTTCTACTAATTTAGGACTTATATCACTTAGACTTGCTCCCGAATCTATCAAAACAGAAACAGTTTGGGATAAAAATTTACCTTCCAGCTCTATCATGGTAGGTTGAAAATCAACTTTCCGGTCCTCCAACGCCTCGTTAATTCTTGGTATGTTGCGGGAAACATCTCCAACAGTAGAGGCGTCCTGTAAATTAGTTACTACTTAAGTTTTACCCCGCTCTGGGCAATCTCGATAGTAATGTGCTGCTCCGCAGGCCCAACACTGCAGAGGTGGCCTCTGATTTTGAGGTTTCTCCGGTTTACTTGAAGCTTCCACAGTTTTGTCTTCCCCAGGCCATCTAATTCTCTGATGGTTCCTACCGAACTGTTTATTGACTGAGTTTCTGGCTGCGCTTCTAAAATTACTGGTTTTGCTTCTTTTGAAACCAGCACTGTTTCTATTCTCCTTCCTTGGTTGCCACCCTTTTCCTTGGTCTACCTTGGTTCTCGCTTGCTGATAACACAGTCTTGCCTTTCTAATAGCCTCGTCCATTGTCTTAGGATTTACAAAATCGATACGCTCCTTCATATGGGCGGGTAAACTGCTCAGAAATATTTGGGATTTGGCCTTCTCATCTCTTAAATACGGTACATAGCGCAGTAATGATGTAAACTTAGTGATGAACTCATCCATGGTCAATTGTCCTAGCCTCAAATCATGGAATTCATGAGCCTTTTCATCATAAAAATGCTCCATCAAGTACTTGTCCTTGAAGTACTGTTGAAAATTTTCCCATGTCACATCCTGATTCTCTATTCCCCGCACATTCTTCACTTCTTCCCACCATAAGGTGGCTTTATCCTTTAGCTGGTAAATGGATAATCTTGCTTTAAGACCACTGTCATAATCATACACCTGGAAATACTTATTCAGTTGATCAACGAGGCCTCCACTACTTCCTCTTTTTCTCCATCGAACGTAGGTAGCTTTATTTTTCTGAATTCTTCATGTAGTTCCACCTTCTGCTTTTTACTTGCATTCCGTTCGATTTCATTTTCAGATTGCACCTCATTAAAATTTCTGTTTGGATTACTTCGCTGTGACACACTTCTTTCTTTTCGGCCTGTATCTTGATCATCTGCTTGTTGTTCGTTTCCTTCTTGGAATCCTCTATCAGCACTAGGATTTTCATTCCTTTGATTCTGTTTATCGGACAGGCTTTTTAAGATCCTCTCCTGATCCTGCATCATCCTTGCATTTTCCATTCGTACTCTCTCCATATCTTCCTGCAACTGTTGTACAGTTTGTAATAAAATGTGAGTCTGCTGCTATTGTTCTTCAATCAGCTTGTTAGATCATTGATGCTACTCTATTCCCAGCTGTACCCACATTTCAGGGTTTCCCTCTGGTGGATTCTCTCCGACATTTCGCTGTGACGGTTGTGAAGGTGTCCGTCTCGATTGTCTTTCCATTTAATATTCTTCTGTGCACGATTAACATAAAAATTTTAACGTCAGTTGACCCATTAGGGTCCCAGCGTTGTGACGCTGCTCTGATACCACTTGTAACATTCATAAGCTCTAAAATAATTTTTTTATTATTATTTTACCACATAAACATTATTGACACCTACTAAATCTACTTTCCCCCTTGGTATTTTAATAATGTCATTTATGGAATTATTGGATATCGGATCTATTATAGCGGTGATATAGTTTTGAATTATCACTTTTACAACCAACGCCACGGTGTTTATATGGGTGGTGATAACCTTTAACTTTCACTTGCCACTGGCCGAAGGTAAAAATTCATATCTATTTATGTTCTGAGATCTACGTACTGAAATTCAATGTTACGATAATAATATTGTTGGTTGATATGATATCCCGTACAATTTTTTTAAATAATTTTGCCCGCTCCAATAGAGGGTCTTTATTATTGGTTTTAATTCTTAATTGAGTGAGCTTCCGTCATATGCACTTGGAATTATCATTCGATCTCCACCTGGCCTCCTGCACGCCATTGATTGAATTCGATCCGACGGTGGGTTGCCCTAGGGTTCACTAATGACCCTGGCTCTAACCGTTCCGCTGCCCATTGTTGCACTCGATGTTTGTGTGCTCCGGAGGTGATGGCGCTCGCTCTAGGGTTGCAGGTCTACCACTCTCTGGTTTGTCGAACAGTGCCCCTCGGCTACAGGTAATCGATTTGTTCAGCACGTTCCATCTGGAGTTCCTCGTTGAGTTTAACTGGTGTTTTATCAAAAGAATCAGGGATCTGGGGCCTTTTTGCGTTCACATCTTTCATTTATTTGATCAATCGTCATGTTATTTCCTGGTTCAACAGTATTCTCACCTATTCTAGCCTTTATGGTTTATATACGGAGATTTTTAGCAGATTCTTGGAGTGTTCGTCTTCGATCGTGTTCTAATGAATTCAGGTACAGTCTCTTCCGGTTCAATGGTTAGTTTTTTTTTTTCCTCAGTTCTATTTCTTTACTTGGCAACTTGTTTCGTTTCTTAACTCGGGGTTAACGAATTTTTTGTTTTCTCTGGCAGGTACTTGCCAAAACTTCGGCTATCCGCTTCGTTTCCTAATGGCTCCATGGACCTGCATGCAAGCAAGGTTAACCTTCTATTCATTCACAGGTACACTAATGGAGGCGGGTCAAACCCTGCTCAGGGTTTTAACCTCGACCCGGTTTTCGTGATCGTTCTCAGTTCTCTGCTATTGTCTTATATGATTTACTGAATTCTTCTAGTGGTTTGGTTTCCTGCTGCTATCTAACTTCCGGCTGAAGTTTCTAGGGAAAGAAACCCTCTCGAGGGTCTTTATTTTTCCGATTGACTATGTAATACTTGTTTCAATGACAGTCTAGCCGGGGTTGTCAAACATTCTGTGCTCTTTTGGTTTCTCTTTTAACTATGAGACATATAGGAATACTCCTAAACAGCTATTTATAATATTTTTCTGGAACTTCTTGTTGTCAATACATATTGTTTGCGCGGTGAACTTGTTTTCTTGAAGATGGAAATTGTATTCATAGAATTTGTGCGTACAGACTTTATTTTTCCCTTTTCCTACATTGATATAGTTGTTAGAATATAGTCATCCGAGTAATTTGTTCGATTAATTTACATCTGTGTGTTGGTCTCATGAATACAGATTTTGTTCTTGTTTTCGAAGTCTGCCCTTCAAGGGTTTACTGTTGTTTACTTTCCACTTTGGTTATGTGAGTATATATATATAATGAAGGCTTTAGCCAGGCGGTATTCTTGGAGCTTTGCTACCTGTTCATAGTCACTTAACTCCCGTGTTTAAGTTCTATATCTGATTATTAGCTAAATGTTGTTTCATCCGGTTTTATTTTAGTTGTTTGGCTGCTTTACAAAAAAATAATTCCTTTTGGCAAGATTCTATGGGTGTCCGGACCGCCTACTGTCCGTGTTTATCATAGAGAGGAGGAGGATCAGCCCAGAAGCTCTGCTTGCAGGCATGATGGGTTAACAGTTCTCCTCGTTTTCTCTGTTATCAATGTTAAAGACATTTATTCTACAGTTTTCTTCTTTTTTGTGACTAGAAAGATTAATATATCTCTGCTTTTAACTATACCACTGCTCTTCTAGAGTTTGGTGGTTATCTGTCACAGGCACTAGTTTATTACACCTGCTTCTCTACAGTTATCTTTTATAATCAGATATGCACATAAATAACCCTAGCTATAATAAAAGTTCCTTTCGGGTTTCCTGTAATAACAACTCTATTTTCCATAGTAGCATGCATTTGTTTACAGAAACAGAAGTAATAAACGAAACTACTTATGAAGCATTCTTATCTGTAACAACAATCTTTTCCTGTTTTTTTTTTTTAAATAACAATTACTATATCGTACTCTTCTAAACTCAAATTCGAGTGATGATGGTTGTTTCCTCCCTTCCACGAGCTGGGCAATTACGTCCCACGGCTCTCCCTCGAGCTCAAGTCTGGTTCGTTGTGTAGCACAGAAAACTTCTGGAGGAGACTCGGGACAATTCCGGTCCAGTGCTCTGACTCCAGTGTAACAGCAAGTCTGGGGAGAAATCGGGACAGTACAGTCCAGTTCTCCAACCCAAAGGACAGCCTGTTCTGAAAATTTCCTTTCCAGCAATATATACTTATTTTTCTTCCTTGCAGACAGAACCCCAAAACCTCTTGGAATCCCTCATTTATTCCAGAGCTTCTTTTTGGAAACTGTGGGAACTGTTTTCTGTTCAACTACCTCCAGATCTTGATTTCTTTTTTTTACCATCAATTACTCATGAAACTAATTTCCCAGTAACTCTTCTTATTCAATACCAAAATTAATTTGTTCAAATATTCCAATTAAAATAAAACAACAGTCACAATTGATCCTTAACTAATAAAACCTTAACCATTTGTTAGTAGCTAAGACAGTGGTTACAGTAATTTCAATATTATTATCAAAATTAAAAAAGGAAAAATCATAATATACTTATCACATTAAAATAATATTAATTCATAATAATAAAATGATACTTAAAAACATTTAAAATCTCAATAAATTTATTTAATAAGTATATAACTAAAAAAAATATAAACATATTTATATCAAAATGGTGATTCATATATGTGATTTCTATATTTTAGAGTTTTACATTTAAATTTCATTAATAGGTATATTAATTTTTTGTTTCATCTAAACTACTTATCTATCTCTCTATCTATCTCATCAATATTATAAACATCATATATAAAAATTAAATTCTAAAAAACATAAAACATGTCATACAAAAATCTTGTATAATTATGTAATTATAAGTAATACTAGGGTTAATAAAAATTCAGAATAAGAATATTTTTATATGTAAAAATATGTGAGTTTTATATAAATATAAATAATTTATTAGGAATAGACACAAAACCATTTTAACTTCAAGGGAAAAAGATATCAAATATTCTAAAGTGCAATTTAATAAACTAGAATTTAATCAAGTCTCTCAATTTAATAGACTAGTTTGACTAAATTAATTAGGAAAAATTCCTAATTAATTTAGTCAAACTAGTCCTTATGTTATAACAGCTAGTTTGATTCTCTCTGCATTTATTTAAATGGTAAGTCTTTATATGTGCTCTCATCCTCTTATCCCATCCTCATGGTGAATCCCAATAGTTTTTTTTCTTTTCTAAATTACGCTATTTCTATTATGAACATAAAAGTACAAAACTGCCACGGCTCAGCTGAGGAAGCCTGAGACCGGGCTTGATGTCCACTGTCTGTCTAGCTATAGAGCTTCCCATTAGCGGGAAACCAGCTCTTTTATCAGAGTTGCCACCGCCCAGGAACTGGGAAACCGGCGCAAAGTCACTTACATACGGATTAACAAAACTAAAAAGAGCCAAAAAATACATGCAGATTTGTCTGCTGTGAGTGACCATTGAAAACAGAAATTTATCAAAAATTCTAGAACATAAATCATACTGAGAATTGGTCCTGTAGCATTTAGTCGGAGTCAAGATTCTCTTCCTCAATTCTGCAGCCATAGTGTTCTTCCGAATCCGCTTCAGCGTTCTTGTCAGCATCTTCACCTAACGGACCAGCTTCCATCTGCAAGTGCGCCTGTCCCGGATGAGCAGGGACAGAGGCAAGAGGAATTCCAAGAGGGTGCGCACTAGGACCGGGTGCAGGGCCAGAGGGGGGCTCGAAGTTAGGCTTGGAAGGAGAGTGCACAGGGTCAAGCGGCTGAACAGGAGGGAGAGTGGTCTCTTCGCGAAGTGAAATCGTGACTAGGGCAGTAATGGAAGGCCGATCGAAGGCGCAATCGAAACGCAGCTCAGCGTGTTGCGTTGATTGCCTTAGATAATGACTGCCAGGGCGAGAAGGGGAGGCGGAAGCCTGAAGCGGGAGAGGAGACAGAGTATTTAGAGCAGGAGCACGAGGCGGGTGCGAGGGCTGAGGAGGCGCCGGGGCAACGCTCTCATGGAGACGGCCAGCAAGATCAACATAAAGAGGAATGGGACGCCTTTCAGCATGTTCCATGGAGAAGTCGACATTAGAATTGGAGGGTCGCTCACTCATGGACCTACCTCGAGAGGCCCCTCTCCTGCAAGACATTCTTTGCCTGAGCCTGGGCATACTGAAATTCCGAGAGGAATCCGACCAGTTACCAGAAGGAGCTGCAGGAATAGAGTTAATTTTACCAACAATAATAGGAGAAGTATGAGAATTGAACAGAACAGGGCAGAAGTTACTATTTGAGAAGTGATAGCCGGAAATCGTATCCAAACATCATTGCAAAGAGCACCTGCGACCTGTAGCTATGCGAGCCCCACCTATTGCACAGCCGCCCGGGCAATGAGAGCGCAGAGGTGACAAAGGGCGGTGAGCAGAGCCAAAGCAATCGGAAGAATGCGAGCAGTGGTGCTCCATTTGAAGTCTGGTGCGCCGAGCAGGATAGATCAATTGACGACGAGGAGGAGTTAATATCCAGCGCTTTGGATTAATGAACTTGGCATTAATGACACCATAGGGGGCCATGTGGCCACCCCAGGTGAACCGCCTTGGTTTTTGAACCAGGCCTGGAGGCCTCTTAACCCGAGATGTCATCCGCATCCGGAAGGTGAACCCCAATAGTTAGTTAGAAACGTGTAACGATATTTTTCATATGTGATTTTTACCAAAAAAAAATCTTTACAAAATATAAAACTTCTTAAAATAATTAAATTTTATGAATACTAGTAACTGGATTACACACAATATCAAAGTGAGACATTTTCCGACACAGTTCGCAAGTATCCCACTTATGAAAAAGAAATGTATTCCATTATGCAGGCTTGTCAACAATGGAAGCATTACATTTTGGGGAAGGAAACAATCATCCACACAGACCACTGACCCCTAAAGTTCATACAGACACAAGGGGAGTTGTAGAACGATTGCCATAATAAGTGGTCCACATATCTGTAACAGTTTCATTTGAACATCAAGTACAAGAAGGGTAGCATGAATAATGTTACATACTGCCTAAGCCGACCATTGATCGTGGCACTAACCACCGTTCTCAACTCTTGTGGGCATGAGACTACTGATTGGCCACTTCTCTACAAGAGCGATCCAGAATTAGGCCACACATACAAGGAAATCTTTGGGGGTACAGAAGTTCCAAATTTTCACCTCCAAGATGCACTGTTATGTCACCTAGGACACCTTTATGTTCCTTCAAGCGAGCATACCAAGATGATATGGGAAGCACACTACAGTCGATTTTCTGGGCATTTCGGTGTCGAGAAAACAGTGGCAGTACTGCAAAAGTATTTCTATTGGCCGAACCTTAGACAGGATGTCGGGAAGTACATCATATCCTACACTGCTTGCGCCATTGCCAAACTGACCATCAAGAAGCAAGGCCTCTATACTCCGCTACCTACCCCTAGTCGACCTTGGGAATCCATCTCCATGGATTACATGTTGGACCTTCCTTATACTAAGCATGGAAACGATTGTGTTTTCGTGGTCGTCGACAGGTTCTCAAAGATGGCCATTATGGAAGCCTGCAAGAAGAACATCACAACAGAAGCCACTGCTAAACTCTTATTTGATCGAGTGTGGGTGCACTTTGGGATCCCATAGTCTATCATATCAGATTGGGACAGCAGGTTCCTCGGCACATTTTGGTCTAGGCTCTGGTCAATGCTGGACACCAAGCTCACCAAGTCCATAAATTTCCATCCCCAAAATAATGACCAGACAGAGGTCGTCAACAAGATGATTGTACACATTCTGTGCATGTACAATCAAAGCATCCACGCACATGGGATGAGAGCCTCCCCTATGTACAACATAGTTATAACTGGGCTCTCCATAGCTCAACTGACCATAACCCCTTTCAGGTAGGCTTGGGATTCAAGTCGCTATGTCCCATTGACGTATCCATGCCATTTGTGGCTACTTAGGCCAATTCGGCTCATGTCCAGTCTGAAGCTGAGAAAGAAAACATCTTCATCGAGCACATTTAGCACATCCGCCAACAGGTTCATGAAATATTGGATAGAGCCAATGTTAAGTACAAGCAACGACATGATCAACATCGGGTGCTACACAAATTCCAAGTGGGCAACAAAGTGTGGCTACATTTGCAGAAGGAGCACCTCATTGGACCCCACCACAAGCTTCTCCCACTCCGATATGGGCTGTACACCATCACCAAGGTTGTAGGGAATAATGCCTTCGAGCTCGGTGTTATCACAAAATCAAACCTGATAGGCTGCCAATCAAATCAATATTATGTTACTGTTTCAAACCAATCTTTTGATTGAGGCTTAGCCTCCTCAACCTGAGAGGGCTCTCTCAAGGGTTAATGATTTTTGATAGAAATATAGATGGATAACTCTATGTGGGGTAATAAGCAGATAATAATAGAAATTGGTTATAAATCACATTAGCAAGTGCATATTGGTCTTATGGAGTCAACATAGCTTCATTAAAACAAAACAATCTACTCAGCATGGGATTCAAGGCATATTAGATTTTTGGTCCTAAGAAACACATGTGAAACTGTAAAACACACAGTTAGTTTATCTATGAAGGAAGTCAGAGCATCAATGATCAATTCTGAGTAACATAAGCAAACACCACTGCAATAAGATAGTAAAAAGATGCCATTAGAACAAGAACACACTAGAACTATTTATGAATCTTGAGTTGGCTAAGTAGAAAACTCTGTATTAAGCTAAAAACCAGTGACTTACAATAAGCACAGTATTTTTGCTAAAAAATGTCCAACCTTTAGCATCTCGACTTCTTCATATTTATAGATAATTTACAACATAGGATAACCTTATCCTGAGCTAGATAAATCAAATTCCTACTTTTTGACACCTTGCCTAACCATGTGACATGATATTTATTACAAAATGACAACTGCAAACCTAATGAACATTCCTATTACAAATAGGACTCAAACTCCTTAACTCTACTCATAACAACCTTATCTAAAATAGATTACATCATTTTCCAACTGTATTCCCATAAGGTCGAATCCAGATGATAAGCTCCAATAATTCACGACCTTAATGTTGATCTCCTACAAACTAGGAAACTGTCCCCTGTTTTCTAGACTTAGGATTCTTTGTGTTCTTGATAGACTCTGACCACTGTGAACCCATGAATTTGAGGTTATTTATTGTTAGGAACTGAAATAACATATGCCCAAAATCATCCTTAAGTTCCAGATACACAAAATCACCATCAAACTGTCCAAAATAGGAGAAACAAACCTGCGCTACGAAAACAGCACAGTTTCGTAGTGTTTTTCGTAGCACAGTCTTTTAACCCATTTGCCTTCAAAATTTTGGTTTCTTTCCTCTAGGGTTATCTTCATATTCACTTAACATAACTTCCCTAGCAATTTTAGGTCATAATACACACATTTTCCCTCCGAAAATTTATGAGAAAGGGTGAAAAAAACTGTTACAGTAGTTTTGTAGTGCTTTTCACTCTTTTTGCACTGTTTGTGCTACGAAACTGCTGAGTGAGCAATTTTTTCAAAAATTTTCCAAAATGTAAAGTGTGAATGTGCCAAAAACTGAAAATAGACTTGATTTCTTCATATCACTTGAAAAAACAAAGTCATTCCAGCCTTCTTGAGGTCCCTTCTTCATTTGCAATAGGTTGGCCAATTGGTTTTTCCTGTTTTTCCCTGAAAAATAGGTCTTGGGACAGAGCCTATATCTCTTACTCCATGATGTATTTTGAGAAAATGAAGGATTTTTTTGTAAGCCATTATGTCTAGAATAAAAACCTCTCTTGGTTTTTTGAAATACATCTCCTGCTATCCAGAGAATGCCTTTGAAAAACATGTGTAAAACATGAAAACTATGTTTTCTGAAAATAGGGCTTCAAAGAAAGCCTTGTATCTCCCAACTGATAACACTTGTGAGAAACGTGAGAGAGGTTATTGTAGCTAGGGCTGTGATGAAGCAAATCTCTTTCAGAATTCCAAAATATGTTTTCATCTGGCCATAATCTGAATTTTAAGTTAACTGCTAAATAGTCATGTACAGGACAGTTTTGTAACAGTAGTTTCGTAGCGCATTTTAATTTATCAATTTCTCCCACCTCATAATGAATTTGAAGAAATTGAGAGAGGTTTTTGTAGTTAGGTCTGTTAGGAAGAAAAAAATCTTTCAATATGTATGAATTCATTTTCAGTTGCTCAGAAACCCCCTTGGAAGTTGACTACTCAAAACCAGAAAACAAAGTTTTTGCTTCATAACTTTCAGCAGTTTCATAACGCAAATCAACTTTTTTGAACTAGCGGCACTACGAAACTAAGGTTTCTTGGCTAATTGACCAGTTTTGACATGAGACTTTAGGAAATGACTCACAAATGGAAATTATGGATATTTGACAATGAATTGACCTTAAAAAGACTTTATTTGAACTTAAGGATGGTCTTTGAACTTATAAAAATCTAACCTACCCTTAACCAAACCCTAAATTTACTTCTAAACCTAATTTGAACCATGACCAAAAATAAACCTAACACAATGATGTTTTTTGAAAATTTTTGGGTGATAACACTCAATATTCCACCATTCCTTGGTCTGCACCTAGTATTCAATGTGGACCACACTCGTCCCTACTTCCCACCTCTACTAAACACCTTTGATATTGTAGAACAACTCACACCAACAGAGTTAAACCCAGACTACATGGAACAGACCACCACAGATTTTATCATGGACATGCAAATCAAGAACACTCACCAATAGAAGATCCAACTGTATCAGGTTGTCAAAGTTGGCCAACTCCTGCACCAAGGAAAGTGGTTCACTAGGGACGAAGTTTAGTGGAAGTTTCCTCATCTCATGGAGGAACTCAACACAATGGGGACCATTGCTTCCTAAGGGGGGAGAAATGATCCAGGTCGATATTGGTGGCCACCCACCTATTCCACTTGGGGCCCCACCATTGTCTCTTTTGGTTTTTTAGTTTCAGCACAACTTACCATTTTTAGCATTTTTTTGGGTCCTGAACTTCTGGAGCCATTTTGAGGCCCTAAACGACGGTTTTTGGGCATCGCGCCTCTGAAAAATATAATTTCGTTTCAAAATTGATATTCATGGTTAGCAGTTGTAGTCCTCGGATAGATATTTCTAACGATGTATCATGTGTGTCAAATGGAGATAGTATGTCAAAGTTACAACCCCGGGAATTTGAAACACCAATTTACCCAAACGAGGCCCATAGTTTTGATGCTTCATATCATAGGGTTAGGTTTTTGGATGTTTAGGGTTTTCCATTGCTTCTCTATAATAAATAGGCCCTCGAGCTTCATTGTAACACAGTTCAGAGGCATGTAGCCGCCACATATCTTCTTAGAGATAAGCTACCAGCGCCCTAGCTAGTTTATTTCCATTTTGTCTGTAAGAAAATTTCAGTTCTTTGATATTAAAAATGAAGTGTTATTTCCGCTGAATATTTGTATTTATGGTTATATGTGTATTCTGTTGCATTGTTGCATAACTCCGTATCACATACGTGGGTTCACTGAATAACGATCATGTGTAGAAATTGGAATAATAAAAGAAAAGTTGAAGTAAGTTTTAGAATACCGATTCACCCCCCCAACCTCCTCTCTCATTATTTTTTCCTAACACACTAAATCTTGTTGAGTAGCATTTATTTCATCTTGGAAATATTTTTTTTGTACTAACTAAATTTAATTTCCCCAAAATTAAGGGATGAAAAACCTTTCGAGATAAATCCATTTAGTTCTAAAATCATTGATAATATTTCTGGCCCTTTCACAATTATCCTTCATTTTCAAGAGACATCTATGTTTCTCATTTACCATGGAGAGATATAAGATACATTCATATCTAGCTGGTAGGTTTATGTCCTAAAGTGTCACCATCTAGTGGGTTGTAGAAGTCAATAGGTTGGTTGACATATTTTAATATTTCCTCCAACCGAGAAGTACACTTTTTGGCATTGATATTGGCATTTTTCATCACCACTTTCTCAGTCTTATAGTATTATAACATATGATCTAACTGTTGCAATTTTTCCCTATATTTATTCCTTGGTTTTGATCAAGACATGCTTTCCTACAAAAGTGATCTTTATGATCTCTTGAAGGGATCGAATCTCTCCTTTCTTTTCCTTGAAGGAGTTATGTATTTCCTCGATTGTTTTGGTTTTTATTTCCACACGTGGTGCCCATTTTCTTCCATTTCGTTCTTTCTCAGACTTTACTTCTTTAATCCTCTATTCTAGCTATGAAAATGTAATTTCTGAGAGTTTTAAACTATCATAATTTGTTGCATCCATTGTAGTTTCTCTAAATATTATCTATAGTTGCTTTATACTCTTCAATTGTGTTAAGGTGTTTCCTTTCCTTTTCTTCAAATTATTTTCTATGACCCTCTATCTTTTTCTTCTTACATTTTGAGTTGATATTCCTTTGATTCAAGGGCCCTCTAAATTGTCTGAAACTTATATTTAAGCTCCTCTTTCTTTTCAAAGGTTTCTATTAGAGTGCTTGCATCATAATTGTGGATTTTGGAAGTTTCCTTAGGATATTTATCTATTTGTTCCTTTCTTCCAATAATTTTTTAAAGGAACTGTCATCCTTTAGCTGTCCATACTATTTTTCTATTTTTCCTCAATTTACTTAATTTGATAAAATTTAGTTCTTAGGGAAACTTGTGCATTATAGAGTTGTTCTGAGACCTTCTCAAGCATATCCTAAAATTTTCTATTGCTAGAAATTGAATCCAATAATATCTTGGCCAAAAAATCACTAGTTTAATAATGCAAATTTATCATATCAGAATAAGTTAATTTACCAATAATGATGGCCAAGGAGGAAGCTATGGAACCCACTGGTTTTTTTTTTCATATATCTTTGTATGAATCATCGTAATATTAAACATATTACTTTCAAAATTGGTTGAGGAAATAAATCTTGGACTTGTGGTGGGAGCCATTTCCCCTAGTGTAATTATTTCTACCACTTGTGCTTCTTGTGGAAAGAGAATTAGTTATTTTCCTAGATTTTCCACATTTTTTTCTTTAATGAATATATGCTTGAATGCTAGCATATGTTCCCTAGAGGCTCTTAAGTGTGATTCCCCAAGTGTTTGTTGAATCTCCTTGGATAGTCACTCAGTTTATTTCTCAAAATATTCAATATCAATATACTCATTTCCCTTCGCTTTGATTGTTCATTCTATCTTCTCTAATTGTAATGCAACAGACTTTATTTTCAGGACATTTATTGGTGATACAATCAAAGGTTGGGAAAATTTTGCATCTTTAGATTGGATTGTTGTTGAACAATGAATTTATCTTCTCCTTAGTCTTTGCACATTTCCTATTTACTTTTTTCTATGGCCACCTACATAATTGTATGATATTTTCTATTCTAGGGCCGATGAATTTTTTTTCCACTTTTTGATCTCTAATCTAGGCTAATGAACATAGGTGGATAGACCATCTTGTTTCCTTAAGCTAGAGACGATGTTATGAGGGTCATATTTCCAACAAAAATCATGTAGTAGACCAAAAGAGAGCATTTCCTTTTCAATCATATCAATTGTTGTTTTATGCCTAGCAATTAGAGAAAAAAATGCATAAGGAAAATTAAAAACGACCTTCTTCTTCTTGGAAAAAAAATGAAAATAATTTAGAGTAAGCCTCTTCCTTAATACTTCATATGAAAATATTGGAGTGATGAACTTAGGGAGGTGGTAAGGCTCCTTTTGTGCTCTTCAATTAGTTGTATAATTCTTCTTGCTTCTTCTAATATCCTCTCTGGGGTCTCTTCCGCGATTTTCACTCGCAAGTAGAAGGAGAAGTGATAGAGGAATTGGATATAAATTCCGAGAACACACATAGGATACAGAATATCAGTCCAATTTTAGACTTCTTTCTCATTTATGTCATTTTCTTTGACCCCTTCTATTAATTGCACATATAAAAAATATGATGGGAATTTAATATGTCCATGTGCACCAAATAGCTACTATATGTATAGACTTTGAAAGGACTTGTTGTACTAAGGTCTAATATTGTGGCTCTAGCTAAGTATGTAGGGAAATTTATAGTTATTTCCTTGGGTTTTGTCAATATGAGTCTAATAGTCATGAATGTGGTTTCGTCCATCACATAATCATCTACAAGACCAAAAATTATAGCTAGAAGGGACATTAGTGTTTGAAAGAAGGCATTTAATAGGTTAGTAGGAAAGAGTAATTCTATTTTATGGTTCTTAGCCAGGGTTTTAAGAAAATTTTAGAAAAAATCCAGTTTCTCGTCCTCTCCTTAGGTTATAAAATCCTCGTAAAACTACTTGTCCATAATATCTATACTCATTGTGGGAAAATTCAACATTATGGAGAATGTGACTTTAAATATTTCCAAGAAGATCTGATTATTTTCTGTAGAAGTAATATTTTTGGTTTCAGAGTCAAAGAATCTAGCTAAGAGAAAAATAAAATTGGGGTCAAAATGAGTT
Organism: Pinus albicaulis; assembly: GCA_034641835.2. Taxonomy (NCBI): domain Eukaryota; kingdom Viridiplantae; phylum Streptophyta; class Pinopsida; order Pinales; family Pinaceae; genus Pinus; species Pinus albicaulis. The sequence goes on along the minus strand of CM076575.1, from coordinate 1,603,085,930 downwards.
GCAATTAAAGTAGTTGGAAAAGCTCCCGTTTGAACTAAATACTCATCTTCGTGGAATTTATCAGTAGGTAAGCTCAAGATATTCTTCAAAGTTAAAATATTGGTATTGTGAACTTGAGCATCCCTAATCCCATCTAGTTCATTGATACAAATCTCCCTTGATGATTCTTTAAACATTTCTACAAATATTGCATGTAAATAATCTCGAAAATGAAGAAAACATGTAGGATAATGACCTAGGTACTTACCTGAGTTTGATGAAATACTTAGGTTGAGTTTGGAATCTTAATTCATTCTATCGATGATAGTAGCTTCCAATTCAAGCTCAGTATGTATGCAAAGAAAAGGTGGTTCTAACAAAGGAAATAAGAACTAAATTTGGTGGAAGGATCGAATCACGTGTTATGAATGCAAAATTAATACATTGTACAATGAATTAATTAAATCTTGTTTAATCACATTAACTATCACTTGGAATTTTTGCACAATACCATCCATCAAGTTTGAGTTTTGGCGTAACTCGCATGCAAGTTGGGACACTGTGTAGTATAATGATTATTTATTAAGAGAGGGACGAATGGCCAAATCTCATCGGACATGCAAAGAGACGTTAAAACATGTGCATCTTCTAACCCAATGGTAGATGAGAGTCGTTGGATAAAAGAAGATTGGGTGGATACAAGTCATTAGGTGGAAAAGGATGATTAAGTGGGGCACATCTTTAGATTTGATAGGAAATGATGGTCATCAATCTCAACGAGTGTCAAATCATATAATTAAAGAAACATAATAATCCATCTGGTGAAAATAAACGATTTAAACATGATGCATATCCAGGCCCAATAAAACATAATAAACATTGATTAAAAATATATGACCTTCCAATCACCTCAAGGGGAAGGCTTTATAACTGCATGACTTAATACAAAGACATAGTGGAATTAAATTAAATTTGTTTCCAATTTGCGTATATCAAAATTTCTCGTAATTTGAAGACTTAGACTATGATGAGGCTCGTGGATGCATTGAGAAGCTAGATATATTTGTAAAGCAAAATCAAGTGATAACAACTCCACTAATGCTTTTTGTAAAAAACACTAAAACTATCTTTTAATTATTCATGAAAACTTCATGTTTTTGGTGATTCACAAAAAACTTTACCATTTAATGGTCTTGAAAAAACTTCTTGAACAAATTTTGTAAAACTTGAGAACACAATATTTTCATTATTAATTTTAATTATTTTTTATAATAAAAATATTATTGTTTTTGTTAAAATAAATATAAAATTTCCCTTGCTATATTGGTTTATGTGAATAATCCCATGCATTAGTCCAAAACGGAATTGATATTACCATTGCATAATAAACATTCTATTTCATACATACATAAAACATACAAAAAAAAAAAAAAAACATTCATGGGAATGCCCCTGTTGTTGTTAAAATGAATATAATTTTTTTCATGCTATAACGTTCATGGGAATGCCCCATGTTGTTGTTGTTAAAATGAATATAAATTTGTTTAAGCTATATTGGTTTATGTGAATAATCCCCTACATTAGTCCAAAACAAAATTGTTATTACCATTGTATAAAAAGCATTTTATTTCACGGGGAGAATATATGTATATGCATATATAGATGAATACATAGAACTATAGAATTCTTCTCCCAATAATATGAAAGAAAATCATTTTTTTTTAATGTATAAAATACACCATAGGTTGACAGGTAATTATTTAAATGATATTTTTTATAACCTCTTTAATAGTTTGTAACTCGTAAAAATGTAAAAGGAATTTGTAGGAGGGTGACATAGCTTTAACGAGTGATACTTAAAAAGTCTAGTGCAAATTTTATTGAGGAGATTAGTTCCACCAGTGGTAATGATGTGCCTACATTTCAAAACTATTTTAATTGTATATGTCATAATATTAAAAATAAATAAAAAAAGAGACAATTATTGTAACTTTGTTTGCATTTATCAAGAAATAATTTATGATAAAATAACATTACAATTTTTGTTAGATATAAATATTAGAGAATCACAAATTATTACATATTATCATAAACAATCCAAAGTTTTTCATCGTTTTTTTCTTAACATGGTCTCTTAATACCAATAAGCCATTAATTTGTTTATCCTACAATACTACAATACTCTAATATGCAAGTTGAAAAATAACCTATAAATTATTCAAATCATATTATAGATCCTTAAAAATGTTAAAAACCTTATTAGATTCAAAATTTGATGAAATTAAAGTAATAGAATTGACACTTTGATACTGAATATTTAATAAATTCAAATCCCCAAAAAATTATGAAGTTCTTATTTAAACATAAAATGATACAAAAAAGCATAAAGTGTGGTTGCAAAAAAAAAAATTGAGTGGTTTTTTTTCATATGTTTTTAGTGCTTCTTGACACCGTTTTTTATTAAAAGAAGTTTGTGGTACATGGTGTTTTAACTATGGTTTTTTAGATTTAGCTAAAGGACTATGATTGTATTATAATCCTTGATAAATGGATTGGAAGCTCATGGTCATGGCTATATATATATAGAAAATACCTTTATAGTTTTCTCAGTTTGGATTTCTAGAATAAAATGTTTGTGTTAATTAATGTTTTTTCCATTGCAATATTTTTATTTTAATTAAGGATAAGTTTGTAGCAATTAATTATACACGGTTAAAATCTAGAAAATTGTTCACACCCATCATGCACTGATAAAAAATAATGGAGACTAATCATTAGTCAGGCTCAAGTCAGATTACACACATATTTGTTAAATATTTCGTTCTTAGAATCATTAAACATTTATCTCTTTGGATCTCCCTTGAGGTGAAGTTAATATTTAAGGATAGGCTCATTTAGTACGAGTTCATAGGTCTTTTTATGTTGGCCTTCCTTATGGTGGATGTAAGGTTCCTCAATTGTTCTATGTATTTTTTATATTTCTTTATTTTCTTCTAAGAGGAAGCACCCTTTTGACCTACTATTTCAGCTTGAGGCCATCGATGACACCTTTTGTCACCTTCATGTTAGGATTGAACAACTCGTAGCTCAAATAAAATATTCAATGGATATCTCGATGCAACGCAATAAATGATTTTGAGAGTTGGATGATGAGATTGATTAGGTTTATAGCAAAGTGGAAGAATTCGTCTCGCAACATCCTTTTGAAAAAATGTCCTCTTTCATTTTCGGTGTGCTTAATCGCTTCTTGGCATGTGCAACTAGCTCTTTTCCTTCCAAACTATATCAATGAAGCATAGATTGAAGAATTAGACACTCAATTCTTAGTTTTTGGGTCTGGTGGCAACGGTTAACTAAAATGTACTTTAAAGTATGTATAGTTTTAGGAATTTTCATTCAAGTCTATTGTTTTTGAAGGTTTAAATTTCGAGAGTCTTGGTTCCCTTTTGTACCTATAAGCTTTGTTCTATTCAAAGTAGTCAGAATCAAGCCTATGTTATAGGTTAGATCATATTGTACTCTTGTTATGAGTTTTAGTTACAAATTTTCATTAATAATATTCTTTAATTATGATTAAATAAATAATATAAAAATGATAAAATTTGCTAAATTTTTTAAAGAAAAATATAAATAATAACATATAGTTTATATTTTTCTTTTTAAATGAAATAAATTATATAATTTTTATTAATGAAATAATATATATTGATTTTTTATATATATTAGTGTGTTAATAATATTTTGTATTATTATATTAATAATATTCTATATTATTATATTAGTAATATTTTTCATATATATATTCTTATTTTTGTTAAACATATTCAACATATATATTTTTATTTTTATATTATATATATTTTTGTTAAAAATTTTGTTAAATACATTCAACATGTATGTTATTATTTTTGTAAATGCATTATTTTCATTATAGTTAATATTTTTTTTTATCATTTTGTTTTTTAAATTTAATTTTATTATATTAATTTTTTTTAATGAAATCTTCTTTAAATTTTTATAAATATATTTTTCATTTTTATCAACATTTTTATTTCATTATTTACATCTATTTTTATTTTTTTAAAACTAAATATTTATGATGCTCCTATTTATTATTTGTATGATAATCTTCTTTATTATGATTTTATTAAATATATTCATTCTATTTCTTCTTTTTATTTAAAATAAAATAATTAAATAAATATATTTATCATCTCATTATTCTTTTCTTTTCTCACGCATTCATCACAATGTTTATTCTCATTCGTTTTAACTTTAAACGTTTATTCTCATTATATATGACTTATCTTAATCCATCTCTTCGTTTCGTGTTTGCATTTCGCTTTTATCATTTCATTTATGCATCTATTCCTTTCGTGTTTCTATTTCCCTCGTATATCTTTATCCACAAGCCTCAGGAAAGAATATTGAAATTCACAATTTAAATGCTTTTATATGCTTTTGACACCCACTTTAATGTCGTAATGATGAAAGTTATAATATAATGCGAGCTCTTTATTTGTTATTATTTCACTCTCTTATTCGCATAAACTTTCTTTTTTCTTATTCTGCCATTAACTTTTCTTTATTCGCATGAATTTTTTGGTTTTCGCGAATTCTGTTCATTCTGGTTTATCTCCCTATTTATTTATTTATTTATTTATTTATTTTTCCACGCCCAACCCACCTGCATTGCTTTCCACCTTCAACTGCCCTGCAGGTTATTATATACCTTCCCACATCATCTCATTTTATTTCTTCAATCTCTGTGTTGTTTCAACGAGAAAGTCATGGCAACCATCAGCAGCGTAATCAGCCCAGTCGTCCAGCTTCTGAGTGACGTTATTGAGGTTATTAATAACAACGATGATAACCCTCAAACTCTGCAAATTGATTTGAGGGCCGTGGAGAACCTTGTGCAAGAGCTTGCCGCCCTCTTCCGAGGTCATGAACAGCAAGCGCCACCAGAGATTGTGATGTTTTGGTTGCAATTGCTGCATAATTCTCTTTCACAGGTAAAACGCCTACTCAATCGTCGCTTGGGACGCGGCCAAAGATGTGTTGACTGTGTGGTGTGTAAGCCCAGGAGATTCTCCAAAGAAGTAACATATTGGAACTCATTTTTTAATCACCTCTATCATGGCTTCCAAGGCGATTTGTCAATGTTGCTCACTTCTCTGCACTTTCTTTCCACAAAACCGTTATTCTTGTCAAAAGAGGATGCAACAGGTTCAGGCCGGATTCGAGATGCTCAACGCCTCTCTGAAGATGATGGGTGGATGCTGTTTCGCAGAGTGGCTTTCAAAGAGGAGCATGTTTCTATGGATATAGAAGATCGTGGCAGGTTAATTGCGGCCGAGTCCAAAGGTATGCCTCTCGCTATAAATATGGTGGCCGCAGCTATGATTGGGCAACGCAGTGTAGATGAATGGGACAATTGTTTGTCTTCCGGATTCACGATTCACGATGTTTTTCCGAGCATAAGAGTTCCCGAGGGTATTCGTGAAATGGCAATGGATATAGCGCAGAAAGAGGGGAAATTTTTAGTCATGAGAAGCCCAGATCTCCGAAATTTGCAAGAGGATCAATATGAGAATTGCAGAAGAATATCATTTGTTGATAATCCTATTGGGGATTTGCCCACCAACTTCAGATGCCCTTCAGGATTTCTGCTCTTCCTGACCTCTCTCACGGTTCTCAATCTGTCCGGCTGCGAGCAAATAACTTCAATCCCAACGTCAGTGTGGCAATTAACACAGCTTGAGTTTCTCTCGTTAAGTGGGCTCAGAATCAGAGATCTGCCTCCAGAGATCTCCCATCTTTCCAAACTTCAATTTTTGAATCTTTCACGGTGTGCTTCTTTAGAGTCATTGCCATCTCAGATTGGAGAACTCAAAAATCTCAAGCATCTTAATTTATGGAGATGTGATTCATTAAACATGATTCCGCGTGAGATCTCTCAACTTACTTCACTGTGCAGGCTCCAGATATGGACAGATTTAAGTGTGGAAATGGAAGCACCGGCAACTATTTGGAGTTTGAAGGGTCTAAAAAATCTGACGGAATTGGCCGTATTTATAAAGGGAAAGTCAGGAATTAAAGATGGGATAATGGGAACCTGGTCGGAGATGAGGCACTTAAACTTGTATTACTACTGGAATGATTCTGAAGAGGATCTTCCCCAAGACGTCCAGAACATGAAGAAGCTACAGAGTTTTATTCTACGTGATTACAGAGGGTTAAATCTGCCGAATTGCAAGTTTGCACATCTTGAAATGGTCCGATTGTATGAGTGCACCAACATAAGGGAGCTCACTCCATTGGAGCGGTTGCCAAATTTAAAGATTCTCAAGTTGTACGACAGTTGCAGAGAATTGAGAGAGTTGGGGATAGGGAGTGTTGGATATCCAAGGCTACAGAAGTTGGTTCTGAAAAGTCTAAGGAAGTTAGAGAGTTTGTGTGGAGCATCAAACAGGGGAGTGTGGGATGAAGGAACACTCCCTCACCTCCGTGTCTTGAAGATACGTCATTGCCCTTCTTTGGAAAGATTTCCGAGTGGGATGGAAAAATTGCAAAATCTAAGTGCATTAGTTTGTTCCAAAGACCAGTGGGAAAGTATGATGTGGGAAGATGATAACATGAGAGTCAAGCTTCAGAACATCTTGAAACATGATCATTATTAAACCACGTGATATTATTTTATTCATCGTTAGGTTTTCAGTTCCTGTAAATGTCAGCTGTAAGTAAATGTTAGTAAATGGAAACCATGATGTACATACGATATGATGTATTCTTCAATTTGTATTTTTCTCCTCGGGAAACGCTAAACTATGATGTATTTTTCAATTTGTATTTATGATGTTTTATTATTTTATTTTATTTTCATTTAATAATCAATTTTTATTTCTACAGAGATTCCACATATTTGTGTTTTTGGGTTTAGTTATTTTGAAATTATTTAAGATGTTTATATATAGTTTTGTGATTTAGTTATTTTGAAATTATGGAAGATGTTTACATATAATTTTGTGCAATTACCCTAAATTATGTTGTATTTTTTAATTTAATAACTAAATAATTATTTTAAAGAGATTTTTTTTTTAAATGATTATATATTAAATATATTTGAGATGGGTATTAAATAATTATTTAGAAAAAAAAATAATCTTACAAATATTTATCTTTAAAATTAATATGTATTTTTTAAAATATTTGTAATTTGTTAATGTATATGAAAAATAATTTTAAATTTCAATAATTTTAAAATATTAATAATTAAAATATCAAGTAAATTGAATTGGTTATATATCTATATATTTTTTAATTCAAATTACTATTATAACACTTTGATATGATATATAATATTTTTATATTTTTATAAAATGTTATTGGTTCAAGAATAAAGGGGATAAAGTATTTACATCTCCATAGATTTTAATTAGTTTCTCTTGTCATATCAATAAAAGCATCATATTCACCAATTTGGTGTCTAACTTAACTGTACCTTAAAATTAAAATATTATTATTTTATTACTTAAATTCTTACTAAATATATAATTTTGAAATAATTTTAAAAATAATTTTCATAATATTATTTATATTATTAATGCAATAAAAATAAAACTAATAAAAAATTATTTTATTTTTTAATATTAATTTACATTTTTTTAAATATAAATTAATATTCAAAACTAATAATCTATTTTTATTTTTTATTTTTTAATATTAATTTACATTTTTTTAAATATAAATTAATATTCAAAACTAATAATCTATTTTAATCATTTAATCTGTCTTTTAATCCTAATTCATACATGTTGATTTTTAAACTTGGTGGTGGTGGTGGTTAACGTCCACTGAGACCAAACTTTGGCCTATCAGACCTAAAGAAACAAATTATTTAGTTTGCTTTAAAATTGTACTCCTATGCCCAAAGAGCTTGGAGAGAAGTGTCCCGAGCTCACTATAATTTTGACATGTTAAAAGGCTAGGAAGGTCGGTATTGCAACAAAAATTATGAAACTGAGATATAATGTAGGTGTACGTAGGGCACTCTAAGAGGATGTGATTTTCATCCTCAATGTTCGTATTCTCAGAGAGATGGCAGATCATTTCCACCCATCGTGTTTTAGGAACTTCCCAACGAACTGTTTCACTATGGAGCTCATGAGAGTTTGTTCTTATCTTGGCTATATTAATTTTTTTCTTTGAGCTAGTTAAAACACATAGATACTTTTGATCTTCTAGAGTAGGGTTGATGACCTCCTTATAATATCTTAATTTTGTTTTAGCCTCTAAATCTTTGTCATGCCACATTTTCTCTTTAAGCTTAGAAGTAACAATATTTTTAATGTTATTAATATTTGCAATGCAACATTTTCATCGATCTCCTAATGGTTGAACTAGGCCCTGGTATGTTTATACCAACCTTGTTTGAGCCTCGGGTGGTTTTGGCTGGAATGTAAAGCTGGCTTAGTAATTCTATGGTCTCCCATGTTATTGATTTTGTGCTTATACATTAGGAGCCTAGTCATAGCTAGGCTCTCAATAGGGGAAAGACCCACTTCTATAAGGAGAATAGGATAGGGTGTATTGCTTTTAGTTTTGAGGTTATACGTTATAAAACGCTTCTGGATTTGCTCAATATTTCTCTAGGATTCTCTAGAGATGCTGCAACCCCAAACCTCACATCCATACACGATAACAGGAGTGACTAAAGTTTCAAAGAGGAGCTTCTTTTTATCCCACATCACAAGATTTGCTGCTTTACAATTATTTTCAAGACCAAAATAAGTTTTCCACCCTCCATTAATCCTTTTCTCAATGCTATAGTTCCAGCTGAGCTTGTGATGAATATCAATTCCTAGGTATTTGTAAGAAGACACTTCCTCCAAGTTGCTATTGTCATAAACAAAATTAGCGTAAGTGTCCTTCTTGGATTTGATAATCACAATTTTTTTTCAGTGTTAAAAGTCATACCCATGGTAGAGCAGAAATCCTTAAGAAGTCTTAGTTGCTTATCAAGATCAGACATGCACCTTGTGAGAAGAAAAATATTGTCAGCATAGAGAAGAAGGATGATGACTATTCCAGCTAAGATCGTGCCAGCACAACCTGCTTCCTCTAAACAACCTTCTAGCTTGTCCATGTAAATTCCAAATACGATAGGGGAGAGGGGGAAACCTTGTTTAACTATGATATTACACTTAATATGTTTCGACCACCACTCATTGATCTTAAACTTGGCAATTACATTCTCGCATAACCTTATAGTGGAAGCTCTCAACTCGAAAGGAACCTTTAGCTCTTCTAATCTATTCCATAAGTTATTTCTAGGCACCGTATCGAAAGCCTTTCTAAAGTCCACAAAGCAACAAAAGAGATTGGATTTATCATTGTGACATTCCTCCACAATGATCCTAAGCATAATGAGGTGGTTTGTTGTTGAGTGCTTCCTTCTAAAACCTGCTTGGACTTTAGCCCACTTACCTTCACTTTCAAGCCATATGTTCATCTTCTTTTCCAAAATAATACTATATAACTTGTTTAAGAGAGGGCTAATCATAATTTTCCGATAATTAGAGGGGTTATTTGTATCCCCACTTTCAAAAATAGGAATAATGAGGCTCCGAGTCCATGGTTTAGGGAACCCTTGCTTGATTGCTTGATTGAAAAGCTTGTGGATGTGAGGGATTAGGACAGGACCTCCAATTTTTAAGATTTGTGCCTGGTAACCTTCAATGTCCTTAGCTTTTCCATTTTCCAAGTGCTTAACCCCAAAGTCTATGTCTTCTAATGAGAAAAATTCTTCCGTTGTGAGAAGGGTTTCAAAGTTATCTATGACATTTGGAGATTCATACAGCTTTTTAAGATAGGAATTCTAGTCGTGTAAAGAAATTCTATTATTATCTTTAGTTTTTCTAGTTAGAATCTTCCTCCAGAATTTCTTAGGAGCTACCTTAGAGAGGTGTAAGAGATTTTCTTGTCTTTTATGAATATATTTCATTTTTTTCCTTTTAGTTAGGGCTTTGTATATTTTTATCTTACCAATTCTAAGAGACTCATCAACAACTTCCTTAATTTCTCTCCTTGCACACGTACAATCTTTATCATACCAAGGGATGGTTTTACAATTTCTTTTATTACTTGAAACTTCAATTGAGAACTTGTTAATAGAATATGAGAGGGTTGTAGTAAAATTATGATAGAGGTCTTTTGTGTTGTCTATACTAGATAAAGGAAGAAAATTAATTTTTAATTCATTTAGAAAAAAGATCATTTTTATTTCTATCAAAGATTAAGTTATTTTGGCTATAACGATTATCTTCTATGGGATCTCTATGCATGAAAAAATTGAGAGTTTTAATTAAAGGCCTATGATCTGAGTCAGGCTCATGGTCGTTTAATATGTCAAAATTTATTATTTCCTTAAATAAAGGGATATCGGAAATAAAACAGTCAACCACGCTGCTATCGAGCCCATGAATACAAGCCATCTGGTTAGAATTGGGCCACTTCTTTAGACCATTGCAAATTATGAGATCTTGAGCACTGCAGAGCTTGACTAGCTCAGACCCAAACAAATTTTCCCCTAGATCTTCAGAGCTTCTTTTGTACTGGCTAGCTAGAGTAAGATCTTTGTCTAACCAAAGAGTATTAGGTTTGGAATAATTGCTTAGAAGAATAGCTTGGTTGCTTGAAGTTTGAGCATTAAAGTCACCCATTATGAGGATATTACCTTCATTCCTTAGGCTAGAAATATCATTCTCTAAACCATTGTAAGGACCATTTTTATCTAAATTTTTTTTCTTATAGAAGTTAGAATTGATAGGGGAAAAACAACAAATTGCTATGTAGGTTTTTCAATCATTAATGTGAGTAATCTCTATCCAAATATATTTTTTGTAAGGGTCTTTTTTATAAAGTCTAGCATAAGGGGAGATGTTCTTCCTAATATAACAAGTTATACCCCCAATGCCTCTATGAAAAGATCACTTGTTCTAGATTGGCCATAGTACAAAGCCATCTATGTTAGGGACCTTAGATTCTTCGTGCTCCCAAGTTTCAACTAGCAATATAATATCAACTTCATTCGAGATCCAACTTAGCTTCGGGCCTTTATTCCATGGAAAACCCCGATAGTTCCAAGAAAGAATTCAGAGCATGTTGAATTGCTATTTATTACTATATTTTTGGTTTCTCTATCGAATAATGACTTTTCTATTTCTGATTATTGCCCATTTTCCTTCCTTCCTAGCTTCTTTTACCTTTTGAACCTCCTTTCTTAATTCTGCTTAATCTTCAAGAATGAGATCTTCATTTATAAATATTCTCGTTCCCTTTAGACTTGAGGTTTTACTAGGTATGTCATACTTATGGTCAGTAGAGCTCACATTTATCTGGATCAGCCTTCCTTTATTCTCAGTTAATTTCCCCAACCTTGTTGCTTCTATGAGACACGTTGTTTCAATTTGTAATATATATGTAATTATGTCTAGGCTATGGCTAAAGTATCCTCATCTACCTCCTATTTCAAACCAAAGATTATAAGGTTCAAGGCCCTTTTGTTACGGTCATGGTCTAATTCTATCAATTTTTTCATTTCTTCTTTAATGGGTTTGATATCTAATTTACCTGCCACACTATTTAGGGTGAGATTGTTATTAGCTTTTTCTTCTAATTCTTTAATCATGTCCTTCATTTTAAGACTTTCTAAAGTATCAACATCTCCTTGTTGCGATATTTGGTTCATATCTTGCCTTTTTTTTTCTATTACCTGTAACCTAATCTCCATTGTCTCCATTTTATTCTCCAATAGTTTTATTTTATTTTCTATTTGTTTTTGGATCTTGTCTTCAAGAGATGTAAATCTATTTTCCATCATGGTTTCTAACTCTATTTGTAGCTTGACTTCTCTTTCTTCTTTACGTTTCTCTAAAGACTCTATATACTCATAAAGGATTTGTAGAGTAATTGTGCTAAGTCTACCTTTGACAATATTTGGTAGATGCAGTGAATTATTTATACTTGTGAACAAATATATGAGTAGTAGATATGTATTAGAAAAAAAAAATAAGGAATGTGTGCACCTGATATAATCGTTTCAGATCACCTTCCAGCTACAGAAGCAATGAGCCACCTTCCTTCTCACGCATATTTAGGGCTTCATCATATGTGACTGAGATTTTGAAATTAGGTCTTCTAGACCAGATAGCCAAACCCCGAGACCCATGGCACAGAGACCACAGAGACAAATTACAAATGTGGTCTGACAACTCTCGTTGCTTCTGGAAGGTGTCCTTCGAACTCCTTCGAATTAATTTAAGTATTTCAAAAACATAGTCTCTAAATAATATATGAAATATATTTTTTCAGGGCATTTTTTCTGCTTAATTTTAACTGAAATCCAAAAATTATTTTTAAAAGTTTCAAATTTAAGTTGTTTAATCTATAGAATTCGAGTGTCCCATTTTTTAGGGAATTGAATATTTCTTGAAACTGTATGGCGAGATTATGATAAAAAACTCATTTTGTCTACTGCACCATTTAAGTTTAATTCATTTTTTTTCTTTCTTAATTATCCATTTAATAAATATAAAAAATTTAAGTGGGTGATGATGATGATGATGAGTTCAACTTATCTTCTATTTATCCTTTTTTCAATGATATTATCCCCATTGAGCTTGTGATGGATATTTATTCCAAGATATTTGAATGAAATACCTCCAAGTTATTGTCATCATCTATGAAAGTATCATATGTGATCTTTCTAAATTTATTTATCATGAGTATATGTTAATAATATATCAATCTTGGAACAAATAAATTGGAAGATTCTTAGTTTCTTACCAAGATTGTAAGGACACCCAACCAAAAGAACATTAGCATCAGTATAAAGAAGAAGAGTGATGACTTTACTAGTGAGGGTGGGACAAACACAACAACCTTCTACTAAAATCTCTTACTAACTTATGAATGTATATGATAAAAAGGGGAGGGGTGAACAAAAACTATTTCTTGACTCTAATATTGCAATCAATTTCTTCTCACCAACTCTTAATCATCCTAAATTTAGTAACAAAATTTTTATACAAATTTATCACAATAACCCTTAACTCAAGAAAAACCTTTATCTCTTTCAGTATCTTTCAAAGATCTCCCTTTTCCTTTATATATATATTAAAAAGATCTCACAAACACATTACAAAAAGTCTAATTATTGAGAGTGCAAGCTTCTGTGATCCATAACATTTTAATTAAAAATCTTCCGGGAAATCATATAAGAAATTTAGGAACGACTCGTTTCGAACTACCAACTGTAGTTCATCATATCCTGATGATGAACTAAAGTTGGTAGTTCGAAACGCGTCGTTCCTAAATTTCTTATGTGATTTCCCAGAAGATTTTTAGTTAAAATCTAATTATTTTTAACTTATCATAAAATCTTGGCAGTAACTCAAGAGAAACATTTATCTCTTCCAACATATTTCAAGTAACTCCTTTAACCTTTTAAAATATTGATCTTTAAAAATATATATTTAATACACTATACAAAGACTTTAAAAGCACACTTTTTTACACAGTGGGAAAGTCTATCATAACTCAGCTTTCAAGCCAGCAGTGGTCATAACTCAGTTGTCAATCTAGTAGTGGGGATAGCCATCACCCGATTTTTAGTGCAAATGCATCGACTCATCACTATTATTCAAGGAAAACCACAAGACCTAGAATTACTAGTTGGTGATCCTTAAGAGGGAAAGATTTCACTAGTGATAAATATCTTCGAGTTCTGAGTTATTCACCTATTTATTTACATCCTAAGAAGATGATATTTTAACTAAGAAAAAATAATTTTAGAGATTTAATATATACATTATTTATATTTAATAACAAAAGAGAGCCTTAGACATAGGAGAAAGAAGGACCCTTTATATTTTATTTTTGATGTTCATCTTCCCTTTATTCAAGGTACCACAAAAAATATTGCTCTGATCCTAAAGAAGCACAAATTCCCTTACTCTTTTAAGCCCCTAAATATTATTCGAAGTTCCCTAAGATTCGTCAAATACCTAGTGGACCCTAAAGATATGAAAGGTGTTTATGTGATCCCTCGTTCTCGTTGGACCCCTTACATTGGAGAAACTGGTTGCTTAATTAATCAAAGGATTCATAAACATGTAGTAGACATCAAACATGGTAGGACTCGTTCCTCAGCATTGGCATAATATGTGGAAAATACTAAACACCACATATGTCTAGAAGAAGCCAAGGTGATTGAAAATATTGATCACTTCCATTACGAGAAGTTTAGGGACGATATTGAGATTGATAAAATATCTAGTACGCTAAACATAGATCACTTCCATTACCATAAGTTTAGGGAGGCTATTGAGTGTTGTAATCCTACGAGATTCTATATGTACAACTAGGTAGTTTAGTGATAGTTAGGAAGTTATATTTAGTTAGGGAGTCATAACTGAAATCCTGAGTATAAATGCAATCCATAGTTTAATGAATGGTAGAGGTGGAGATCTCATGATCCTAATTTGGCAATGGTATTAGAGCGGTTTCGTAGAGTGGGTGTTAATATCCGAGGACCACGCCTAGCAGAGCAGTTGGAGCTTGAGATCCGAGGAGGTGCATCAGCGTTGGTGTTAAGCAGTTGACTATAATCAACCTGCTCGTATAGCGAACAACTGGAGGTGTTTTATTTTACACCTGCTCATTTTTTTTGGAGTGAATTTGTGAAACTAGTGACCTCGGTACGAGTTGAAGAAGCTCTTCACGGCATTTGCAATGAATATTCATTGCAGATGCCACTAAATTCTTGATAAGTGTATCTGCAGTGTGAGGGTAAATGAAGAAATTGTTTGATTGACATGATTTTGTTTTCTAATAACAAAAAAATTGTTGTAAAATTTCTTATGTGAATTCCCTTGGCGTGACCAAGTGTTAGTTAGATGCTTTTGTTGTGAGAAGACCCTTGGCATGACCGACTGCCTATTCAGTGTTGCAGTGTGGTAGTGCAGAGAGACTAACAGCATGAACACCGGAAGCAGTTTTTTGCTGGGAAAAGAATTCAGATTGTTTTTTCAGCGTTAGTTTTGGTGATGATCAGTAAGTTACAAAACATAGTTTTTTTTTAAAGGAAATCTGTGTCATGTTGAGAAAAAAAAATCAGTGAAAACCTCTGCATCTGAAAAGTTAAAAACATATTTTTTTTAAGAGAAATGTGTGCCTACTTTTGGTTAAAAATAGAAGCATTGAATCTGTTAGTTAAAAACAGAGTTTTTTAGAAAAATATCTGCTGGCGATTACAAACGTTTTTTTGTGGTTGAATCAGAGTTTTTTAAAGACAAAATTCTGTGCATGTGATCAAAATCATTTTTTTGGTGATCAAAACATTAAATCCCTAGTATCTTTAATTGGGGTTGTCCTTTCTGGAAAGGAAAATTACTAGTAGTGGTTTAGGAAAGTTAAAAATACTCGTATATTTAATGATTTATGGAATGGATTTTGTGAAGGATAAGGAGAGAATACACTAGAGCACCCCGATGAGGTGAAACAACTAGCAATTTGGAAAAGTAAGGATAAGAAGGCTTTTGCATTAATCTCCACTTCAGTCTGAGAAGAGGTAAGCAGATACATTGCTTAGAGTAAAACAACTTATGATGCCATAAAAAAACTAAAAGAGCTTTATGATTCACATTCTGAATTGAAGATAATTCAATTATTGTTGAAGTTATTTAATATGGAGATAAGCGATAATGATCCTCTAAAACTTGCCTCTGAAACTAAAGCCATCAATCATGAAATTGAATCTACTGGAGTTGAAGTTGATTTTTCGCTTACTGCCTTTATAAAATCTCTTTACCCTAGTTATTCACACTACTTGGAATCTCTCCAAGCTAGTGGAAAATTAAAAGATTTATATTTTGAAAAATTAGTAGGGAAAATTGCAGAAAGAGAGAAGGCTTTTGGCAAGAAAGAAGCATCTCATAGTTCTAATACCGAAACCTTATGTCTTGCTCAAAAAGACCAAAAAACTCAAGAGGAATCTTTTGGAAATACTAAGGGTAATAGAGGTTAAGGTAGGAAGAATTATAGAGGCAGGGGAGGCAGAAATATTCAGGGAGATAGACAACAGAATGAAAAACAAAGAAATTTTAGATGTGGTAAAATTGGACATATTGCTGCAAATTGTAAAATTCCCTGGGAGAAAATTAATGAAAGAAGAGAAAAATTGCTTGAAAATAAATATCATATAATTCTAGACAAAGGACAGTCTTCTGAGAATGCACATTATTTTGTTTCTCATTGTAATTTCTGCATGGAAGATGTTTTTAGTACTTCTTTTTCTTCATGGTATGACAATTGGGTTCTAGACACAAGTGTCACTTGTCATATGACCTTTCGAAGAGATTTGTTTGATCAATTCAGTGATAATATTGATGGAGTAATGTATTTTGTTGATAAGTCCCAAATCAAACCATCGGGGATTGGTTCAATTCAGTTACAAATTCTTGTACTTTCAAATTATATATTGAATTGCGTTCTTTACATTCCGTGGTACATATGACAATAAAATTGTAATGAATAGTGTGGAAGAAGATAAATTATTGAAGTTGCATGGTATGTCGTCTGTTGCATTGAACACAACTTATTTGGTTCACCAAAATGATACTCTGTCATCTTCTTTATTATGACATGCACGCTTAGTTCATTTTAATTATGAAAGTATTCGAAATATGAAACAACAGGGGATTAAGGGACTTCCAACAATTCCCAGAAAATTGACCTCATGTAATGCTTGTATATTGGGCAAGCATCACAAACAGTCTTTTCATAATTATAAGTCTAGAGCTACAAGGAAATTAAGCCTCATACACTCTGATTTATGTGGTCCAATATCTATACCAACTGCGAATAGAAATAAATACATACTCACTTTTATTGATGATTATTTGAGGATGTATTGGGTTTATCTGCTTGAGAAAAATCACAAGTTTTTTATGTGTTTAAAAAATTTCACCCCTAGATAACAAATTAAGCACAACTTACTATTGGTCCTATAAGGAGTGATAAGGAAGGAGAATATACTTCACATGCTTTTGAAACATATTTGCAAGAGAATGGAATCAAACACCAGACCATAATACCATATAACCCACAACAATACGGTTTTGCTGAACGAATAAACAGAACATTTCTTTATATGGTAAGGTCAATGATGTTTTATAAGAATGTAAAATTGATGTTTTGGGGAGAAGTTGTGCTCTATGCGGCATACATTAGAAATAAATGCCCTTCCTCTGTCATTAACAATAGAACTCCATATGAACTTTTGTATAGTCATCTTCCTGTTGTTAAACATTTCCGAATTTTTGGTTCTCAATGTTATTCTTTGATTCCTAAACATCAGAGGAATAAGCTAAGTGAACGAAGAAGAAAATGTGTATTTTTAGGGTATTCCATGACTTCTAAGGCATATTGATTGTATGATTAAGAGAAAAAAAACTTTATTTTGTCAAGAGATGTAATTTTTCTTGAAACTGATAAATATTCCGTCACTGTTGATAGAAAACTTAATCAAATAGAAAATTTTGTGCCTCAAAAGTTTTATTACGAATCAGATAATATACTTCCCCAACCCGAAGGGGGGATTCCTATATTAGATGAGTTTGTGGAGTTTCCTTCTCTCAATGATGAGAAATTGGTTGTGGTTGATGATAATAATTATGTTAATGTTGATGAGGAATTGGTTGATGCAAGTGTTTCTACAGAAACAATGATAGAAATGGAAAGAACTAAGCCAGATGAATAAGATGAGAAACTTCCTGAGAAACTTCCTACACAACCTTTGTGAAGGTCAACTCGTATTCGAACATTTATAAAGAAATATGATGAGTTTAAGGCTGGAAGTTCCTGAGGTAGCTATTCTCATTGTGAATTTAATATTTCTTTGGATTGTGAACCTCCTTGCTTTGAATAAGTTGCTAGTTATGAACAGTGGAAAGATGCAATTGCAAAAGGAATATGATGCTCTCATAAAAAATAGCACATGGAGGTTGGTGGATGCTCTTGATGGCATCAAACCTATTATTTTCAAATGGATTTATAAAACTAAGTATAAATCTGATGGTTCGCTAAACAAACACCGAGAAAGACTTGTAGCGAAGGGATATGCACAGAAAGAGGGTATCCACTATACAGAGAATTTTTCTCCTACAACTAAATGTGACATTATTAGATTTTTGTTTTCTATTGTAGCTTAGAAAGAATGGAAAATTCATCATATGGATCTCAAAACTAATTTTTTAAGTGGAGATTTGAAAGAATTTGTTTACATGTTTCAGCCAGAAGGTTTTCCCGTTAAAGGGAAAGAAAACAAGGTTTGCAAACTAATGAAGTCTTTGTGTGGCTTGAAACAAGTGCCATGAACATGGTATGAGAAGCTAACTGAACATCTTCTTAAATTAAACTATAAACATTTTGACCTAGATGATGCAACTCTTTTCGTCAAGAAAGTTGGAAGATCAATTGTATATCTATTTGTTTATGATGATGATGTGATGATCACATAGAATAATGATGAATATAAATGATCTATAAAGAAGGAATTGAAAAAGGTTTTTGAAATGACAGATTTAGGTTTACTTCATTCTTAACTTGGATTTGAAGTTGATAAAAAACCACAACATATTTTCATCTCTCAGAAGAAATATGTTGATAAGTTATTGAATAGATATAGTATGACGAAATGTAATCATGTTGCTACTCCAATGGAGTAGAATTTGAAACTCACTTCCGAAGAAGGAAAGTCATTTGAAGATCCAACAAAGTACATGAAACTTGTTGGAAGTTTGATTTATTTGTCTATTACTTGTCCTGATATGACCTTTGTTTTCGGAATACTTTCCAGGTTTATGCATCATCCTTGTGAGGGGTATTGGGTAGCAGAAAAAATATTTTTTAAATATTTAAAAGGAACTCAAACTTGCGGCATCAAATATTCCAACATTTTAGACTTCCATCTTGTTGTTTATTCAAATTCATATTTTGATGGAGATAAATAAAATGGAGTCTCAACTTTTGGATATTCGATGAATCTTGGATTAGCAGCCATCAGTTGGAGATCGTGCAAGACATCTGTTCTTGTTGATTCTACCACCGAAGCCGGATATGTTGCAGCAGCTCAAGCCACTAAGGAAATCATTTGGCTTAGGAAAATAGTCGAAGATTTGTAGGAGAAACAAAAAAATTCAACTCCTCTATTTGTCGACAAATATTCTACAACTCAGTTGGCCAAGAATCCAAAGTTTCATGATCGAACCAAACATATTAACACCAAGTATCATTTTATTCGACATCATATAGAGGTCGTAACAATTTATTTGACACATTGTCCAACATCAGAACAAATTGCAGATATTTTTACCAAATAATTAGGGCATTAAAATTTCGAAAATTTTAGATCCTTACTTGGTATGTCAGATGTCCCTTTGAATTAAGGGGGAAAATGTTGTATTCCCGCGGGATTCTGTATGTACAGTTAGGTAGTTTACTTACAGTTAGGAAGTTATATTCAGTTAGGGAGTCATAACTGAAATCTTCGGTATAAATGTAATCAAGAGTTTAATGAATGGTAGAGGTAGAGCTCTCATGATCCTAATTTGAATGGTAGAGGTAGAGCTCTCATGATCCTAATTTGACATTGAGATTGAGAAAATATCTAGTATGTTAAACAAAGAGAATGAGTGGAAATGGAATGGGTGGAAAATTAGTAGTTGTTGGATCTCTAGTGTTTCTTCTTAAAGGTGTTCTTCTTCCTTTTGATCTTCTTCTTGGTTTTTCTTTAGTTCCGTTTGTTTCTCTTATTCTCCCAATTTAAATGCCCCATCATTTTTTTATTTTTTTTATTATATTTTTTTATTGCATATGACATATATTTTTCATTTTCAATGTATATATACTTGTATTTTTGCTCAATTATTATACTATTATAGTTTCTAGTATTCTCTATGTTATTCTTTCTTTTAAAATAAAAATTAATTAATTAACTAATGAAATTAAATTAAATTAAATTTAGCTTTAACATTATTCTCTCTCGTTTAGCATTTTATTATGATTTTTCATTTTTATAAACCCATATTAACTTTTGTTTTCATTTTATGGATTTTTATTTCATTACTTTTATTTCATTTATCCTTATTTTATCTTTTATTAATAATTTTTTTATGTTATATATATATATATATATATTTGTTTTATACACTAATTTAGTGTAATTATCTTCTAATTTGACTTTTTACCCCTCTTTTTTATTTTTTAATTCCTCTATTTATTTGAATGAATTTTCAAATCTAGATCTGTGCTTTGTATTAGTCTTTTTTTACACATTTATGATGCTATTCTTATTGGACTTTCTTGATTCCTAATTTTTACTTTTGATCTTCTCCTTTCTTTTTCCAATATTTTCTTTTTTAAAAATTGTTTCTTGATTTTTTTTTTTATTAATATTTAACAAGTTATTAGAGGTTATACAAATTTTTAAAAAAATGATATTTTATTTTTAAATTACACTTGGTCCATTTGAATTATTCTTTCATTTCTACATTATTTATTTGAATGCCGAGATCAACATTTCCATCTCAATCCCCATGATGATGAATTTCTTTTCAATGTGATCTTACCTAAAATATTTTCTTGAGATAAATAATTTATGTTAATAAATTTAATTAAAACAAAAATATAACCTAATGTAATATCTAACAATACTGGCATAAAATAATATATTTAAATTGACTTTACCTCTATGTCAAATCCATGCTTTAGGTGTTTTTGAAATTTTTTGGTTTACATTGTCAATTTTATATTTGAAGTGACAACTCGCAACTACAAGGGAATATACTACAGGATGCCTAGATGCACATAACCTTTTACTGTTCCCTTCATATCAAGTCACATAAGGGGGCATTTCCAGTGATTACATATGTGACCTATTATAGGTTTAAAGGACACGTAGCAATTATAATTCATATCGATTAATGCTAGGCATGATATTTGATATTAAATTATTGAATTTTTTGAATTTGATGGTGCTACGGTTTCACATTAATGTCATTGTTATGCATTTAATTCCACTTATACCATTGAACAATCTTGAACTCAAGGGTTGAAAATTGGTGTCGATACAGCCCCTAATACTTAGAGTTTGGATCTGATGGTCCATCTGCCTATCCACTACATTTGGGTAACTACCCATTTTTTCTAGTCGGTTTTCTAGTCATTCTTGCATCGACATTGGACCGAGAAGGCTCTGCTTTCCAGAAGGGTTCATCCCATTTTTCTGCTCAGGTAAGTGGCTCACTTTGGTACAACCTTTGTTCTTCTCACTCCTACCATTACCTGATTTTTCCCTTGGGTTGACATATGGTCTGAATGCAGAAAGAATTGTGCCCTTGATTTGTACCCTTCATGGCACAATTTTTTTTTTCATAAGCAACATGTGATTTCCAAGGCTTTTTTATTTGTCTTTAATGATCTAGTATTTACATTATTTCTCTTTTTCTGGAGTTGTCAATGTACTCCAGTAATTTATGTCCATCTTATGATGTTCATACAGGTTGCAAAAATTCTAGGTATTAAACTTCTAGTCTTAATCACTTTTTTTTTTAGTTGCTCACAGGTTAATTGGCATGGATTTGAATGTTATTCTTGTCGTGATGTGAGCCTCCATTTCAAGTAATTTTTTTCTAGGTCTATTATTTCCATTTTAAGTCTCTTACAAATTCACAATAGATAAGTAATTGTATTATTTATTACTTACCCCGATGATGCTTGTTGTAGGTATGCAACTTCGTTATTTCCTAGTTGTAGGTTGATAAAATGGTTTGTGGGGTTTTCTTTCTGGAGGCTCCTAATTTACTTGGGTCCTTGCTTCTAGGTTTTTTTCAACTGCTTCCTATGTTTTCTTTCAGGTTTCGTGTGGAGATTTAATGGTTTCAAAACCCGGTTGCGAAGTCGAGGGTTATAGATGCCTTAACTAGCATATTTCAAGACCCGTAGAGGTCATGTAATTACAATAGGTATATTTTCCACGACCCTAGTTGGGGTTTATTGTGAATCTTAATTCAAGAATTTTAATTGTGGTGGATCAACAGTCGGTATTTATTTTTCATCCTCTGTTATGGATTTATTTTTACTGAAATTTAATGGCACTAGTTTTGGGTTTTGATTTATCATAATATGTTTCTTGTTCAATTTGTAAATTATTATATCTTTCATATTTGTTATCATATTATAAAATTATTGTGTTAAGATTTTAATCTTACTCAGTACATTGTTCCTCTCAAAACCCTACATGCTACAATATTGAACTTTTTCTCTTCTGAAGGTTAGGAACCAGAATGGACCCGGGCTGCTAGCTCAGTTCGACTTGACCTAGAACCAAACTAGTTCCTTATAGAGTATATTTGCGTTAACCTTTCCAAATTTTAAGGTAATAAGTACATTTAGTTGAAAACCCTAGATCTTGTGGTATTTCTTCTTAGTCCTCAAAAAAAGGATTAATATTTCTTTAATAGGGTTGCTTGCAGTGTAATTCCTCAAATGGTTTAATTATTCTAACCGCAATATGTTTTCTCTCCTTGTTGTTACAGACATGCAAGGCCCCTTATTCAAGGTTCATCGTTCATCCTGTATAGCCTTGTAACCCTCCGTCCATGTGCACCTTTCTGTCACAAGGATCTAAGAACACCAGTCTCATTCCTCCAACCCCAAACAAGGTTAAAACCGTTAGGTTCGATGGATTACATTTTGTTTTCATCTAAGTTCCTATGGATGTTTTGTTCAAGTTGGAACTTTCTTACTCCCTTTACATAAGGAAGGAACACCGAAATTGATATACTTTATTATATATTTTTTTCATGACAAGTTAAAACCTTTAACCTCTTAAGACCTATGTACACAAACCATTTTTATTTTCATTCAACCATTAAAAACACACACTTTTCCTTATACAATAAATCTCACAACACACAATTTTAAATACTTATATGGATGTTTATATATTCAATTAATTCCACTCAATGACTGATCGTCCCAGCCGTGAGAATGTCGATTACATATGATTCTCCCTGTGACCTTTAAGTCTCCAAAATGGTAATTAGAATGCCCCCCCTTAGGACCAATTCCTAGGCATCAAGAATTCCTTTCCAATCAATATTTTTCCAATCAGATCAAGGCCTCCACTAGTTCATAACCCATCTCAATATTACCTTTGGTAGTGTCGTGCCTGACCTTTTATTCCCTCTCTTTCTTCTGATTCCTCCGACTATTTTTCTCCTTGCCTTCCCTGGCATCCTTTTCCATCTGATATGTTTTATCTCTAGGGAGAGAGAGTAACTAATTGTCTCAACTAGGGAAAATTTTAAGAATCCCCTTAAATTTATATGTATAATAAATGGGCGAATCTCCATGATACATAGGAGAAAAGGAAGGCGATTTTATTAATAATATAATATGTATATATAATTTTTTTAAGAATCTCTCACCGTATTATATTATCTTATAAAATCAAAATCGGGAATAAAATTCCCGAATGCGGGTGCCTCGTAGAGAGAAGGATGCATGCCACATGGCCCCCCCTGCGCCAAGCAGTTATCCTCAACACAAGGCATCACATGGCTCTGGCATGGGTGCCATTAAATTCTCCTTGCTAGCTTCGAAGCAAGGCGCCATAACTAACACTCAATTTTGCATTCATTTCCTCCGTCGTGAACTCTCTCCGATCTATCCTCGGTTTAGAGCGCCTTGGCCATTTATGGGCAATGGTGATGACGCTCCTTCGTATTTTTCCCTCCACTTCTCTATTGGGTTGGCTCTTGGCTCTATCTCTTCTGGTTGTGCCTCTACCCCTCTATCAGCCCTTCAAACTCCCTCCTCCCACTCAGCCCATGTTGAATTCAGTCTCTTCTCTCTCCGTTCATCCCACTCAGTTTCATTCTTAGAATTATGCCGCTTCCATGCCTCGTTGCCATCTTATGCATTGTCGCAAAGGCGCAGGTCGAGGTTTGCCCGCCCTCCCTCCCATCCCTACAATTGTGGAGCGCACAATGGATTTTTCCTTGGCCATGGATGTGTTGGAGGTTCTTGACCCTCAGCACCTCTCTGCCCATATTTATCTCTGAATTCAGCATCTAACGAGCCCTAGAAGCATGAAGAACATGCTTTTATCTAGAAGACCATCATTAAAGAACATGAAACCCATGCTTTAATAAAATATTTTTTTCTTGTTTGTTACATAGGATACATACTGAAATGAGTACAACAACAATTATGAAGAATGAAACTACTTACATTTTCAACAAATACTTAGTAACTCAACCAAAGGTTTAAGACTTAAATATCCTAAACTACTTGGGTGTGTTCACACTAGAAATTTCGGATATATAAGAATTGAAGTGTTAATGAGAAATAAAACATAGGGAATTATAGCCAAAATCCTAAAACATGTCATGCACCTTCCAAGAGATGGAATGAAGTGGCATGTAAGTATGAATGTGAATTTTCCTTTGGTGAAGCAGTTAAGATGCGATGAGGTACACAAATCACATAGGAAAAATGATGAGTTTCCATCAAAATGCATGTGTGAAGTGATTTCACCTACACAAAATTTATAATATGCTTGCAATAAACAAATTGCCTAGGTAAAACTATGGAAAAACGGCATGAACATGAATGAAATGAGGTAAGTGTATTACCACATCAGAGGATAATAATGATCTAACCATGTAGCACAAGGTTAAAGTGACCAGGATGTGATTATTTGACCACCTTGATGTTGGTTCATGAAGAACATTATGCACCACTGAAGCAACCTCCATTGATAATCTAACCTTGTGAAGGCTAGAATCATCATTCCAACCAAGGAAACCACATTATTATCAAGGAGAATCACTATGTTGATCATTCAGGAAAATTATCACATGAAGGACTACTCTCAACCAAAAATAAGTGTGTTTGTGGTCCTGAGCATCCTGCAAGCTACCCCTAGAATATGCATTTAACAATCATGTCAACATGAAGGGGTAACAACAACCACCAATGTGATCAAGTGGACAATGACAAGAACATGGTTGTAGGGGTTCTCGACCTATAAATTCAAAACCCAGTTCCAACCTTGACAAATTGATGATCTTTTTCTTCAAATAGGATAAATTATAGTCTCTGCTGAAATATTTATTGACTGGTAGATCATATGTACTAGTTAGAGCCAAGGAGAAAAACCTAATTCAAATGATCACATGACCAGTAAACCTCCATGTCAAGTAGGCAATCACCACTGCATAAGGAATCCCAATAGCAAGAAACTCTAAAGATGAAGGGAGCAGACTTGGAATTTGAGTTACACACACTAATACCAAAAAATTTCAAGGAACAAGCTTGGATATTTAATCTGGGCTCCACAGGTATCCCAAGGTGAAAGTGACCAATCAGCCAGTCCCATGCAAGGAACAATGGTTAGCATACCCTTGTAGCACAAGGTGAAAGTGACCAATCAACCAGTCCCATGCAAGGAACATTGGTTAGCATACCCTTGTAGCACAAGGTGAAAGTGACCAGGATGTGATTATTTGACCACCTTGATGTTGGTTCATGAAGAACATTATGCATCACTGAAGCAACCTCAACTGATAATCTAACTTGTGAAGGCTAGAATCATCATTCCAACCAAGGAAACCACATTGTTATCAAGGAGAATCACTATGTTGATCATTCAAGAAGATCATCACATGAAGGACTACTCTCAACCAAAAATAAGTGTTTTTGTGGTCCTTGAGCATCCTGCAAGCTACCCCTAGAATATGCATTTACCAATCATGTCAACATGAAGGGGTAACAACAACCACCAATGTGATCAAGTGGACAATGACAAGAACGTGGTTGTAGGGGTTCTCGACCTGCAAAGTCAAAACCCAATTCCAACCTTGACAAATTGATGATCTTTTTCTTCAAATAGGATAAATTATAGTCTTTGCTGAAATATTTATTGATTGGTAGATCATATGTACTAGTTAGAGCCAAGGAGAAAAACCCAATTCAAATGATCACATGACCAGTAAACCTCCATGTCAAGTAGGCAATCACCATTTCATAAGGAATCCCAACAACAAGAAACTCTAAAGATGAAGGGAGCAGACTTGGAATTTTAGTTACACAAACTAATACCAAAAAATTTCAAGGAACAAGCTTGGATATTTAATTTGGGCTCCATAGGTATCCAAATCAGCCAGCCCCATGCAAGGAACATTGGTCAGCATACCCTTGTAGCACAAGGTGATAGTGACCAATCAACGAGTCCCATGCAAGGAAAATTGGTCAGCATACCCTTGTAGCACAAGGTGAAAGTGATCAGGATGTGATTATTTGACCACCTTGATGTTGGTTCATGAAGAACATTATGCACCACTGAAGCAACCTCCACTGATAATCTAACCCTGCGAAGGCTAGAATCATCATTCCAAACAAGGAAACCACATTATTATCAGGGAGAATCACTATGTTGATCATCCAAGAAGATCATCACATGAAGGACTACTCTCAACCAAAAATAAGTGTGTTTGTGGTCCTTGAGCATCCTGCAAGTTACCCCTAAAATATGCATTTACCTATCATTTCAACATGAGGGGTAGCAACAACCACCAATGTGATCAAGTGGACAATGACAAGAACATTGTTGTAGGGGTTCTCGACCTACAAAGACAAAACCTAGTTCCAACCTTGACAAATTGATGATTTTTTTCTTCAAATAGGAGAAATTATAGTCTCTGCTGAAAAATTTATTGTCTGGTAGATCATATGTACCAGTTAGAGCCAGAAGAAAACCCCAATTCAAATGATCACATGACCAATATACCTCCATGTTAAGCAGGAAATCACCACTGCATAAGGAATCTCGATAGTAAGATCTCTAAAGATGAAGGGAGGAGACTTGGAATTTGAGTTACACACACCAACAGCAAACAATTTCAAGAAACAAGCTTGGATATTTAATCTGGGCTCCACAGGTATCCCAATCAACCAGTCCCATGCAAGGAACACTGGTCAGCATACCCTTGTGCTGCATGCAGGACACACCACAAACCTTTACCTTGCCTTCTGTCAATTAACTGTGCTACTGCTAATGTACACATCCACCATTAGCAAACCATTAAATGCTTGGAAAAAACTAGTTAATAATTCCAAAGGGTAAAAGACTATGAAAATATAATGCATCGCTTTGAATGTAGAAATAAAGTGAACCCAATTTTAAGCTACTAAGTGCATATTTACGAGGGTCAAATAAGGAAGTATACAACATAATACAGGTATGCAAAAATTGCGATATTTGAATCCCCTATCATAATTATCCTTAACAAGCCCTTAGAAGAAGGAAGAGCTGCATTCAAAGAGAGGGTATCCTTCACCAGATTAATAAGATAAAAGATAATTATTAATGTCCAACAGATGACCACAAAAGTAGGTCAATAAGACTGTGTTAGGTACTAAAGGAAAATGAAACATCTCTAACTGCATCATACTGGAGTGTGGAAACAGTGAGGTGATACAGAGGCATAAGGAGAGATTGCAAACCAGTATTATTTATAGCTTTACTTACTACCAAAGAAGTCACACTCTTGAAATAATTGACATATAGGCTTAAGCATCTGATCAGGATTTACATAAGATTCTTTCCTCCCAACCTATACAGTAAGCAAGTCCAAACTTGTGCTCAAGTTCAATGGGGAATCTCGGGGTTTCATTCTTCTTGTAACATCAAAGTGCTTTGCCCTGGGATTTATGAAATATGGAATGAAAAAAGAAACAAAACTAGCACCCTTTCTTGAATCATCAATATGTTGGAGGTTTATTAAGTTCCCAAAGGAATCTGGCAACGACATCGTGCATGCTTGGAGTCTAGTTCTTTAGGGATTAGATACAAAAAAATTCTTCTGGCAATGTTAGGATGTAAGCTTTCCCCATATGTTCCTTCAATCTAACTGTGCATCCTTTCAGAGCAATTATTTCTAACTTTCTAGATGCTTCAGCTGCCCTATCTTTGGTAACCATAAGGAGGCAAGATAGATCAACTCCGTTAACTATGGAGACTCTTGCGATGCACTCTTAAATATTAAATATTATTATTTCAAGACCCCTTCCTTCTAGAAACGTCAAAATATGACCACAAGCTTTCTTCAAAACTAGAAAACTTCACTTCACTTTCATTCTCAAAGTTTCCTAGTGGCTTCTCTAATTTTCCTAGTATAGCTTGTGGTCTAAGGCTCAACACATTAGAAAATAATCCTTTTAGGAGGGACAAGTAGTCTCTGCGAGTGCAAGCTAGTAGATTGTTGGAACATTATTACTGGAGTCATGTAGTAGCAAGTCTGAAGATAAGAAATCTATATTAGGTTCCATAATTGTACTCTTTGGTTATTACATAAATAAATAAAAGAATTTATCAACAAGCTAAAAATTGGTATATTACTAAGAAATGATTTCTTTATCGAGTTTCTATTTTTTATTACTTACAAAAAAGTTGCATGCTATATGTTTGTAAAAATCCCTAAAGAAATTGAGAATATAGTTGTATTCAGTGTGTCTCATTGAGGAAAGGGTTATTTTTCATCAATGTGCAAATACTTGAAATGATGTCACTATTGTAATAAGTAGCATATATAGAACATTGTAATAAGTAGCATACATAGAACATTGTAATAAGTAGCATACATAGAACATTGTAATAATTTGTGAAATAAGTAAGCTATCTACCTAAGGGGATATAATAGTTGATGAACCCAGAAAATAGAGAATATGTCACACATAGATGGAAGAAGAAAGAAATTGATTTTTTCTTATTCTGAATCAGACGAAGAAGAAGTAGAAATGGGTGATCAAGAAGATCAAGCATGGGGAAGCATCGTGCATGCCTTGAGGAATTTAGCTAGGATAACAAGAGTTGGTACAATGGCAGTAAGAATTGGTGCAGGCCATCACTCAACCATTGACAAGCTCGGTGCAAGGGAATCAACAATATAACAATAGGAGTGGCACTGGGAGATCAAATGGCCAAAATCTGCAGCATGAGAAACACTTCAAATTTAGCCAAATTTAACTCGCAATCACCCACCAGAATAGAACATAGACCACTCCTGCCAAATTTTTTATCAGAACAACCAAGGAATAATACAGGGAAACAATAGAAGGGTGATATTTTTGATGACTATGTAAACAATATCAGAAAATGTGGGAATATTTTAATTCTTCTATGTCATTGTAGGAATTTTGCACCATATAATATAAGGGTAGGCCTAGGGAACATGGATGGCGATAAAAAATTACCTGGAAAAGGAAAGAAAAATAACTCTGCCCGCTTTTGATGGGACACTAGTTTTACTTCTAGGGCATGGGTTGAGAAGCTAGATACTTCCAACTCAACCCTGTGACTGAGATAGAGGAAATCCAATATGCTACTCTACATCTGGAAGGCGAAGCACATGAGTG
Source organism: Pinus albicaulis (assembly GCA_034641835.2). Taxonomy (NCBI): domain Eukaryota; kingdom Viridiplantae; phylum Streptophyta; class Pinopsida; order Pinales; family Pinaceae; genus Pinus; species Pinus albicaulis. The sequence continues at coordinate 1,603,056,404 of CM076575.1, read as the reverse complement.
GTGGCACTATGGGCTCACCACCTTGAGCCATTCCAACATCACATCCTACTTAGATTTCACACAAATGTTTATCGATTGGTTTGAAAAGAAGAATCGGGAGCTTCAGTTCCAAGAACTATCTCAACTAAAGTAAACATGCACTCTAGTTGTCTATATGTCTAATTTCTATTTGATAGCGGTCATGGTGAACGACATGTTAGAAAATAGGTTGGCCATTCCCTTCGTAGAGGGATTAGAAAACCCTCTATGGCTGTGGTTTAAGGCCTTAAAGCTTACGGTCATTATGTTAGCAACTCAAATCTACCTCAGGCTGAAATGAAGTAAAACTCAAGGCTACATCAAACCACGCTCAGCCTCGTAGCTAGCCCTACGAGGACAGGAGAGGGCTCTCTCCGTCAATCTCGAGATAATAAGCAAGTAGGATGCGAGATGACTTACAATAAGAACTAATTTTAGGCTAGTAAAGAGATAAGTATGTTTGATTTTGGTTATTGGGTTTCCCATTTTAGATGTTTGAGGAAAACAATTTGGAATCCGAGACCAGTCGGACAACTGCGGAGAATCAAGCTGGGGCGAGGTTGGTGATGATCTTGATGCTTCAAATTGGATTTATGGATAGATTAGACCGACGAGGAGCTGAAGAGGGCAAAGAAGAACTTGGATCCTCTCCAAACAGCTGAAAACATATAGAACTAACTGAATTCAAAGGCTAAGCACTGTAAACAATGTATTCAACCTTAATCACTCATTCAATTTAGTTCAGAAGCATAATGAAAGGATGGCATACATTAAACATGAAGAAACTTACAGTAAACAAAGGAGAAACATCATCAAGAACAGAACACCACAAGGATCCCAACAAGTGCCGCAAAACCCCTGATCTTTCCTTAGCCAAAATATGAAAAGTATGTACAATGGTATCAAAAGTATCCCAAGAGTCCAACCTCTCCAACCTCTGAAAATGATTGAGAAATTACAATATATAGATCACTCTAACACCTTTCCCCACCCCTAGGGGTCGAATTCCCTCTTCAGGGATCAGTTTCAACCAATTCTAATCATGGAACTACAAATCGGTAACAACTTGCCTAAAGTGAAGCCCGATCCATTATGATTTCTCATTTGAGAGTGAATCTTCTAGAAAGTAAAAACAAGCCAAAGTTACATATCAAACATGAATTTACATCATAAAAACCCAAAAATTCTATCCATAAGCAAAACTGGTCCATAATAGGCGAAATGCTGAGTTTGTGGCCCTGAAAGTCGAGAAAAAATTTCTAAGGTGGTCGCTCTGAGCTACGTGGGAGTCGCGCATGTTCAGACAGTTGGAGTATCCAGGCATCAGTGAGCTCATGATAGCTCGTTGGAAAGCCCTGGATGTCTACTTTCCAACCCAAGTGGAATTTATGAATTTGGAGTTGATTGGACCCTCCAAAAACTCATTCGCCCAGAGGTACTTCCTGCTGGTGCAAAAGGTGGCAGCAAGGTGGTTTTCATGGTGTTTTTGAGCTGTTTGACCATCCAGATTTTGTTGAAATGCTAAGTTGACTTCAGAGGATGCATAATTAACCATGACAAATCCAAAAATGTAAAAATATCCTCCAGCAAGTGTCTCAAAAAAAAGTGAGCGCATGAGCGCGCGACCCACGTAGCTGCAAAACCTGTTTTTTAGACCAAAAATTTGAAAATGACAAAATTTTCTCTGAATTTGCCCAAATTCGGAGCGGAGGTCCTCCATCATGTGTCCTGCCCAGTCAATGAAGCCTCGGCCAAAATCCGGAGTGGATCAGGCCTTTTCCGCCATTTTAGTGCTCTCTTGGTGCATGCAGCTCCTGTGGTGAAAACACTGTCTCGGTTGTATGTGTTGGTCTCTATCATGATCCTGTGAATGTACCTGCGCTGATGAAGAAGGCGAGACCCCTTCCACGCCATGTGGAGATAGTACTCGTCGTGATGCTGCAAACAAAGCTTTGTGGCCTCTCTGATATGCTACCACTACTGGCGCACTGCTATGCTCCATCTCAGTACATCAACCTCAACGATTGAGTCACTGTCCGACTCCTGCTCATATTCTGACTCTATCTCTGACATGGCTGCGAACAAGATATGTGCAATATGTATACTGATATATATGCAGTGAAGGCAAAGTTATAATGTATGTTTCAAACACCCAACAAATATCCCCCACTGTCAAAGCACCATAAGGAAACAAACAATGATAATAGCTCTGTTTTAGGTGGATTGGAAAAGAGTCACAATCTATGTGTTTAAATGCAAGTGAACTTTAGATCAAAAGGAGCGGGCAACTTTCAAAGATTTAATTTTATCTAGTCAAAGAGTATCATGGTATTAGCAGTGATATGTTTGCTCTAGTTATGAAAACCATAAAGGTTTCAATGGGCCATTTGAAACAAAGACATGAGCATATGCTAACATTGGGCAATGTGACTCATTACAAACATGAGGAATGTGACTCAAAAGGTTTAAACATGGCATAACACTAACAATGGTAGCAGTGGTATTATGGGTATGATAACAAATTGATTTTGATTTTGTATAGAAGGCTGGCCATATCACTGTTTAAGATAGCAAACACACTCTTTACACCATTCATTTTTATTTCAACCCTGAAAACAATAATCTTATAACAGTGGGGCTTTAAATCCTTCATTTGCATATTAGAAACCACCCATGATGACACAAATATGTTTGAAAACCCCAAGTGATTGATGAAAACCTGTTTTGAAGGCAACTGGAGTCGATTCCGAGCCAATCTGGGCGCTCAAACTCAATTCCAAAACTCTGTGTCTGCGTGGGTCGCGCAGGCTCTGTTTGGGTCGCGCAGCCCAGGTGGGTCGCGCACCTGCAAACCCACAATGTTGAACTAAGTCTGCGTGGGTCACGCAGCCCAGGAGGGTCGCTCTGCCTCAAGTTGGGTCGCGCAGCCCAAAAACTCTGTCTACGGCCTTCAAAAATCTGAAATCGCCCTTCAATTTTGCAAATACGATTTGGGAGCAATGAAATCGGTTCAAATGAACTTGTTTGGCCTTTATACACTTCACAAATATCTTCACCATCATATTTTGTTCCAAATCTAACTTCAAACCCACATTACAAATGTTTTTGTAATTTTCACTTTCGCTTTTCAAATACAAACTTGCTTTGGCTTCTTTGAGGTCGATACTAATGATTTTGCTGTCTTCTTGCAGGGATATGGCTATCTTGGCTAGAGAAAAGACCAGGGGTCTGCTTTTACAATGTCTTCATGGCGGAACAATTACAAATTTATTACAAAATGATAATGACAAATTTCTAGTTCCAAAACAGAGTTTTGGACTAGAAATGTATTTTTTTTTAAAAAAATGCTGATGATAATAAAAATAGAATTTCGAGTACTGGACCTTCCTCACCTTGCAGGCTTTATGAATAGTGTATAAATGACTCGAAAACCCTAGACACCAAGACCTAGGACACTTATTGACAATTTAATGACCTCATACATAATGACAATGACTATAAATAATTTTTTGAGAAAATATTTTTAAAATAGCGCTGCAGGTATAATATGAGGAAACACAAGATGACACAACCTTTCGTCAGTTCATGGCATGATCCTAGTGATATGCAAAGAAGTGAAACAAGTGAGACACCTAATAATGAAAATGCAAAAGACGAAATGATCACTGACGGAGGGCAGCAAGGGCTGACTCTAACATTGGCTCCAATGGGGATGGTAGCTCCAGCTCCGTGGAGGTGCCAAGAACCGTAGAACTTGGGAGAGCAGACAGTGCCTCCATCCATTGGGCGATGGAATCATTATTTGAATGGATAACACAAAACCTTTGACACATTTATTGAATGAAAACTTGACTGAAAACTTGACTCAAACCGACTCGATGGCAAACTGAAATAATCTTGAAAAAACTGACTCAACAGACCAAACACAAATGACTCATGACTGACTTAAAACAAGACTTTACAAAGCTTTTGGAAAAAAGGCAGCAGTCCATCAAGATTTGAAATCATGATGACAACTACCTGCATACTAATGAAATATGTACAATCATGTATAATTGGCTTTCCAATGTAACCAATCTAGCAGATGGCTACACCTCAAATTTCTGCTCTTACTCTCTTCAAGTAGGCAGAATGCTAAACCTGTAGGCAACTCAACACAATCACTGAAACCAAAGCTCATGAAAATAAACCAGGCAACATTTATCCTTTCTAATGCTTGCAAAAGAATGCTGAAGTGATCTTGAAAATCCTGAAGCACTGGCTTATCTAGAGATCCAGCTGCAAAAATACTAGTATTCACCTCACTCTGATCTGAAAAGACATTTGATTTCTGAGGGATAGAGATGCACAAATCTGCCATCTGAGTGTTAGCTGTAGGTTCCTTGACCATGAGTAATTCTGGCATATACTCTTCAATTTCATGATCTAGGTCATTCTTAAACAAAAAAAAATCTTCAAGGTTATCAAACATGACAACCTTATCATTTTTGTGAAGGAAAAAATTATCCGTTTGCTGATCTACACAACTGATTACAAGACAATCATCTTTTTCAACAGAGGAAGAAGTTTCACCAACACTTTCCTGATTATGTGTGCACTGCAAATCTGCTGTAGCTTGGGCTGTAACAAGACCTTTCAAAAGCTGATCTATCTCATCTTCAGACAAAGGAGACAATGCTTTTTGTTTTCTTTTGTTCAAACAGTGATTATCTTCATATGACAAGGCATTTAAACTATCATTCATTACTGAGTTATTGAAAGGAGATTTATCACTTACTTGCACAAAGATCTCATTCTGATTTTCATGAACTGACTGAATCACCTCTTCATGAAGGCTGTGTTCTAATGATGAGCTGACAGTATGACTGAGAACATTTGGATCCTTTACTGTGTCTTCTGCATCCCAGATGATTTCAACAGCAGAGTTCTCCTTGATGGGCTTTAGCACAAAATATGCTTGGTCATCCTGATCTGAATCTGAATCTGAAGTAGATGTCTGGACATTATCACAATCTGCAATTAGAACTGGACTTACTTGCATGCTGCTGTCTTCTGTGGGCAGATCTGAAATGACATTCTCCCTTTCATCATTTTCAGCCATATGGCCATCAACCTGCTGCAAAGTCTCCTGAGCATCTTGATGGGTATCCTTTAGGTTCTCTTCATTCTGCTGAAATGGATTCTCGTACAGGGCCTCCATGATTTCATCATCCATGAAATTATCATCTTCATAATATTTCTCAAGGCTTTCAATAAAAGAAAAAGCATGTTTGCAACAGTCATGAACTAAATTTAACGATGGATAAGATGTTCGATATCTTTCAATGAACAAGGCATGAAAATCCTTCAAACAGTAAATACAGGCCATCGGCAAATTTTCATACCAAGATTGGGCTTCACCTTCCAGAGTGGCTAGGAATATCTTCATCAAACAATCTTCAGGAAAAGCCACCTTCAACTTGCGAATATGCATGTGAAATCTAACCAAATGTAAAGAAGCATCTTTCTTACCATCATCATTAAACGTAGGCAGATTCCTTGACCAATCTACCTTGGGCATCTTATTCGGAAAACCTGGAATGTGATCTCGGCTCATGGGAGCGTATCTTCTTGTGATTCGGTCCATCTTGAAAATCTCACAGCTACTGATCTCCCTGCAGTGAAGTCACCATGAAGCATCGATTTCTGGATTTGTTCAGTGAATGAAGTCGCCAAGTGAATGATTTCAGCCTTGCGATGTCTGACCGTTGTTCACCATCAACCATCAGATCTGATCTTGATACATATACTGGGGCAATTTGCAAATCAAGGGACACATTCACAAGCTAAACCGAAGATCGACTGAAGCAGCTTTTATCTACTATGCACTCGCAGAGCAATGTGCAATTCGAAGGCTACCTGGCATGACTTCAGACTCCGTCTATAGCAAGCAAACGTTTTGAGTTTCTCCCCGGTATGGTCGCCACTATGTTAGCACTCAAATCTACCTCAGGCTGAAATGAAGTAAAACTCAAGGCTACATCAAACCACGCTCGGCCTGCGTTCACCTGGCCTACGGAGGACGGAGAAAGACTCTCTCGAGTCAATCTCGAAGAAAATAAACAATAGGATGCGAGATGACTTACAATAAGAACTAATTTCGTGGTAAAGAGATAGGTATGTTTGGTTTTTGGTTTTTGAGTTTTCGCTGGAGTAATGGGAAAACAAATTTTGGGTCTGGGGATAAGGTCAGACCTTTGCAGAGTTCAAGCTGGGGCGAGGTAGGTGACGATCTTGATGCTTTAAATTGGTTTTATGGATAGATTAGACCGACGAGGAGCTGAAGAGGGCAAAAGAAGAACTTGGATCCTCTCCAAACAGCTGAAAACATATAGAACTAACTGAATTCAAAGGCCAAGCACTGTAAACAATGGATTTAACCTTAATCACTCATTCAATTTGATGAAGCATAATGAAAGGATGGCATACATTAAACATGAAGAAACTTACAGTAAACAAAGAAGAAACACCATCAAGAACAGAACACCACAAGGATCCCAACAAGTGCCGCAAAACCCCTGATCTTTCCTTAGCCAAAATATGAAAAATATGTACAATGATATCAAAGGTATCCCAAGAGTCCCACCTCTCCAACCTCTGAAAATGATTGAGAAATTACAATATATAGATCACTCTAACCCCTTTTCCCACCTCTAGGGGTCGAATTCCCTCTTCAGGGATCAGTTTCAGCCAATTCTAATCATGGAACTACAATCTAGGCAGCTAACAACTTGCCTCTAAAAGAGTGGAAACTGATCCATTACATGATTTTTTACTCATTTGAGAGTGAATCTTCTAGAAGAGATAAAAACAAGCCAAAGTTACATATCAAACATGAATTTAAATCATAAAAACCCAAAAATTCTATCCATAAGCAAAACTGGTCCATAATAGGCGAAATACTGAGCTGGCAGCTGAAAATTCAGAAAAATTTCTAGGTGGGTCGCTCCTGAACTGCATGGGTCGCTCATGTTCCAGGCTGATTTTGAGGTAGCTCCCGGCATCCAAATTGAGCTCATGATAGCTCGTTGGAAATCCCTGGATGTCTAATTTCCAACCCAAGTGGAATTTCTGAATTTGGAGTTGATTTGACCCTCCAAAAACTCATTCTCCCAGAGGTACTTCCTGCTGGTGCAAAAGGTGGCAGCAAGGTGATTTTCATGGTGTTTTTGAGCTGTTTGACCATCCAGATTTTGTTGAAATGCTAAGTTGACTTTAGAGGATGCATAATTAACCATGAAAAATCCAAAAATGTAAAAATCTCCTCCAGCAAGTGTCTCAAAAAAAGCGAGCGCATGAGCGCGCGACCCATGTAGCTGCAAAACCTGTTTTTTAGACCAAAAATTTGAAAATGACAAAATTTTCTCTGAATTTGCCCAAATTCGGAGCGGAGGTCCTCCATCATGTGTCCTGCCCAGTCAATGAAGCCTCGGCCAAAATCCGGAGTGGATCAGGCCTTTTCCGCCATTTTAGTGCTTTCCTGGTGCATGCAGCTCCTGTGGTGAAAACACTGTCTCGGTTGTATGTGTTGGTCTCTATCATGATCCTGTGAATGTACCTGCGCTGATGAAGAAGGCGAGACCCCTTCCACGCCATGTGGAGATAGTACTCGTCGTGATGCTGCAAACAAAGCTTTGTGGCCTCTCTGATATGCTACCACTACTGGCGCACTGCTATGCTCCATCTCAGTACATCAACCTCAACGATTGAGTCACTGTCCGACTCCTGCTCATACTCTGACTCTGTCTCTGACATGGCTTTGAACAAGATATGTGCAATATGTATACTGATATAGATGCAGTGAAAACAAAGTTAGGATGTATGTTTCAACACCCAACCAATATTCCCACCGTCAAAGCACCATCAAGGAATCAAATCATGGATAAAATCTCAGCTTTAAATGGATTGGAAAAGGCACAATCTCTGTTTTGAATGCAAATGAAATTTTGACCAAATAGGAGCAGGCAACCTTCAAAAGTTTGAACACATCTAGTCAAAGGAGAGCATGGTATTAACAGTGATATGTTTGTCTACGAGTTATGACCATAAAGGTTTCAATGGGCCATTTGAAACAAAGACATGAGCATATGCTAACATTGGGCAATGTGACTCATTACAAACATGAGGAATGTGACTCAAAAGGTTTAAACATGGCATAACACTAACAATGGTAGCAGTGGTATTATGGGTATGATAACAAATTGATTTTGATGTTATATAGAAGGCTGGCCATATCACTGTTTAAAATAGCAAACACACTCTTTACACAATTCATTTTCATTTCAACCCTGAAAACAATAATCTTATAACAGTGGGGTTTTAAATCCTTCATTTTCATATTAGAAACCACCCATGATGACACAAATATGTTTGAAAACCCCAAGTGATTGATGAAAACCTGTTTTGAAGGCAACTGGAGTCGATTCCGAGCCAATCTGGGCGCTCAAACCCAATTCCAAAACTCTGTGTCTGTGTGGGTCGCACAGGCTCTGTTTGGGTCGCGCAGCCCAGGTGGGTCGCGCACCTGCAAACCCACAGTGCTGAACTGAGTCTGCGTGGGTCGCGCAGCCCAGGTGGGTCGCTCTGCCTCAAGTTGGGTCGCGCAGCCCTAAAACTCTGTCTACGCCCTTCAAAAATCTGAAATCGGCCCTCAAATTTGCAAATACGATTTGGGAGGTATGAATTTGATTCAAATAAACTTGCTTGGCTTTATATATCTCACAAATATCTTCACAATCAGATTTTATGTCAAATCTAATTTCAAAACCCATATTACAAATGTTTTTGTAATTTTCACTTTGGCTTTTTCAAATACAAACTTCCTTTGGCTTTTTGTGGTCGATACTAATGATTTTATTGTCTTCTTGCAGGGATATGACTATCTTGGCTAGAGAAAAGACCAGGGGTCTGCTTTTACAATGTCTTCATGGCGGAACAATTACAATTTATTACAAAATGATAATGACAAATTTCTAGTTCCAAAACAGGGTTTTGGACTAGAAATGTATATTTTTTTTTTAAAATGCTGATGATAATAAAAATAGAATTTCAAGTACTGGACCTTCCTCACCTTGCAGGCTTTATGACTAGTGTATAAATGACTCAAAAACCCTAGACACCAAGACCTAGGACACTTATTGACAATTTTAATGACCTCATATATCATGACAATAACTATGAATAATTTTTTGAGGAATTTTTTTTTTTAAAATAGCGCTGCAGGTATAGTATGAGGAAACACAAGATGACACAACCCTTCGTCAGTTCGTGGCATGATCCTAGTGATATGCAAAGAAGTGAAACAAGTGAGACACCTAATAATGAATATGCAAAAGACGAAATGATCAGCGGAGGGCGACAGAGTGACTCTAACACATTCAGTCGTTATAGGATGCCATTATTAAGACGAGAGATATGGAGGATGCAGTGCCTAAAAATAAAGCACTTGCAAACAATCATTTCCTCAACAAATTAAAGACAAGAAGCCCTTCTAGAAAGAGGAACATAGGAGAAGCATATTATATGGAGAAATCAAAGATGAGTTAAGGAGAAATAAGTTCATTTTTAGTTGTAGGAACCTTTGGAGATAGGACAAAAATGTAAGGGAAAGGGTAAGGTACACTACATTAAGGTGATTTTTGGGAGTGACGAGGAGGAAGAGGAAAGGAATATATAGGGAGAGGAGCCTAGTAGTTAAGATAAGTAGCCACAATTGGTAAATGGAGGTGGCAATATAGCTATGCTTTCAACGATTCCAAGCTACACAAAATTTTAGAGTTAAAGGTATCATATAGGAGAAACTGGTCACTATCCTAATTGATGGTGGGTCAACCCACAATTTCATCGACCCATCATTTATATCTAGGAGAGGCATTCCTATGAGGGACTTTAGAGGTTTTAATTTGGATATGGATGGTAGATTCAACATGACACTCATCCGAAGGTTCCAAGATCATAAATGAATATAGGGAACTACACCATGAATGATGATTTCTATGTGGTGAAGATATCACTCACCAACATTATTTTGGGTGTCCAATGACTTACCACTATAGGGAGGCATTGGTAAAATTATCAGACCATGGAGACGAGGTTCACTTTGAAGAATGGTAAGAGGTTAGTATTGAGAAGCATTAACGAAGGTTGCCCAAAAATATCTACAACCAAACAAATGAAGTTCCTGAGCAGAGATGAACACATATATGGGCCATCAAGAAACATGGTGATATCCCAGGACAACCAACATAAAATCATTCAATTTTTCTAGTGAATGGAAGAAAATTACAACCTATCTTGAGAACGATGACTCAACTTGGTTTCATCCTTGGTGAGAATCCATTAGCATAGGATATATGCTCAAAGAAGTTGTGTGAAATAGAGAAAGGTAGCTACCTATAGTTTGGAGGACTTATTGATAAACAAGTGTTAGGTGAGAAAATATTAATAATGAGGATTGAGTTAATAGAAGCTGACATTCCAGAACAAGTTGATCCATTGATAGAATTTTGGGTGGTAGGAAAAACATGTAGATATATTGTCTTCGTCTACATTATAAACATGATTTTTAGGTGGATGTGGTATTTCCCTATGATTTCATATCCTAATCGACACCTCATTTTAGTTATATAACATTAGATAAGTCAAAAATATTGCATCACCTGTGGTAGTAAAGAGGAATTTTTGGGACATGTTAATACTATAGAGCTCAAAGGCCACTATAGGAGCCCTCTCTAAACTAGGATCAATAGAGCATGTGATAACATGCAGTAGCAAGTTCCTTGGATGGTAATATATCTAGTATGTTGTGCCCCCACAAATTCACACTTGCCAATAGTTCATTATGGAGTAGCATGATATGGTTTTTCACATGAGGTCTTCCAATTGTAGTTGAGTCATGAATCATCCATGTCTAATTCTTGTTGAAGGATGCATGGAGTACACTAGAGGACACAACCATGAGGAGCTATGCTCTTCAATTTTATTAGGAATTTCTATGGAACATGGCCATAGAAATTTAAAATCTTCATTGAGGTTTGTCAAATAAAATTAGGTTACTAGAATGAGAGGCATTAAAGGAAATATTTCATTCACCAGTGAAAATAATGCATGTAGCTGCTCACCATGATCCACGCCATATAAAAATTATGTGGTTGAAAACATGAAAGATGGTGTCTGACTATCACCATGCCTTCATTGATGCTATATATTGACTGATCCACTCCAGTCAAATCCTCATAAAGTTTCCTTTGTAATGATGTTAAAAAATTCTGAGCTGCAACTTCTCTTCAGTAAAACAAAAATCAGGATCGATTGTATCTTGATCTTCTCTTCAATAAAACAAAAAGAGGGATTGATTGTCCATTTAGTTTTACAAGTTCATGATTTTCCTAAATGGACACTGGATCAACAAGAGTAGCATGATTTTTCTTTTAATGGCATTCTAATTATAGTTCAACACTACAATCAACTATTTTTTATGAATGTCAATTTATCCTCATTCCCATCTTTCCTTTCATCACATCCTGATATATTTCCCTGAAACAAGCAATATCTTTGTTAAAATCCACAAGTTCCACCTCCAGACAATTCATGCCAGTCTCGAAATAATAACATCCTTATCTATATTACTTCAAAGAAGTTTATCCTTATCACAGAAGTTTACACTCTCAAATAAGATTCTTTGTTTACTTTGATAAAAATTGTGTGCTGCTTATCACACCTTAGACATACACTTATTTCTTTAGTAATCTTATCTTCCCACTACCCCTGCCACAAATCTTAAAAATACCATCAAGTAACCAACAATAGATACTATTGTCTGCATACCAAGCAACTTAACACTTTACAAGAATTTTCACTATAGCTTGCATTTACCTTAACCTAGCATCAAACTATCAAAATTCAAAAGACAGGCCAGCAACCAATATAACATCTTGGTAGCTAAGAGTAAAAATTATATATATGGATATGAGATTATAGCTAGCTCAAACACAAAAATATTATATGGCTGCAAATTTTTTTTTCCCAATTGCTCAATTTGGTGACTCACCAAATATGTACAAAATAATTCACATTTTTACAATATAAATACAAATGAATATTTTTTGACATACAATACACTTGATGTTTGTGGTCGAATGGGCTAATAATTTACATCTTTATTTATTCTAGTTGCCCAGAAAACAAGCACCAATCATCATGTTGTACCAGAGTAATATGATCTTGGTCTTGAGATTACTATTAACAACACTCCATTATGATAAGAAAGCCACCTTTCTAGATTTGTTTAGTTCTGACATAGCACAGCCCACCAAACACACCACAATATTTGGAGGTAGACACTGTTTCTCTCTTTAGACCCATAAGAAGGTTATTTTCTTGTACAACTTTTTTTTTTCAAATTGATAAATGTAGGTAATTTACAACTATTGTATACTGCTATATAAAGCCATGCCACATGCAGCTTTACTGTTCAGTAGCCTTCTCATGAACAAGGCCTGAAGACAAAAATTGTAATATCACAAGGCCTAAACTATTAGCCAGCATTCTCCAAAATCTCCCAAAGGAAAAATTGTTGTTGGCTTCTTCTTATGAAAATTGAGATAGCATTTCTTCATTTTTTTGTCCTCGATATACCTTTGATTCTCAAAATAAGGAAAACTAATATGTACACCTCAAAACACACAAATAAAACGATTTTTTTCTTTGTCTTCAACAACACTCTGAGATAAGGTCAAAACAATCAATTTTGAGCCCAAATTACAAGCAAGTAATAGCCCAAAATCATTAAAGCCTAAGAGTCAAGAATTTGCTATTCTATTGGAAATAACTTGGCAACTACACTTGAAAATCTACAGAAGACAGTAGTAGAAATGGGATGAAATAGTTTCTCCCTGAATAAGTGACCCTTGAGTTTAACTTCTGAGTCCGGTTAGTAGTAACCGTGATGCAAAGCCTTTTAATATTCACAAATCGTGCAAATTTTCAATTGTTATGGATCATTTATATACTCGTTGTTTGAAGCAAATAATTGTATTCACAAGTCCCATAATACCAAATTCCTTGAAGAAATTCCTTGGATATATTCAGGCATGCTTTTACTCCACTCCTGTATTTTCCCATGTTGTATAATGACATATTCCAACGTGTTCTTCCCCCACTTTTCCAGAAGCTGAATATAAGGAGTGGTCTAAAACCATCCCTGGCTATCCTTAGACAAGTTGGGAGATGGTTGAGGAACCTTGAGTAGCCAAATTATCATCTCCAACTACCCATAAATAATGAATAAAATTAAGAGAAGTTTCTCTTTTCAATCTCAAGTTGGGAAAAAACCTACCAACTAACTGTCTGTTATGTGTTACTTTTACTTTATGGTTTTCATTCATATACCTTCTCTATTTCACCACCTATGGTGCTTCCTTCTGAAAGTGGGCCCTTTACCATAAACTCAACATCACATCTTGCCATTCCCCCAAAACCATAAGCTTTTGCAACATGTTTTTGTTTAGTGGGTTAAATTGTTATAAATTATTTCCCACCCAAAGAATTGGTGAACAGACTATTGTGCTAAGAAACCTTAAAGTTTCCCTTGAAACTTAATATAATAGCCAGTAGAAAATAAGCCTTATCTCCTTGAATATTTCATACATCTCCATTTTCAAAGCGAGCATTGAGGGCTCGAGAGTTGGCTATTATTGAGCTAAATGAATGCTTGAGAGTTTACATCGTCAATCTCACTAAATAGAGAATGAGAAGTAAAATAAATTTGTGCAAAACCATCTATCCTAGCCACACCTAAAACTAGGATCATAACCCATGTTCCCCTGCAGCTAGGCATATAGTACAGAGTCATTAGATAGTTGTCAATGTTTTAATCCATTTAGTGTTTTCATTGATGTCTCGAATTGTATTTGACTAGTGAGATTTCTAAAAAATCTTGACATATGAGAACTTGCTTAAATTGACTTTTTTTAAGATGGAGGAATGTTTGGGAAAAAATAGCACATCAAATACTCTACCTTGGCTAATTTTAATGATAGCGTGTTTATCTTTTCTGATGCAGAATGGCCTTTCTTGGTTTGAAAAAAATTGGGAAAGGTGACTCGAGGAGCATGTCACATAAAGTTGTTATTTCTCGAAATCCCATACATGTGGCTAGTCATGCACGAAAGTATTTTATTCAGTTGATTTTGATGAAGAGGGAGGGAAAAATGATAAAGAATTAATGATATTACTAGTTTGAATGGGAGTGATGTATCATCACCACAAGGACCTATAATTGGTCAAGGAAATAATTTTTTAGGATTTGTAGGGAAATATTCTATTCATGCTTCTCAGCCAGGGTTTTCTAGTGTATATGGAGCTACTACTGGTCAACAACCTTATAATGTGTATCTACCACAGGCGAGCTCTTCTGATTCTTGGTCGTTGAGAATCCTGCACGCAGTCAGAACAAAGCATATCGAGACAAAATGTTTCTTCATATTCAATACCATCAATACACCTTCCACACTCGTCACAACATGCAATACAAAATGTACAATCCCGACACTCTCTAATTGTCTGGTCTTGTTTCTTTTGGCAACTTTCATTGGTGCAGTCATAAAAAAGCCTTGCATTCCCACATCTAGGGCAAGCTTCAATATCAATTGTACTGTCATCATCATATGAAAGTGAATAATAGTGACCATTAGGATAAAACCATGGTTTTAATGAATGAGACTTATACTGTAAACCACCATCCAAAAGGTAATTCATCTTCTAAAGGTGCTCTCTTGTTATCCAAAAAATACCACTAATTCTCAAATGCTTCAATCCATGCATGCTGCATTCTCTGTGTGTTTTGACATTTTTTACAATGCCATCGGCAGTCAACCTTGTGCAGCCTAGCAAACATAACTACAAATCCCAGAAACAAGTGCACCACATATAGTCAAGGTCAGACTAGGAGGTACCAATATAAACTAATATTTCAACTCCTTAATTAACGAGCTTAAATTGAGAAAGTGTAAGATAACAATATAATTGCATGAAGAAAACCTAATACACTTGATAACAAAAAGAAAAGTCCACAATCAATGCACTATATGGTTTTGAAAGAATGGAAAAACTGAACAAGAGACCAACCTACAAGCAGTACCTTCCATGCAACATCATTTTCACTGAAATGCATTACCTTTCCATGTTTCCAGATATCTTAATGAAAATTAAGATATGCTAGGAAAGTTGAGTAGCAAGCACCAGTGTGTGCAAAAATAGAAGAAAAATCAAGAAAATAGAAATTTCAAACACATAAGAACATGAAATACCAAATAGAAGAGTTGCACCAGTGCCTCCCTTGATGGTTTCAACATTTTGGGGAAAATTCTACCTACAGCTCCTTCAAAAAATAAGCTTCTAATATTTTAAGTTTCTATCCTTTTATCATTGTATTTAAAGGATAATAGGGGTTAAATTCACATGCAAACACATCCATTTAGTAACCCTGTTTGAAAACATTTTACGGTAAGCACAATTCCATTTCACGAAACCCATGAAATTACATTAATTGAATCTAACTGTTGACATTGCTAATCATGCCAAAATGCAGAAAATATATATTTAGAAAGAAAATATATTGTTATTTTCAAAATGCAACTGCTAGTTTTTCCAAGAAGGGGTGCTAATAAGTCCAAATGCAACTGTTAGTTTTTCACTGTGATAATAGAGGAAATTTTCTTTATGTTCCTCATCCACATTATCCAACACAAAACTTTTGTCTAGTACATAAACAACTACTTTCATCTGCACAACCAATTTATCTAATGTTGCATAAATATCCTTAATTTGTGGGTGCAATGTATCATATGAAACAAAGGCATGCACCCTAGCCTCAACCTTAATCCAACTATATGTTGTTTCTTTCTTAACTCCCCTGTCATTCATCATTTTCCTCACCTTTGTTACATCCTCAAACTTCCCAGAAATGACATATATATTAGAAAGTAGTATATATGGTGCTGCATTTTTTGGTTCCAACTTGAAAAGGAAATATGTTGCACGTTCTCCCAGCTGAATGTTTCCATGAATTCTGTACGCACCAAGCAGTGCCAACCACATAATAGCATCAACTTCACATGTCATATCGTTAAATAATTCTTATGCTTCATCCAGGCATCCATAGCGACCAAGAAGATCAATCATGCAGGCATAGTGCTCTGCTCTTGGAATTATAATATTGATAACCTTCATCCACTAGTCTAGCATGGCTGCATGCAGAGAGAACACTAATGAAAGTGACCTAGTTTGGCTTCATGTTAGAATGTAACATTTCTTCATACAGTTGGAGTGTTTCCCTACCATACCCGTTCTGAGAAAATCCTGCAAGCATATCATTCCATGAAATCAAATTCCGCTTAGGAATTTTTTTGAACACGTGGAGTCCACTCTCTATGCTTCCACATTTGGAATACATATCCATGAGAGCACTTCCAACAAAGACATTTGTTACAAACCCAGTTTTAAAAGTATGGGTTTGAACTTGCTTGCCCAGTTCCAAGGCAGCTATAGTGGCAACGACTCTAAGAATGCTTGCAAAGGTAGCCTGGTCTAGTTTAGTGCCTCTCCTTTGCATTTCTTGAAATAATTTCAAGGCATCCTCACTATGTCCTTTTTGTGCATAGCCTTCTATCATTACATTCCATGAGATGAAATTACGGTTAGGTCTTCTCTCAAATATTGAGCGTGCTTCATCTAAGTCCCCACATTTGGCATACATATCAACCAGAGCATTTTTACAAAGACACTATCTAATTAAATCTTTTTTTGATGATTTGGGAATGAATTAGTTTCCCCTTGTCTAAGAGATTTCAAATTAGCACATGCACTAAGAACACTCGTGAACATGAATTCGGTAGGCCTCGTGCCTTCTCCTTGCATTTGTTGAAATAACTTCAGGGCCTTCTCTCTGTTCCCTTGTTGGGCATATCCCGTGATCATTGTTGCATTGTCCTCAGTCAGTCTTTCCTTTATTAAATCTTGATACATTTCTTGTAACAAACATTCTCTTGAAAATTATCATGTTCCACATTCATTCAATCAACGAATGCCATTCCAATAACCATCCAACTTTCCAAGCCAGAAAATGGGGGACAAATGTAACCCAAAACCCTCCATTTCCATCATCATCGACGTAAACGATGTAAATTGAGGGCAAATGCAATTCCAAAACACTCCAACCAATTAAATCGGCTCCATTGCCCTCATCATCGGCGTAAACGTAAACAGAATTGGGGGCAAATGCCATTCCAGAACCCTCCAACCCAGTAAATCGGCTCCATTTCCCTCATCGTCGGTGTAAACTAGGGGCGAATGCAATTCCAAAACCCTCCAACCCAGTAAATCGAGGGCGAATGCAACCAAAAACAAACCAAACCAGTAAATCGGGAGGCAAGTCTGGACTTTCACGTTTTATGCACTCTTATTTTTTTGGGATAAAACATAAAAATTAATTATTTTGAAAATAATTTTGGGGCTAACTATACAAAATGCACAAAAAGAGTTTTATATAAAAAATTCGCCCCTCCAAAATCTAAAACCCCTTAAATTTCACCCTTGGGATAAAATTTTCCCTTAAAATTTTCCCTGGTCTCAACTATATGGTATCTGAAAATCTCATTTTGGGTCTCTTGCCGTGAATTTTTAAGACTAATCATTTTTCTTTAAAAAAGAGATAATAAAAATTTGTATACAAAAAAAAAATTCACGTAACCACTAGGCTTTTCCTCTAAGCCATTATCCACTA
The DNA here is from genome assembly GCA_034641835.2 of Pinus albicaulis. Taxonomy (NCBI): domain Eukaryota; kingdom Viridiplantae; phylum Streptophyta; class Pinopsida; order Pinales; family Pinaceae; genus Pinus; species Pinus albicaulis. Next base: position 1,603,038,565 of record CM076575.1, on the reverse strand, counting down.
ATTCTGCATAGTAAAATCAATTACAAATATTTACAATACTTGGGGGGTGTTACATCTTCCCCCCTGGAGTTGAATACCATCCCAGGTGTTTATTCCGATTCATGGAATAAGTTTGGATATTCCTTTTTCATGAGAGTGGCATCTTCCCAAGTGGCCTCCTCTGGGTTGAAATGCATCCACTGCACCTTAACTTGGGTGATAAATCGTCTCCATAACATTGTTTCTCTTTACTCAAGAATATGCAAATGATCTACCAGAATTTCTCCATTTGGTTTAACCTATTCAAAATCATCACTTTTTCATTAGTTTCATTATTTGTGGATTAGAAATATGTATATGTGTACATGCATATGTATATATTTATCTAGAGACTGACATAAAAAAAATCACAACTAAATTTTCCCGAACCACTTTCTAGTTAATAGTATGTCTAGGATCATATACATACGTCTTTATTAATGAGACATGGAATACATTATGCACTCGAATATGACTAGGTAGAGTGTGTTGATATTCTGCAGGTCCAATCCTTTCTAATATTTGGAAAGGGCCATAATAACATGCAAGTGCAAATTTTTCACAGCCACCACCTCCTTAAGGTACTTTTCCAATTCTTAACTCATACATAAATGTGGTCCCCAACTCAAAACTCTTGATAGGTCCTTTTTTATCAACATGAGCTTTCTTTCTATCTTGGGAATCCTTTAAATTATGACTTACTTTCTTCACGATTTTCTCTATTTTTGCTAACATTTCAAGTGCTAAAATTAGTTTTTCTCCATAGCTGCTCCAATTGGTAGGGTTTCTGCACCTCCTTACATATAATACTTTGAAGGGGCTAATATTTAATGATTCATGATCATTGTTGTTATATGAAAATTCAACCAGGTGAAGTTACTTTTCCCATTTTGTTGGTTGTTGCATAACATACATTCTTAACATGTCTTCTAGCACTTGATTAAATCTTTCAGTTTTCCCATCTATCTAAGGATGATAGCCAGTGCTAAAATGAACTTGGGTGCCTAATCCCATAGAAAGAGCCTTCCAAATCATTGAGGTGAACTTCACATCTCTATCTGATTTTACCATCTTAGGTATTTCATGCAACCAGAATATCTCCCTCATAAAAATATCAACAATTTGTACATTCTTATATGTGGATTGTACTAATTTAAATGGGACATTTTACTTACTTTTTCTACCACTACCATGATGGAGTCATTATGAATTTTACATCTAGGTAATATTTTTATGAAATCCAATGTGAAAACATCCCATTTCGATTCTGGAACAGGTCGTATGGAGCAATATTGTTGGCTATTGGTATCCAGCTTCAACCTGCTGACATTCAAAACACATCGCGAGGTAATATGCAATATCTCTTCTCATTCAAAGCCAAAAGTAATGTTTCTTCATTCCACAAAATATTTTTTGATATCTAGGATGGAAAGCTTATGGGCTTCTATGAAATTCATAAATTAACTGCTTGACAACCATCTGGTTAGCCTACATACACTCTTCCTTTAAAGGTTAATAAATTTTATTTATTTACTCCATAATCGGATTGATTTCGAGATTTGATTTCCAACCTTGCTTGCTACCATAAAAATTCATACTCGACATCCTTTAAAGCAACCTCTTTAATCTGATTAGAGAAACTAATTTTAGCTTGACTATAGGAGACTTCATATACACAAAGTAGTTTCCTACATAAAGAATCAACTACTTGGTTCTCTTTCCTTTCTAGGTGCTTTATATCAAAGTTGAACTCACTTACGAAAGAGTTTCACCTAGTTTGGCGTGCATTAAGATTGGATTGCTTGAAGAAACTAGTTAGGATGTTGTGATCGACCATTAGAATTAATTTCTTGCCTAGAAGATAGTGTCACCATATTTTTAAGGCGTGAACTATTGCAGTTAATTCCATATCATAGGCAGAATACCTTTTATCATGATATTTAAACTTCCGTGACTCATAAGCTATCACCCTTCCCTCCTGTATCAAAGACCCCACCAACTCCTTCTTGGCAGGCATCAATACAAACTACAAATTATTTTATAGGGTCTACAATTTTTAATACAAGGGTTGTGGTCAATAATTACTTTAAGTTATAAAAGCTATGCTAACAATATGTTTTCCATTTAAAAAAAATTCCCTTCTTCTGCAAGGAAGTTATTGGGTATCTTATTCTAGAGAATCCTTCGATAAATCGATGATAATACCCCACCAAACCGATAAAGGAATGAATATCTGCCACATTTTTAGGAATGGACCATTCCATGATGGCCTTGATTTTTTCAGCGTCTACAACTATTCCCTTGGATGAAATTATATGTCCTAAATATTGTATCTAGTCCTTATAACAATTGAATTTTTTGTATTTAGCGTACAATTGATGCTCTCACAGATTTTGCAACATTGTTTGAAGGCGTTTCTTATGTTCTTCTAAGTTCTTGGAATAAAAAAGAATATCGTCAATAAAGATTAGAATAAATTTATGCAGGTATGGATGGAAAATACCATTCATTAGACTGATAAAGGTCGTGGGTGCATTGGTAAGCCCAAACGGTAGGAGCACAAATTCATAATGTTTGTATTGAGTCCTAAATGTTGTTTTGTATATATATTTTCCTATTTGATTCTTATATGATGGTATCTTGACCAAACATTGATCTTATAAAACACGGTGGAACCTTTAACTTGATAGAAAAAATCGTTGATTCTCGACAACAAGTATTTATTTTTAATAGTTAATTTATTTAGTTGTTTATAATTAATGCATAACTGTAAGGTTCCATCCTTCTTTCTCACAAAAATCACAGGGGACCCCCATGGTGATACACTCGAGCGGATGTACCCTTTGTCCAATAACTTTTGAAACTACATTTTAAGTTATGTTAGCTTAGGTATGCTCATACAATAAGGAGTTTTGGACATTGGGGTTCCTCCCAGGACTAATTCTATTGTGAAATCAATATTCTAATTTGGTGGTAGCCCTAGAATCTCTTTTCGGAACACATCCGAAAAATCTTGAATGATTGGTATGTTCTCTAAATTGATTGTTTTAGCCTTAGCATTAAATTACCCAACCTACGCTTCATAGATCTGGCAACCTTTCCTCAAGAATTTTCCTAGTTGGGTAACTGTAATAGGCTGTAACTTAATAGGCCTTTTAATTCCCTGACATTATTGCCTACAACCTTCGTCTATAGGGAATATTATAGTATTTTCCTTACAGTTCACTAAGGACCAATGCCCTTCTAACCAATCCTTACCAATTAGCACATCATAAGATCGTAAAGGAAATACAATCAAATTCTCCCTAATTAATTGTTATGCTATTTTAATGGGACAATCTTCCACATTAGAAATCACTCTTTGGCTCCAATGGCCGATTTAACTAACAAGGGATTTTTAAATTTGTTGGTTTGTAACTGGCAGGTTTCAACTACTTTTGGATAGATATAACTTAGGATGGACCCTGGGTCTATCAAAATAGAAACAATACAATTAACGATTTTACCTTCCAGTTCTATCATGATAGGTTGGTAGTCGGCCGAATGGTCCTCCATAGCAACTTTAATCCTTGGTATATTTTTCTCCACCTCTCCAACCATAGAAGCTTCTTGTGTGTTAGCAGTTGTCTTTGTTCTGGTGTGATTTGGATAGTTCTTATAGTAATGGGGTTCTCCACATCCCCAACAATGTAAGGGAGGTTTCTATGTTTGACTTGGTTCTAGTTTGCTGGAAAATTCAGCTTGCTTAGATTCATTTTGCAACCTAAACCTCTACTATTTCCATTTTTTCTACTCTATTGTCCCTTATGCATATTTTAAGTACTGGAATTTTTTTCATTTCTGGCACTTTGAAACTTCTTGTGCCCCTTCTTGTTCAACCAAATCTTTCCACCTTCCCCCTTCTCCTTCATCCGTTGATAACAAATTATGGATTTAAAAATTTCCTCATCCATCGTCTTGGTATTTTTGAATTCCAACCTTTCCTTCATAAACACTGGTAAAGTTCTAATAAAACTCTAAAATTTTTCCTTCTCCTTCTTGATGTAGGGAACATATCGCAGTAAGGAGGTAAATTTAGTTACAAATTCGTCCATGGTTATCTATCCCAACTTTAAATCATGAAACTCTTTAGCTTTTTCATCATAAAATCTCTCTATTAGGTATTTACTTAAAAAAAATTTGAAAGCTATCCCAAGTCACTTTTTTCTCGTCAATTCCCCGAACTGTCTTAATTTCTTCCCACCATAAGGTGGCTTTACCTTGCAATTGATAAATGGCTAGCCTAACCTTCAACTTATCACCATATTAGTAGATCTAGAAGTATTTATTCATGTTTATTAACAAATAATATGTGTTTTACTCCACCTCTCCATTAAAGGACAAGGGTTTGGGTTTTTTTAATTCCCCTTGAGATTTAACCTTTTTCATTTAGGTTAAATTTTCCTCCACCTCAGAGAACTCCTTCACCACAAATTTGGCCTTGTGTTTCTCGATGCTTCTATTTGTTTCTTGTTCACCTTGTAGATCCATCTTGAGCCAACCAGTGATTTGTCCTCTGGTCTTGGGATCACTTCCCAAACATTGTTTCTGATAATGGAATCATATTCATCTACCATAGCATCAACCCATACAGGTTTATCTATAGCTTCATCGAATGAGGATGCATTTGTCTCTACAGTCTCAATCATCAAAGCCATGTAGCTAGTGAGCCGATACGGTGACCTCCTTTATCTGCTGAGAAGTGGGTGCTCCCACATTCTCTCTAGCATCATGCAATAATCTTCCAAATTCCCTAGTTCATTTCCTTCCATCTCTTGATGTCTCTGCTTGAGTGGATGTCTCCACTCTATGCTCCTCTGCTTGTGGTTGCTCCAATACTTCCTGAGATTTTCCCTTTCGAGCTAAAATATCCTCAATTGAATCCCCCTATCAAGAGAACGCCTCATTACCTTCTCCTAATCAAACTTCACATCCCTATGAACAGATTTCATCCTGAGGGATGGAAAGTACACATGATAGTTGTGAGGTGTTTCTATGTACCCCAAAAATATGCCAAACTATGTTGTTGGCTCTAGATTTTTCCTTGATTCCTTGGAAACATGATAGTAAACTAATGATCAAAATATCCTAAGGTGTGACACATATGGTTTCTTCCCTAAAAAATATCCCTTTGGATTACTCATGCTAAGAATCTGATGAGGACTCCTATTTTGAAAATAGACCACTGTGTTGCAGCTTTAGACCACAAGTGCAGTGGTAGGCCTTGGTCATGCAACATCACCCTTGCTGCTCCCACAATACTTATGTTGTTTCTCTCAGACACCCCATTATGTTATGGATTTTAGAATGATTTAAACTCCCGTCGAATTCCTTACTTTGCACAAAAAAAATTAAACTATCACCTTTGTTGTCGCTCCTGAGAGCCTTCACTTTCTTTCCAGTTTCTTTCTCAGAAGGTTCCTTAAATTCAACAAAGTTGGATAATTTCTGGTGTTTCTTTTGCATGAACAATATCCAACACTTCTATGAGAAATCATCTACAAATATCACATAATACCTGTTCTTGGTAGTGGAGGCTATCGAGAAAGGTCCATGTTGGAACGAGGTTCCCTAACCGCATTTTTGGTCCAGTTTTGTAATATTTTTGTAATAATTGGTCTAGCGCAGGGGCTTTAGGATGGGTCAAAGCTCCGATGTATTGTAATGGGTTGAAGGGTAGACCAGAAGTCTAAGATGCTATAAATAGATAGATAAATCGAGTCTAGAGGAGGATAAGAAAGAATTAAGTTAAGCTTCGATATGAACTTATGATGTTTTGTGTCGATCACTTGGGTAAGGGCTCCTGCTGGATATGTGAACGGAGACCCCAAAGTCCTATTGTGTGTGGACCCCACTGGCTGTGTGCGCGGGCTGGTCCTAGAGTCTGTAAGTCATATATGGATATGAATGAATGAGAATGATGTTGATGATATTTTTCTGTTCATGTGTTCTCATTATTGGCTATGTTTATGTGCTGAGATTGAATTGCTTTTTGAATATTGATATTAGACTGATGTGCACGTGGATGCGATATGATGAATGCATAGCCCTGATTAAGACACTATGCTTAAGTTACCTGTTAATTACGATATGTGCTTAACTGATATACTGTTAAAATGGTTCTGTGTATGGCTCCTCCTGCGCAAGACTGTTAGATCTATAGGGACCCCCTTTAATTAACTATCTCTCTCTCTCAGGGTGTGGAAACCTGGTTCCAACACCCTCCCATACTACTTCAGGTGAGACTTTAACCTGTGTAAGAAGGCCATTGCCAAAAGGGCCAGTAGTATCGGGGTTTGGTGGAAACCCTTAAAACCGAACCTGGGTCAAGACCCCTAAAGCCAACAAATGGTTCTGTTGCTGAGACTGCGAGAATTTTGAGAGAGAGAATGGGTAATGCCATGGGGTCATTGGAAACCAGTAATGCCTGAGTTAGAAGACTGGTTCGAAAAATAGATTCAGGAATTTTCCCTAAAAGAGAATAGAAGTAAGATGCTATCTACTGAAGAGTGTAGAAATTATATAACTAATGCGTTATATATCTAATATTCTCCTGATCGCACACTATTTTAACTTCATGCATAATACAAAATCTATTCCACCATTGATCATCACATGCGGAAATTAAATCAATTGCAATGCACACATGAAACCATAAAAATTCGCACAATTTAACACAGTGATTTAACGGGAAAGCCTAAAGCTAAAAAACCCAACTATATGTATATAATATATGTCATAGAGATCATGTAACAATCCTCATACGAAGCTGATCACATCAAGCTCTCAGTACAATACAATCACTACACACTAATCAGGTCTGATCTTGCAAATCCATGCACCGATCTCTGCCACCTGCTAGCCTGCGTCTACTGTGTAATCTTGGATGAAGAATGGCTCCGAATGAACTCGAATCCACCTGTATTTCATTGCGCAATCCTCATTGACATCTCTACTAAGTGTTGGATGCAATCAATGCATCACTATAGTCACAAATGATAATCACACTTGCTCTTTCACCTATCTCTCCACTAGTCTCCACTGAAACTGTCCATGCACTGTAGTTAACTGATGTATTCTTCAGTTTATTAATGAGTTAATATTTAGTGAATTAATTATTAATTAATTCACACCACTCTCACTAGTTTATCAATCAGTTAGACTAGATACCACTAGCTCAACTGTGTCTAACTGAGTTAAACTGAACACAACTCCATCAACTACTTCTATAACTCCACCAAACTCTGTCACATAAGTTCTAACTAAAGTCTCCATGCAATAGCTCCAATAAACCCTCAGGAATAGTGTAATTCCTTCTGTAAGCTCTTGTTTCACATCTGTGCACGTAACTGAAGTGCTCCAAGAGAATAAGATAATGTTTGCAGTCCAAAATATTATTAAGAGCTAATAATATTTGATATATCTATTTTTAGATTTCTAAAATTCAAAATAGATTCCACCTAATATGTATAAAAATATAAGCTCATATATTTTTCCAACTTGACCAACCATCCACAAATAAAGTATCCCCAACTCATAAAATATGATCAGTATGTCTAAAAATAGACATGTCTAAAAATAGACTTTGCGCCAAAAATAGCCTGCGGGCCCACTTAGTGAAGGCGACTTTTTTCACTAAGCTCATCATCTTGTTGAATCTCAACACTCCCTCTCAACAAGATAGGGATTATCTGCCACCCCGATCCTGTCTCTATGGTATTCAAATTTTCTCCTGGTGAGCGCCTTCGTCAGAATATCTGCATCTTGATCCTCCGTAGGAATGTAAGATAGTAACATGATCTTCAGCTGCACACAATCTCTGATATGATGGTACCGAATGTCAATATGTTTAGATCTATCATGAAATACTAGATTAACCAAGAGTTTAATGCAACTATGATTATCATAATATATCACAGTAGGATCTAAGTGTGAACCGAACAACCCGACCAGGATCTTCCTTATCCATATAGCCTCGCATACATCCAAACTTGATGCCATGTACTCGGCCTCCACTGAACTGAGTGCCACGGATCTCTATTTCCTGATGTACCAAGAAACTGTTGTAGACCCGATACTGAAAATCCCTCCAGATGTGCTCTTCATGTCTATTGGGCTCCCTGCCAAATCTGCATCCATGAATCCATGCAACTTCAACTCATCTGATTGTCTGTACCATAGTCCATATCCCGATGTGCCTCTGTGATACCTCAGAACATGCTTTCCTGCCTTCCAAAAGAGCTTGGTAGGCTTAACCATATCTTGTGAAAGCTGCTTAACAGCGTAGCATATGTCCGGTCATGTATTGACTAGATACATGAGTGAACCAACCAACTGTCGATAAACAGTGGCATCCACTACCTCTACCGATGTAGCATCCTCTTTCCTCCAACCACCAAGAAGAGGAGTGTCGATAGGCTTGCAGCCTTACATGTTGAACTTCTCCAGTATCTCTCGGGCATACTTGCCTTGAGACACAAACAGTCCACCCTTCTGTTACCAAATTTCCAATCCCAGGAAATAATGAAGGAGGCCCAAGTCCTTCATCTCAAAGTCCTTTGCAAGATCAGCCTTGCATGAGAGTATCAACTGTTCATCACTGATCAATATCAAATCATCTACATAAAGTACAATGATCAACAAATTTCCCTCAACCACAATTTTGTATAGGTTAGGATCCGCCTCACTCTTGGTAAAACCAAGTCGGGTGAAATAACTGTCTATCCGTGTGTATTGAGCACGAGGTCTTGTTTCAGCCCATACAATGCTCTCTTGAGCCTGCACACATGCAACTTACTTCTAAAGATTTCGAAACCTTTAGGCTAATCTATGTACACCTCCTCCTCAATGACTCCGTTGAGGAACACAGTCTTCACATCCATCTGATGAATGTACCAACCCATCTGCGCTAAGAGAGCCAGGATGCTCCGTATGGAAGAATATGTTGCGACAGGTGCAAAGGTTTCTTCATAGTCGATCCCCTCAATCTGTGAGAAGCCTCGGGCAACAAATCTTGCCTTTTACTTCTCGACGCTCCCATCAGCAGCTTGCTTCACTTTGTATATCCATCTCAAACCTACCACTGATTTCCCTTCCGGCCTTGGGACAATCTCCCATGCACTGTTTCTGACAATCGAATCATACTCTTCTACCATGGCATCTACCCATGCAGGGTCCTCCACAGCTTCCTCGAAAGAGGATGGATTTTTCATGATACACTTTCTCATCAGAGCCATGTATCCAGTATATCGGTCAGGTGACTGTCTCTGTCTGTGCTGTGATGTAGGTGCTCCTACATTTTTCTTTGCATCAAGATTCATTCGCTCAGCTTTTGTAGTGCACTTCCGCCCTCTGATGTTTGGCACTGCATGGGTGGTTTCTTCCACTCTCTAAACCTCCTCTTGTGGCTCATCCACATCCCGAGGCTCATCCTTAGGAACTAGTAGCTCCTCTTCTGCATGCAAGTGTAGCTCCCTCTCAAGCGACACCTTCATGGTTTTCTCCTCATGAAATTTGATATCCCGTCGCACAACAGTATTTCGACTATCTGGAAAACACACATGATAGTTGTGGGGTGTTTCTGTGTACCCCACAAATATCCCAACCTCTGCAGTCAGCTCTAGCTTCTTCCTGGCATCCTTCGTCACATGAATGTAAACAAGTGAGCCAAAAATATTCAAATGAGAAATATCAGGCTTCTTACCGGAAAATGCCTCTTCGGGTGTACTCATGCCAATTACTCTATGACGATAACGATTTTTCACATAAACCGCAGTGTTGCATGCTTCAGCCCACAAGTGTATGGGAAGGCACTGATCATGCAACATCGCCCATGTAGCACCCATGATCTTTCTGTTCTTTCACTCCGTGACCCCATTCTGCTGTGGGTTATGAGGTGTTATGAGCTCTGTTTGAATTCCTTCTGCGTTGCAAAAGCCCTTGAATTCATGAGAGATGAATTCACCACCATTATCGCTCCTAATAGCCTTCACTTGCTTCCCCAACTCTTTCTCAACCAATGCCTTGAACTCACAGAACTTTGAGTATGTCTCGCTCTTATTCTGCATGAAGAAGATCCAACACTTATGAGAAAAGTCATCAACAAATATCACATAGTACCTGTGCTTTGCTGTCGAAGCTACTGAGAAAGGTACACACACATTTGTGTGAATTCTCTCAAGGATCGTCATGGCGTGACTATCATTCTCATGAAAGGTGGCTTTCACAAATTTTCCCAAAGTACATCCCTTGCATTGATCTGACTGCGCAAGTGTACCTTTGAGAAGCTCAGTAGAAATATACTAAAAAATTTTCAAAGCGCCATGGTGAAGGTGGCCCAATCTCCTGTGCCACAATTCGCCCTCATCCCAGCTCACCACTCCTTCTACTTTGCCTGCCATTGTTGCGCATCCATCTACTAAGGTTCTTAACTCGAACCCCTATCCTCTGGGTTTCACCAGTTGCCTTACTACGTAGGAAAGCCTTTCCCTCGCTAAAGACAACATCATATCCCTTGTCTTCCAACATAGCCACAGAGATCAGATTCTTCTTCAATCCTAGAACATGCATGACATCCTCCAATATGAAAGGTTTACAAGACTCTCTCTCAAAGGAAATAATCTCAATACCAGTCGCACTATATCTACCATCATTTCCCATCTCGATGTGCACTCCAAGATCCTTCTCATCCAGATCAATGAACAAATCTTTGTCTCCGGTCATATGAAAAGACACACCACTATCAAGAAACCACACTGATCCCATCACACTTGAAACCAATAATGCGATCAGTAAAATATCCAGCTCAAACTACGAAGCTAAGGCCTCTCCAGCTGTAGATCCAGCTGCCTGCTTATTTTTCTTCTTCTGTGGACAATTAGTGGTGTAATGTTCGTGTTGGTGACAGTGAAAGCACTTCACCTTGGACAAGTCCAGCTTGCCTTTTGCACTAATTGGAGAAGGATTTTTCTTTCCTTCCTAATACTCTGCTTTGCAGCCAAAGGAGAAATTTTCTTCATTCATTCTTCGATGAAGTTATCCATCCCTAGTACCCCGCCTTATCTCCTCCTGCACAAGATCCGACCAAAGTCGCTCCCATCCTGGCAGTTTCTCTTGACCATTGACAAAGTCCTCGTAGGAATGCCAACTCTTTCAAAGCCCAAGGAGAGCCAAGCTCACCAAGTCCTCTTCATCTACAGTAACCCCCACACTTCCCAGCTCATCCCTGCACTAGAAAAACTTCGTGAGGTACTTGCATACTCACCTCTCCATTTTTATTTTCCTGAGCTTGTCTTTGAGCGCCAACTTCCTCTGGTTTCCCTTGCTTTGGAACAAGTCTGTCAAAGCTTTCCACATCAAGAATGGAGAAGCTTTTCCATGAAGGTTGGACACTATGTGATCCTTCACACCTTCCAACAAAATCCTTCGACATTTTTCTGTCTTCTTTTGCCATGCATCAAGTGTGGCAGCATCGCTAGAAGTAGGTTTTGGAATTTCTACATCTATGAACTCCTTCAACCAATTGTCCTCCAGCACCACCTCCATCCTGTCCTTCCATGCAATATAATTCGATCTGCCCTCAAGGGCATACTCCAATCGCAATCCGTTGAAAGACATCTCAACTTCGACACCAAGAAAACACTGCAGCAAATTTGAATTCCACCAGCACAAAACTCAACCGCTTCAATAATTGCAATCTTCTCTGATCAATATAGCTCTAATACCATGTATAAATTATATAACTAATGCGTTATATATCTAAGATTCTCCTGATCGCACACTATTTTAACTTCATGCACAATACATAATCTATTCCACCATTGATCATCACATGCGGAAATTAAATCAATTGCAATGCACACATGAAACCATAAAAATTCACACACACTAACACAATGATTTAACGGGAAAGCCTGAAGCTAAAAACCCCAAATATCTGTATATAATATATGTCATAGAGATAATGTAACAATCCTCATACAAAGATGATCATATCAAGCTCTCGGTACAATACAATCGTTACACACTAATCAGGTTCGATCTTGCAAATCCATGCACCGATCTCTGCCACCTGCTAGCCTACCTCTACTGCGCAATCCCTGCTGAAAAATGGCTCTAAATGAACTCGAATCCACCTGGCTGTCACTGCGCAATCCTCATTGGCATCTCTACTAAGTGTTGGATGCAATCAATGCATCACTATAGTCACAACTGATAGTCACACTTGCTCTTTCACCTATCTCTCCACTGGTCTCCACTGAAACTGTCTATGCACTGTAGTTAATTGATGTATTCTTCAATTTATTAATGAGTTAATATTTAGTGAATTAATTATTAATTAATTCACACCACTCTCACTAGTGTATCAATCAATTAGACTAGATACAACTAGCTCAACTGTGTCTAACTGAGTTAAACTGAACACAACTCCATCAACTACTTCTATAACTCAACCAAACTCTGTCACATGAGTTCTAACTAAAGTCTCCATGCAATAGCTCCAGTAAACCCTCAGGAATAGCGTAATTCCTTCTGTCAACTATTGTGCCACATCTGTGCACTTAACTGAAGTGCTCCAAGAGAATAAGATAATGTTTAGAGTCAAAATATTATTAAGAGCTAATAATATTCGACATATCTATTTTTAGACTGGAAATCTAAAAATAGATTCCGCCCAATATGTCTAAAAATAGAAGTCCATCTATTTTTCCAACTTGACCAACCATCCACAAATAGCATCCTGCAACTCATAGAATATGATCGAGATGTCTAAAAATAGACATAGTCTAAAAATAGACTTTGCGCCAAAAATAGCCTGTGGGCCCACTTAGTGAAGGCGACTCTTTTCACTAAGCTCATCATCGTGTACTTCCGTAAAAATATATATTTTTTTCCACTCCTATCTACTGAAGAGTGGAAAAATAAATATATTTTTACGAAAGTACATGAAATTTTCTTCGTATCCTTCGCATGCAAATTATAGGAGTGGTTGGCACGATTGACGGAGTTCCAGACTTGCTGGAAAGACGATAAGGTCACACAATGGACCCTCGAATTGATCCAACGATTGGAAAGGACTGATAACAAGATTACCAAAAATGTGGATCATTGGGTTGATAGTATCTTGGGAGTGTTTGTGACAAAATTTGTCGTTGATCAATTTGTGTCATATTTAGAAGCAAAGATAAGGTTCTTCAAGGGATTTAGAGGTAAGTTCCTAAAAACCCTGTCGATGTTGATTAAGATGCTATTAACTGAAAATGGTGTCCTGTGTGGCCACACCGAGTGAATGACCTCCGACCAGAGTGGGAGCACGACACGAAGCGGTAAATACTACCAGTTTAATCATGAATGAGGCAAATCGGTATACATCCCCTTAAGGGAATCACCTTATTTTAACCAAGGAGGGGTTGCAAGAATTGGAACCAGCCCCCCGGCCATGCCTACATCAAACCCACATAAGGGTAATAATTCTCCTACACCTCCTTCGCCACCACCAGAGGAAGACATGGCGACACACATGAAACTACCTATCTTTAAGGGTGTAGGGGACAAGGATATGGATCGATTCTAGTTTGTAGCAGAGTTTGTGTGGACCACGTAGAATCTTAACAATGATGTCATCAAATGAACGCAATTATCCATAGCTTTCGATGGAAGGGCCCTGGATTGGTTTATGGGATACATTGGTCAGCATGCGAACACATCAATACAAGATATTAAGGACGCCCTAAAGAAACAATTCTGGAAGCCTAATTCATACTCTCAATGTGTAGTCGAATTAAAGGACTTTAAGCAGGGACCTAGAGAGTCTGTCCAGGAAGCTGACCAACGATTAAAGAAGGTTATCAGTGATGGGGGATTTGTCTACAAGGATAAGCAGCACAAGGAATGGTTTATCGATATGCTATTACCACACCTGCGTGGACCCATGGGACAATAGAATATCGGCTCCCAAAAATAATCTTTGGAGATTTCCATGAAATTAGAAGTTGTACCAAGAGATGATACGCAGTTTGCAGCTCTACAAATCTAGAGCGAGCTAGAGGCAATGCACTTAGAAATTCATAACTTGCGAAAGGATCATGGTAAGGAAGCTAGTCTAGATATCTGGTGCATACTTTGTAGGGTGTTGGGGTCATACTAAGGATAAATGCCCTTTGTTAGTTGATTATATGCAAGCTGGGGGGCCAAGCCCTCTACAACCTATGGAAATGGTTGGCCCTAGTAGTCCTATGTTGTGGTGCGCTGATTGTTGGGTAGCAGGAAGACATGACACAGATCACTGCCCACTGTTAGGTGCTTATGTTCCAGAATTGAAACAACAGTGGTGCAAATTCTACTCGTCTGTGGATCATGACAAACAAAACTGTCAAACACTCGACCTCATGGTTGATAGGGGAAACTTATACAGGGTGGAGGCGGACCCCTCATCACCACGATATCCTTCTGTGTGAGGAGGATCTCCCGCAAGAGGGAGGGGAGGAGGGAGAGGGGGGATTGTAGGTCGAGGACAAGGACAGCTGATATGTCACAACTGTGGAGACGTGGGACATTTTTCATGAGATCTACCGAACCCTACGTGATAGTGCTACAGATATTGTAGGCATTTCAATCACGTCATTGAAGACTATGCAGTATTAATAGTAGAAATGCAGGGGAAACAGAAGACGCCCACACAGAATGTGCAAAGGGTTAAGGCAGAACCACGAGACGATGGACCATGTATCAATGTGATCACACGTAGTGGCCTTGCCACTGGAGGAGATGAAGAAAAGGCTACGGCTGAATCACTAATCTGAAAAGCTGGGGGGGAAATGGAAAGCTTATGTCTGACAAAGGAGAAAGAGACCTTCATAGAAGCCCAGAGGAAGATGACTTAAGACGAAGCACCTAATGCAAAGAGTATGGTAGATCCAAAAGCAGATGAAGCAGTTAAAACATTCCACCAGGCATGTATGAGGCTACTAGGCAACTAGAAGGTCGTAGAGAATCTTGAAGCATTAATAGATAGATGCGCATAAAATGTTTCTTTACAACTAGAGGTTAAAAATGTGAACAAGATATACAAAAACAAAAAAAGGACGGGACGTGAAATGCGCATGACTATGCAGATTGGGGACAACAAAATGGATCAAGTCATCCTTGTTTTAGGATCAGACACAAACTTCCTACCCAAGCAAACCTAGCAAAGAACGAGAGAACCTAAGCTAGAATGGTCGATTATTCAGCTACGAATGGCTAATCAGCAAAATATTATCCCACTGGGACGACTGACAAAAGTTGTGGTAGATATTGCAGGTGCTAACGTTTATGCATATTTTGAGGTAATTCAGATAGTTGATGACACGAACCCTTACCCTATGCTCTTAGGCCTGGAATGGGCTATTCAAATGGCAGGTATCATTAATTTTAAAATAAGGAGCATGATCTTTAAAAGTGAAGGCACAAGGGTGATAGTTTTGTTGGATCCAGCAGAATGGGAGAATTACACTAAATTAGTATAGGAGGAAGAGTATGTTGATCACATATGCAAGCTGACCACCCGGGACGACAACTAGATAAACCCCACGGTTGATGGCATGTTATGCTGGGAAAAAGAGAGCGAATGATTATCTCAATCATATGGAGAGATATAAAATTGGCAAAACTGGTTGCATGACATATCTACGCTAAGGTGTCTTAAGGTCACAAAAGGCTTCTGATGCATGTCCTCAGAGGTAAGAGAACTACCATACTTTAATGGCTCTGGTAATGTTAAAAATTTCCTCAAAGAAATTGAAGCGAACATCCCTGAAGAATGGAGATTTTGGGCCCTTAACTTGGCCATGAGCGCAACCCCTGCGCGCTGGTGGGAAGCCCATAAGGGAGATTTTCAGGACTAGGGGAAGTGCAGAAAGATGATGAACCTATAATTCGACCCTCCAGTCAAATCGCCAAGAAAACTCTTCTCGAGACGAGGGGATCCATGCAAGCACTTCGCTCTCTAGATGGAAGTATGAAAGGAAAATGCCTGGAATGAATGGTTCCATATGTTTATTCATGCATTAGGACCAATCCCTACTACTTGGTATTTGGATGTCGAACTACACCAATGCACCCGTCGTTGTGATACAATGGCTAAGGATTTTGTAATGATGTTTGGATTAACAGGAGGAACTAAGAAACTTGATGAAGCTCTACAAGATATAGATGCCTTGGTATTTAATGAGTCCCTCCCTAACCAATAGCGTGTTGCGCCTGCCTGGGATATGCAGATACAGGATATTGTAAACTGTAGAAATTTTTCCATAGAAGACTATGATGAGGATCCCCGGAATATCTCTATCTCAGAGTTAGAAGGAGAATGTGTTGTTGCAAGTCCGTTGCTACAAGCATTTGATGTTACCAAACCTTTGAAACTAAAGGAAGTTAACATTGCCATGGAACAAAAGCCTAAGATGGCCAAGATTGGGGATTATTGGGATGATGGCACGGTGGGAAGGATTGCAGAATTGCTAACTAAATATTAGTTTCTATTCCCTACCAAGTTCTCTAAACTCAAAGGGATCGTCAGGGATATAGGAGTCATGAGGATTACATTGAAACCAGATGCGTAGCCAGTCAAACAATGACCCTATCGCCTGAACCCGAAATAC
The DNA here is from genome assembly GCA_034641835.2 of Pinus albicaulis. Classification (NCBI taxonomy): domain Eukaryota; kingdom Viridiplantae; phylum Streptophyta; class Pinopsida; order Pinales; family Pinaceae; genus Pinus; species Pinus albicaulis. The sequence continues at coordinate 1,603,021,871 of CM076575.1, read as the reverse complement.
AAACAGAAGGTTAAGGAGGAAATTAAGAAGATGGTGAGCGCATGTATTATTGAACTAGTAGAGCAGTAAGATTGGGTAAGTCCTATGGTGGTTCATGAAAATAAGACTAAAGGAGAGATAAGGATCTGCGTAGATCTACGCAAGTTAAATGATGCATGTGTACATGATCCTTTCCCTACGCCATTCTCTGATGAAATCCTGGATAATGTGGGAGGTCAGGAAGCGTACTCATTTACTGATGGGTTCTCAGGGTACCATCAAATCTGCATATCACCTGAAGATCGCAGCAAGACAACTTTCTTAACTGAGTGGGGATCATTCCAGTACACTGTCATGCCATTTGGACTAAAGAATGCCCCTGCCATCTTTTCATGCGTTGTTGTGGCCGTATTCAAGGAATTCATTCATAAGTTCCTGGAAGTCTACTTTGATGATTGGATAGTTTTTGGGTTAGTAAAGAACCATGTGTCGAATCTACGTATGATGCTGGATTCCTGCAGGAAGCACCAAATTTCACTAAACATCAAGAAATGCATATTCTGTGTCCCATTTAGAATTCTATTGGGACACGTAGTATGTCGGCATGGATTGATGGTTAACCCATCCAAGATCATGATTATCATCAATTTGGCAGTTCCGACTACTTTAAAACAGTTGCGCTCCATCCTTGACCACACCAGTTACTACAGGAATTTTATTCAGGGGTACGTTTTGATCACCGCTCCGATGGAGAAACTGATAAAGAAGTATGTCTCATTCTTTTAGAATGATGAATATCAGAAAATCTTCAAACTACTAAAAGAAAATATGGTGATTGCACCTATTCTTATATTCCCCGACTGGGAAAATATCTTCCACCTGCATGTGGATGCATCACGGGTCACATTAAGAGATGTCTTGGCACAGCCCAGAGAAGGGGACATTGATCACCCGGTAGCTTCACTAGAAGGAAGATTTCAAGCGCAGAGCGTAACTATTCTACCATGAAGCATGAAGGGTTGGTGATGGTGTACGCCCTACAAAAATACATGCACTATTTATTAGGTGGACACTTCAATATGTTCACAAATCATTCAGCTTTAACATACCTGGTTAATAAGCCTGTGTTGGGGGGAAAAATATGTTGGTGGCTGCTACTATTCCAGGAGTATGATTTTGAAATCATTGTGAAACCAGGGGGGTTGAACGCCAGACCAGATCACTTGTCCAGGATTGAGAATGGAGACGAGCCAACTAACCTAGAAGAAGGATTACCTGATGCGCAACTGTTTGTTATCAAGGTGGTCAATGAGCACTTTTCCGATATTATCCACTTTTTGACCACAAGCAAGGCACCTGATGTCTATTCAGTACCGCAGAAAAAGGAACTAGTCGCTCGCGCAGCTGATTTTAATATAATTGTGGGGAAACTCTACAAGTTGGGGGAAGACGACGTGCTGCAAAGGTACGTACTTGAACATGAGAGACAAGCTATCTTGGTCAAGGCCCATGGAGGAATTTTGGGAGGACATTACACAAGTAAAGCTACTGCGCAGAAAGTATTAAGGGTCGGTCTATGGTGGCCCACATTGCACAACGATGCCCATGCATACTGTTGGGCATGCAACGCATGCCAATGAACTGGGAAGCCCTCACGATGAGATGAGATGCCCCTGCAACCACAGATGGCCCTACAGGCATTCAACAAATCGGCCATAGATTTTTTCGGACCCATCAATCCCCCAGGAAATAAGACCAGTGCCCGATATGTTATCACTACCACAGATTATGTCACCAAATGGGTGGAAGTAAAAGCTGTCAAGGATTGTACAGCAGATACCGCTGCACACTTAACTTTTGAATATATTCTGACTATTTTTGGGTGTCCAAAGATCCTGATGAGCGACAAAAGGTATGCATTTTTTTATGAAACTATTATGGCTCTGACGAAGGAATTCTAGATTCACTGTGCAAAGAGTACCCTGTATCATCTGTAGGAGAATGGGATCATCGAAGCCTTTAATAAAATTCTAGAACATGCAATCACTAACGTTTGCAATGTAGACTGAAGCAACTGGGACGTATGCATCCCCTCTGTACTCTGCTGGGCCTATAGGACTACATGTAAGAAACTCAAGTGAAAAAAACCCTTCAGAATAGTCTACGGGAAAGAGGCCATCATGCCTATGGAATACATCGTTCCTAGCCTGCGTATCTCAGCTTTTACAAACATGACGAACCCAGACATCATGGAGAAATGCCTGGTGCAGCTGGTGGCCCTAGAATAAGATCGGTTCATTGCTCAGTTCCACCAGGAGGTTCAGAAGGCTCTTGAAAAATCATGAAATGATCGACACATTTGGCAGAAGGTCTTTATGGAGGATGAATTGATACTACTTTACGATAGGAAGTTTGCGTGACACCCAAGGAAGTTCCATAAGCACTGGCTAGGTCCGTATATAGTGAAGGAAATCACCAATGGAGGTGCGGTCAGATTGTGTTAGAACAGGGTCTCCCATAAGCTGCGAAACTGGTCCACTTTGGATACTTTTTGATTATATTTAATCTAGCGCAGGGGTTTTGGGGCGGGTCAAAGCCCTGAAAGCATTATAATGGGTAAAAGGTTAAACCAGGGGTCCGAAAACCACGGTTTGCAGACCATAGGAAAGTCTAGGCTAGATTGTTATAAATAGAGGACCGTTTTTGTATTGTAAGGTAGGATATGAAAGGCTATTGATGCGAATTGTGGTTTAGACTATGTGTTTGGGTTTCAGGGAACAGACTCCTGCTGGCTGTGTGTGCGGAGATCCAAGTCCAGCTATGCGTAGACCCTGCTGCTATGTGCGCAGGTTGGGAAGGGAGTTGTAAGGGATAATTGATGAATGAATGAATGAGAAAGGTTGATATAGAACTGAATCTGTGAGTAATCTGTGTATGAATTATTGGTAATTACTGTGCTATGCATTTTTGTGTTAATGTTATAGAAGCATATATAATTATAGATCTAGTGCACGTGGATGCGAATAGAAACCCACTTGGCCCTGTGCAGTATAAGGTGATCTGGGTATCGCAGGACCAAACGTAGCTCTTCTTTCCTTACCTATCCTTTCTCAGGGTGCGGAAACCTGGTTCCAGCACCCACCCATACTACTTTGGGTGAGACTTTGACCTGCGAAAGCAGGTCACTGCCGAAAGGGCCAGTAGTATAGGGGTTTGTTGGCAAACCTTGAGCTTTGAACATGGGTCAGGATCCCTCGAGCCAAAAAATGGTTCCGTTGCTGGGACTTGGAGGATTCTGAGAAAGGGATCAGGTAATGACAAGAGAATATTGGAAGTATGAAAGGAAGGAGATCGAAGACTAGTTCGAACGACAGATCGAGGAATTCGCGGTAAAAGAAAATCGCAGTGAGGAGCTAACGGTGGAAAGGTGAAAAAATAGGTACATCCTGACAGAGAGCTACAAAATATTCTTTGTGACATTTGTGATCGAGCTTCAAGAGTGGTTGGCCAAGCTTGTAGAATTCCAAAAGTGCTGGAAGGACGAACGAATCACTCAGTGGACCCCAGAGCTGATACAACAGCTAGAAAAAACTGATAATTTGATCACACACATAGTAGATCACTAGGTGGATAGTGTACTAGGAGGATTCGTGACGAAGTTTTCCATTGATCAGTTTGTTTCATACTCTGAGGCTGAATGACGGTTCTTTAAGGGCTTCTGGGGCAAATTCCTGAGGATGTCACCGTTACTGATAAAGACACTACTGTGTGAAAAAATCATTCTGTGTAGTCATACTAACTGAATGACCTCAAATCTAGACGGGAGCGCGACACGCAGTGGTAAATACTACCGAACCAAACTTGATGGGGGGAGATCCACCTATAACCCATTGCAAGAACCAGCTGCGCAAGATCCCATGACAACACAAAGGTAAGAACTCTCCCATACCACCGCCCTCGCCGGACAACGATATGGCGGCACACCTGAGACTACCTACCTTCAAGGGGGTAGGGGACGAAGATTTGGACCAATTTTTGTTTGTTGCAGACTCCGTCTGGACTGCACAGAATGTGGAAACTAATACGGTGAAGAGGGCATAGTTGTCCCTGGCATTCGAGGATAGACCACTAGATTGGTATATGAGATACATTGCCTAGAATGGGAGTGCGTCTATCCAAGAGATCAAAGATGCTCTGAAGTAACAATTCTGAAAGCCAAAATCTTACTCTCAGCTGGTGGTAGAAGCGAAGGACTTCAAACAAGGTGCGTCTGAGTCGGTATAGGAGGCCGATCAACGATTGAAGAAGGCCATCAGGGAAGGAGGGTTCAAGTATGATGATAGACAACATACGGAATGGTTCATCGCTATGTTGTTACCCCACCTCCGCACACGAATGAGTCACCAGAACTTTGAATCGCAGGAGAAATCTGTGGAAGTCGCTACGAAACTAGAAGCTGCACCCAGGGAGGATACATCGATAGGGGTACAAAAAATTCAGGAACAAATTGGGGCCATGCATATGGAAATACAGAACCTGCGAAGAGAGCAGGGAAAGGACGGCCACGCAGATCTATGGTACATACAATGTCAGGTATCTAGCCATACAAAGGATCAGTGCCCTCTACTGGCAGATTACATGCAAGTGGGAGGACCTAGTCCGGTACACCCAGAAGCAAGTGGCGAACCCATCCTATCACGACCCAGCTCGAGCGGACCTATGCTGTGGTGTGACGACTATCGTGTAGTGGGACTACATGATATGAACCATTTCCCTCGGCTAGGTTCATATGTCCCAGAACTGAAGCAACAATGGTGTTGATTTTTTCGGTCGGTAGGACACGACGATCAGAAATGTTGTACTTGTGACTTGATGATAGATCGTGGGAACTTTTATAGGGTACAATCAGACCCTGCATCACCAAGAGCATCCGCGCACTTCAGAGGATCGCCAGCCAGGGGCAGAGGAGGTCTAGGGGGAAGTGCAGGATGCGGACATGAGTAGCTAGTTTGTTATAACTGTGGAGAGATAGGAAACTTCATAAGAGAGTGCTCAAATCCCGCCCAACCATCATGCAAGTATTGTAGATAGCTGGACCATGTGGTGGAGGATTTCCCAATTTTAATATCCAAGATGTAGGAAAAAAAACCGACCCCTACGCAGAATGTGCAAAGAGTTAAAACCGAGCTAACGAATGTAGATCCAAGAGTAAAATTCATGACAGGCAGCTGGCTGGTCACCCAGGGAACAAAGGAGGAGCTTACCTCCCACGACGGAGTAAACTTCAACGAACAGAAATCGCTAGTAGACCCTGCGCAGCTGCCGAACAAGATAGGCGAGGGGGTGGAGTCCTTCCTGCAGGCTTGCCTGAAGCTGCTACGAAATCCGCAGGCCGTAGAGAACCTCCAAGTAGTAATGAATGCCTACACATCTCAGCCTAATCTAATTCCTAAGACCAAGGATGTGCACAAACTATACAGCTATAAAAAACGAACTGGAAGGGAAATGCGGTTGACTGCACAGATTAGCGACTACGAGATGGACCAAGTTATTCTCAATCTCGGATTGGATGCGAACGTATTACCAAAATAGACATGGAAATGAATGGGAAAGCCTAAATTGGAATGGTCCACCATCTAGCTGTGCATGGCGAATCAACAGAAGATCATCCCTCTGGGGAGGTTGCCAACATTCATGGTAGATATTGTAGGGGTAAAAGTCCTAGCTAACTTTGAAGTCATAGAAATTGTGGAGGATGCAGATCCTTACCCCGCACTTCTAGGACTGGACTGGGCTATAAACATGGGAGGTGTCATCAATCTCAAAAAGTGCAACATGGTGTTTGAGAACAACGGTACGTGCGTAATAGTACCACTAGATCCAACAGAAGGTGCATAGTATACAGAGCCTACGAGGAGGAGGAAATAGATCACATTTACAAATTGATTGCACGGGATGAAGATCGGGTTAACCCTACGGACAAGGGAGCACTCTGCTAGGAAAAGGATAGTGAATGTTTTTCCGACTCTAATGAGGAACCAGAAAATTGGCAAGGACGATTGCACGAGGTGTCAGCACTGTGATGTCTTCGGGCCACCAGGAATTTTTTCCACATCTCTACCAAGGTAAGAGTCCTACCCTACCGTGATAATGCAGGTAATCCCATGAAGTTGGTTAAAACCCAAATTTCCAAGGAACGCAGGCTAGGGGCACCGCCGCTGCCCTTGCGCGAAGCACCTACGCATTGGTGGGGTACACAAGAAAAGTACCAGAGTAGGATGATCCTGCGCGTAAGGACCCCAGCTGACAGACGGACCCCGAGGTCAGTAGACCCATGTGGATACTTGCTAGCATATGACACTCAAGGGTGTGATAGGTCCCTGCCCGAACATGCTCTCCGGGTTATCAATAACCTAGGCCAGCGTTCGGCTACGGAGGTACGCAAACCCACGCGCATCAGGGAGAATTGGCGAACACTTCAAATGACGGATGGCATGCAGACGCTTGATGCAGCCCTGCCATACAGGACCGTCCCGTACAAGGGAGAGGCACTCCGATCGAGGAGTTTGGTGGCCAAGTTACTAAGCTGGTACCTGAACCGTGTTACGAAACACCTGGCGCCAACCCTAATTTGGGGTACGTGAACAACACGCAGGCATCATCCGAGGTTTGCTGACTCGTGGGAGAATATTTAGGTATGACTAACAACCATTAGCCCACCCCACGTTGATAGGAAAGGCACCTTGCGGTTATTCAAAAGGGGCGGTAAACCATCAATGCGGCCATTTATGGTAAGACGGATTTGAACGAACGATGGTAAGTTTCGCGTATGGGCTACTCCACCATTAAATAGCTCTAGACAACGTGCAGATAGCAGGATAACTTTGCAACAGGCTATATATTGCCTCTACACCATGCCCCTGATATCTAACGACTGGTTTACGGGGATCATTGACATTTCCTGGGACGCAGGTATTCTTTTTGCTATGGTGGATCCTAACCTGTCGAATGTTTCGGTCTCTGGCTGTTCAACACCTATAGGCATCATATTGAGGGGGCCTGGGAATGCCGAGTTAGATCGAATGATTGGGAATTGGCCTTCTGCAAAGAGAATTGCCTGTGAACCATGCCTGAAGGTGAACCATGGCTGCACGATAGAAGTACCCAACCTTCACACCTCAAGGACGACCGCAGGACCCAGCCGGAGGGCCTCGGATGATACAGCAGAGGGGGGTGTGCTATTTTCAGGGTCTCCCACCAATAGTGTCGCCATCAAGTCACGGCTAGTCCTGCACCAGGAAGGAACGCTGAGATATAGGGATATGTTGCGACTTCTCCGCAGTCCCGGATTACCAACCAGCAGAAGCCATATTTTCTCGATCCCTCACGCTGCCATTGTTAACGACCACAACCTAGCAGCTACAAACATACGCATAGATTTGGCACAGTTACCCCGCGAGGCGCTACAAGGATTGTACACCATGGTGTTGAGAGAGGTCCGTCACCATGACCAGGCTGCACAACAGCAGTATGAGATATCTCTGGAAGTTTGGGCCCAGCGGGTTGCATTGGTCGCAGAAGCAACAAATGTTATTCAGGAGCAGCTTATGCAGGGTACACAGTTGGTCAAAACAGCTACGCAGATTTGGACAATGGTCTGGTACCATCCTCTGCTTTAGCATGCCTAGGAAGACCTACAACAGGCAGAAGCTGCTCTCGACCAAGTCAGAGCTCCCGTGCAGCATCTCGCCGCAATGGACATAATTGCAAATCTTTGCCATGCCACGCATGTCATCAGGAAACAGTTGAAACCATGGGGTGACACCGCCCTCCAGATAGCCCAGGATGCTCATGCTACCATTGTGTATCTCCACCGGCTATTAGAACAGGTTACCGCAGCTCCAGATGGCCCTACCTCCCTAATGCTTGTCAACATTGCACAACGAGTTGCTTGCCAGAGTCAGGACGTGCTCCCTCTGCTCCTCCGCGGTCGTGATACCCTACATGCGCAGATCAAGGCCGCACCACCGAAGTGACTCAGGACGAGTCACAAGATTGTGTTGGGGGATTTTTGGAACAGGGTCTCCCATAAGCTGCGAAACTGGTCCACTTTGGATACTTTTTTATTAGATTTAATCTAGCACAGGGGTTTTGGGGTGGGTCAAAGCCTCGAAAGTGCTATAATGGGTAAAAGGGTAAACCAGGGGTATGAAAACCATAGTTTGCGGACCATAGGAAAGTCTAGGCTAGATTATTATAAATAGAGGACCATTTTTGTATTGTAAGGTAGGATATGAAAGGCTATTGATGCAAATTGTGGTTTAAGCTATTTGTTTGGGTTTCGGGGAATAGACTCCTACTGGCTATGTGCGCGGAGATCCAAGTCTAGCTGTGTGCAGACCCTGCTGCTGTGCGCGTAGGCTGGGAAGGGAATTGTAAGGGATAATTGATGAATGAATGAATGAGAAAGGTTGATAGAGAACTGAATCTGTGAGTAATTTGTGTATGAATTATTGGTAATTAATGTGTTGTGCATTTATGTGTTTAAGCTGCGAAGATCTATGTAAGTGTGTTTCTGTACTTCGATCTGTTTCGTTCTGTTTATGTGCTACTGTGTTACTATTATAGAAGCATATGTAATTATAGATCTAGTGCACGTGAATGTGAATAGAAACCCACTTGGCCCTGTGCAGTATAAGGTGATCTGGGTTTCGCAGGACCAAACGCAGCTCTACTTGCCTTACCTATCCTTTCTCAGGGTGCGGAAACCTGGTTCCAGCACCCACCCATACTACTTCGGGTGAGACTTCGACCTGCGAAAGAAGGTCACTGCCGAAAGGGCCAGTAGTATAAGGGTTTGTTGGCAAATCTTGAGCTCTGAACCTAGGTCAGGACCCCTCGAGCCAACAGATTAGCTACATTGCGTGGAGATTTTCTGCCAGGATACGTTAATGGGAGTCATTTGAAACCCTATAGGGACTCCTCGGTGAAGATCAAATGACTATATGGTAGGAGTAGCTTTATAATGGATGTTTCATGCATCAGACCACGAAAACAAAGGCAAGAGCGATGGATGTGCAGGAATGATGCACAGGGCAGGAGGTGCAAGTGGGTGCGATGCAGGCACAGGGGTTGCGCGGGGTGGAAAAAACTAGCCATTGAAACGGGGCATTGGTGTAGAAAATCGGGTTCACCGTTCAATGGAACGAGAAATTGGCAATTAGTGTGGCGATTTACGAGGAATTTTTACCGTTTCCGTAATGATGGATTGCAATTAAGACTAATCCAGTTTTTTTCCATCCTCATGGGCTACAAGAGGAGGACTGTTGGCCACAAGGGATTGGTTTATTGTCTGAAAATCTCATGCCTTGGCCACCTTTTGCACCTTGGACACCTTGGTGAATCTCTTCTACTCTGTATAATTTCCATCCACATGTCTAAGCGAGCTAATACTTCTAACAGTAGTGACTCTGAATTCATCTTCTGAGCAAGAATGACTACTATGACCCCTAATGAGTCACTGCCTGTCACAACTTCTGGGGAAATTGGATCTGACGAAGTATTTGAAGTAACCCCTGAAATGGAGGAGGTCTTCTCTACCCCAGCAAAACAGAAGGGAAAAGGGAAGGTAAAGCAGGCGAAATGGGCTGGAGGGAAACCTCCTGTGTCCCCCTGTATTGTGCATTCCCCCCGAAAAGAATCCAAGGGGCAATCGCCTGATTCATCAAAGCACCCTATGATGCTCAATAATGAGGATCTCAGATAATTTACCACTAATCCTGGCTTACCTCTGGCTATTGTCTGTTTCTCGCTACAAGACAACAACACACACCCCCGCAATGTTGATGCCAGCCACACCGCCCGCATGCCTCTGGTCCCGAAGGAGGTGCCTTTGCAAGGAGAGATGAAGGTTGAGCCAAAGGTGTGGGTATGTGGACTGGTTGGGTTGAGGATCTTAAACCTGCTGCGCATCCCCCACTTTCACCGTTACAACATCACCATTCTGATTGTTCGCCAGCTGCTAGCACTCATCCACGATGGGTTCTTATGGCTCCAAGGTCTCATACCGATTGGAACTGCTTTAATTCACTAAATCATCGGCCTCCCCATGCAAGGGCCAAATCCTAAGGAAGGCACTAGTAAGAAGTTTGAGCACCAAAATTCTAAAGACATCCAAGAAAAATATCGTGTTGCTCACAACCAACAAGGATTTCATATCAATACAATCAGTGATCCAGGGACGCTCATAGGTACATGGCTACTTGCATGAAAATTGATGTGCAAATGCTAGGCAACGACCGCCCCCGCCTACGTAATTCAACTCGCTGGTAGATGCGAAAAGGGAGTCTGCTTCAACTGGTCACAATACCTTGTTGATGAATTTCTCGACAATATGCGCGAGGCCCAGGACCAAGGAAAAGTGTTTTACTACTCCTGGCTGATACTGTTAATTACCTTAGTTGTGTGGGAGACACCTGAAGAAGCAGTCTTCCCCACTCTCGATCTAGGCATGTGTGAAGGAGCACGGTTTGCTAACCTTTGGGATTCAAAGGACCCCAAGCAAGTTGAGGAGAATAAGTTATTTTAGGTACTCTATGATCGAACTGTGGTGGCGGCAATTCATTCCCAGTCGCGCTTTTCCCTAACGGTCTACAAAAAATACAAGCATATCGTGGCATTTCAAGTGATCATGCATAATGTGAAGATTCGGGCCCACAGAGATCCTGCCTGGTATAACCTTCCATATATGGCCATTGAAGCAGAGATTGACCAGGTAATTTCCACTTGGCCACTTGAGTGGAAGATCACAGCCCAGACGCCCGACCCAAGCACAGGGGGCACATCTGGCCACAACACAACCTCAAAGGATACTAATCTACCTACCACAACAACGGATTCGGCGATTCCTGCTTTGACGCAGCACATGACCCCCACCACTCCCATGAGCGTTACCGTGTAGACAGAACCAGAGTCCCCTTCGGATGAGAACCTTCACGGCCTCGATGGCACAGACATGGCATCCGCTCATGGTCTCAAACGCACCAGTGAGTGAACTGCCTATGGGGTCCAGGAAGAAGCGTAAGTCTATTAAGCCCAGCACAAACGCAAAGGTTACATTGACAAAAAATTACCTTGAAAAAATTACTGACATCATCACCATTGCATCCAAGGATCGATGGGATGCTTTGGAAGAAAAACACAAGGCCGCAGTAGAAGTTTCAATCTAAGCTGCAAGCTCTCCGAATAAAAGCAGACACCCTTCAAGCGAGCGTGGATCAAGATAGGTAGAGTCAAGCAAGAAAGGATCAAGCGAGGCATAATCAACCAACTACAGTTACAACCCTGACCACCGTCACGGACAGTCAGATCTGCCCCCTCCCAGGCACAACTTTTGCAATGGTACCCGTATAATTATGCCACCAAGTCTGGGCATGCTCTTTAGTCAATCTCGATGTTGGGCTCTTGACAGGTGCATAGCTGCAAAATTTATTTACCTCCATCACTGGTGAACTTCAGCACATAGAGCTCTGAGTGCAGCAACACCTTATCGAGGCCAAGCAGACTAGTATGACTCAAGCTGCTGAAGCCACCGAGGCCTAGGTGGCACACATTGCTGCCATCGCGTAGCAGGCTGTGTTAGAGCAGTTGATAGACCGACTCTTTGAAGACATGTCAGAAGTAATTCCTGCATCCATTGTGCCACAGGCCAAGGTTGAAGACTTGGTGGTATTAACCACCTTTAAAATTTTTCATATCAAATGGTGGCTAAATCATTTTTGAAGCCTTCAAGAAACAATTTTATTGCCAAATTGTTGGTTCTTAAAGTCTTATGAAGATGAATTATCCTTAAGTTAATCTTCACTGCTGTTCCCCTCTCAATTCAGAAAATCTGTTGTTTTCTTGAAGAAAAGACTGCCGCAAAAACCCATTTTCCCCTTCATTTTTATCCCTTCTTCCACTCGAAATTAACCTCCTTTTTATTCCCTTTTCCCCATTAAAATCCTTCTTTTTTCCTCATTTTTCTCCATTTCCTTTCATAACAACCCCTTTGATAAGGTTTAAAACTCCTTTTTTTCCTTATCGGTAGCTTTCAAATCCTTTGAAATCCTTGAAAAAAACATAAAAATGAGCCTTTTTTGTGCTAAGGCCTTACGCCCTTTTGGCCCTAACCCCAAAACCACTTCCCCACCATATAACCCGCACCCGGAACCAAGAATTAAGGCCCTGGGCACTTATCGCAATCGAGGCATTCTATGAGCCTTTTCCCCCTTTGCATTCATAAAATTTCTGATGCGATTGGCCCCTTTCCTTTTAAAAGAACCCCGATCACTTGCTTCCTTTGTAAAACCAAGAGCCCCGCAATCGGGTGCTAAACACCATATAAACCCCTCCCCGAAACAAATTTCCCTTTATATTTTATAAAAATCTGATTTTCTTATGTTTCAAAGAGTCTCGACGATTCATTGGTTGAAGCAAATCCTAACCGTTCATTTAAACCAATCAAACGATCATCGGGATCTCGCATCGGAGATTTCATTGGACGTGTTTGATAATTTTATTAATCTCCTCCGATTGGAAACCTCCCGATGGCTTCCTAGCCGTTGATTTTCCCTACCAATCCCAGATCCGACGGCCCACATCGCTCTGATTCATAAGCCCATCCCTCCGCGTTTGGACCTCTAATTCATTCCCCACCATTGATTTGGTTCTAAGATCAACGGCCCTTGTTCAATCGCATCGGCGCTTTGATCCCTTTGTCCCCGCCGATCGCGATCTTCCGATTGCATCTGGGTTTTCCATGCACTAAGATCCAATGGTCCAGATCAATCCTTCATACCCTTTGTTAAAATTCATGAACCCCGCTGTATAAAGTTTTAAGTGAATATCCACCGTTGATCTCTGTAGATCAACCGCTCGCCTTAACCCAAGCTCCGCTTACCCCTTGCCAAATATTTTATTTCATTAACCCAAAGATCAAATCTGAGCCGTTGATTTGTTTCATCCAACGGTCCAGATTCAACCCGATAGGCCCAAATATTTTGTGTCCTACCCTTCCATGATCAAATCTCTGCCATCCATTCCTTGATCTAACGGTCCAAGTTAAAACCACCGTGACCCTGCCCCACATCTTATTGCCCATGCATCTATTCTTTATCGTGTTCTCCTCCTGACTATTTGATCTAAGGCCCCAGATCTGATGGCCAGTGCGCGGTTTCGCGTGATTTTAAGCCCGAGTGTTAATTTTTCAAAATCATGCGATATGGTGGTTTTAAAAGGCCACATGTCAGCTAGTAACGCATATCACGTTCAAAAAGGTAAAACCTCCCTTCTCCCATTTTGCAGCGCGAAACCAGTGGTTTCTTTGGCCGAAACCAATTTCCCCATTTACATTGCCTTTTCTCGTATTTAATCTCCGTCGTTGATCTCTGCAGATCAATGGTCCCCGTTTAATTTTGCCCTTAGTTCATTGCCCTCCACCCATCCTCCAAGGGACTTCGTAAGAGAATCTCCACTGTTCATCTCTGTGGTTGATCTAATCCAACGGCCCAGGATCGTTCGGAAACCCCAATTTTCGTTTCAACACATTTTACTCCGCCAAAGGTTTTTTATCTATTTTCCTTCGCATTTTCATCTATTTTCATTATAACATAGCCCCTCTGCATTATAGATCTTCGGTTGATCTCGACCATTGATCAACATACAACAACGGCTCGGACTTAATCTGTCGTTGACCCGTCCAAACGCCTCTCCTTTCGACCTCGGCAAAGTAATCCTCGTCATTGAATGCTTTCATCCAACGGCTGCACTCTAAACCTAAACCTCTGAAGCAATTTTAACCTTCCCTGCAGGATTTTTCTAATTTTTCTTTATTGTGCAGGTTTTAATGGTTTTTTCAAAAAGTTTTAAAAAGAAAATTGAAGGTCGGGGATGACGATCCCCCAAGCCTTTATTCATCAATAATATCATTCTACAGGGTTCAACGCCATGTTTCATCTGTGCCTCGTGAGCACTGATGACATTATAGAACTCTGTAACGCTTGCACCTCAACAAGACACAGCAGAGCTTAATCAAACAAAGAGTCTCAGTTGGACAGCATGAAATCAAAGTAGAAACATGTTTGAAGATTGTTAATCACAGTTTTGAGGGATTACGGCCTAAATCGACTATCTAAAGCCTAATCCATTCAATTAAACGCAGTTTGAAGAACAAAAGACAGAAATTAGGCCCAATTAAGCCTAACACACATAATTAAAGAAAATTAACAGCGATTAAAGAAGGACAATCAGATCTATCTGTCCGAGAAAGCCTCCACTGCCACATCAGAGGCTAATTGAATCCTCTCAGCTACCAAAAGCCACCTGCAGCCTCAAAGCATTCAAAATAGGCCTAATTATTGCCAGAACAGAATATATTAGCATAAAGATAGCTGAACAATTATTTCAAATCAAAGAAACTAATGTAAACTGTCAGCAAAGTTATTACAAGGATAAGAACTAGCCTTAAAGTCAAATCTTTTAATCCACTAAGCCTCGAAAGCCAAAAAGAGTTATGAAACAGAGATATAGATCAAATGTTTTCTTGCCTTATGCCTTGCATGGTTTTTAAGGCAGAGAATTGCATTAACTGTAAAATTAATGATACTTGAAACCCTAGAAATATTTCCACCTCCTCATTTTTTCTATAAAATCTTCTTGAGGAGCTCATTGTAAAGGGTTGGTTGCAGAACTTTGATATATAATTGTGCTTGAAATTTTCTACATGTAAATAGTGTCTAGAGGCTCTTGAAGCTCTTTTTGTGATCAAATAAGTTACGCTGAGAAGAAAAGATGATTGTTGAACTAAAGCATTGGATTTGAAGAATGTGACTGGATTGACATCAATATACAAGATGATTCTTGGGATCCTGGTCTATATCACTGGTGAAGTGCTTCTTTATGTGTTATTGTTTTCCTTTCATGTATGCCATTTTGTCCACTTATTCTCTGATAAAGAATAGCAAGCATAGAGTTAGGACTTACTGTTTACAGTACCCTTCTCTGACTGATATGCTTTATCTCAATGTTTTCCTCCAAATTGTGTGTTTAAGATCAAGGTCTTAAGTTAAGTGTAAACATTATCAAGGAATGTTGGTTTGCCCCTATCTTGATGCGCAAAGCTTTATTTGAAGTTCTTGAATGTTATTTTCATTATTTACTTAGTAGAGTTAGACTAGGAAAGTTTATGGTTTGCCCTGTCTTCTAGTTCTTTCTTCAAAGGTAATTCTGAAAGTTTCCCTAAGAGTATGCTGAAAGCAGTTTAGATTTAAAAGTATCTTATCTGATCTTAGAGTACAGATCATTTTCTTTTCTGTTTTCAGCCCTTCTGAAAGTAATTATGTGGATTACTGGATTGTTTGTCTGATGAGTTAGCTTTAATACAAGCTTGCCCAAATAATTTTATGGTTAGCCCTGTCCTTTGGTTGGTTTTAAATAGTTACTTAAAAGGCTTTTCTTGTTTGGAAATACTGATAAATCCTAGTTGAAATTATGGTATTTTTCCACCCCTTCAACACTTTTACCATTCCATTCCATCATTTTATTTAAGAGATCTTGTGATACAGATGACTTTCCCCTTGGACCACTCTTGAAATTGTTGCACAATTAAACCCTTTTATGACTCCATAGCCCAATGGACTAAAAACCAGCATCATCTATCCTATCAACCAAATCTTGTTCTAATTGCATATACCTTCACCCCTTTGGAACTCTTTCATTTTAGGACTTCCCACTCAACTAAAAATCATGCTCAACCATCCAAAACCAAACAAAAACCCTTGCTCTTAATAAATAGCCTAAAATCACACATAAAATCCTTAAAGATAAATCAATCTTTGCACTTATAGAGAGATCCCTCTCTGGATTCAGGAGGGCTAGATCCTAGAATCCCAAAGTGGTTCAAGTGTTCTCTCCGCATTTTTGGTCTCACCAATCTGCTGAAATTACGGGGAGCTAACATTTATGGCGACTCCACTGGGGAGTTTGAGTATTTTTCATCCTAGATATACCTTTAAAGATCTATGATTACCCTTTGAATGAGAACATTTGGTGTGTTAGCTAGTTGAGCCACCAGGCATAACATTTCTGGCAACTCCGCTGGGGACTGAGTCAATATTCATTCTAGAAAACCCCTTGAGTACAAGTAGCCTTTTTCAAGCACTACTAAGCAAATGGTAATCATGATAACACTTATTTTGAATCAGTGACAAACTAAGGAAACCTTAGGATTCTCATAAGAGCTTATAAAACCTTGAAGGATCAGCTAGCTTAGCCATAAGAGTAAAATTTCCTTGTCTCATCACCGTAGCTAAGTGTTGAAACATATTTAGGACACTCTTAGAACCCATAGGACTGAAAAAACTCAGAAAACCCAAAAATATTTCAGATCGATATTCTAATAAACATGGTGGTGGACCATAAAACCTTTTACCTCTGAAAGAGCTAAAAATTTCCACCTGGTGACTCCACAATCCTAAACAGACCTTAAGACTCCACTGGGAAGACCCATTATCATCATAACATCATTTAAACTCAGTTGAGGACTTTAGGATTAAATTTTTCTTGTTTAAAAAGATCAGTTAGCCTCTTAAAGATTTTCATATTTGGTTAAACTTTTCTTGTTTAGTTGGGTCTGAAAAACACAGAACAGTGGCTCCTAGAAAGATTCATACTAGAGCCTACCTTGACCCTAACCCTCCTGAGATAGTTGACAACCTTGAAAGAATGCTTAGGAAGTCTCCTAGGTTAAATCTTCAACTGTTTTCAGATCACCCTTTAGAGCTAATTCTGTTCCTGAAAACCTTGCAGCTCTACAACAATCACAAGTTGACTTAAGAAATCCATTTAGAACTCGGTCACTTGATGATTTAGATCAGTTAGATTCAATGTCTTCACTTTCATCCCCATATAGAAGTGAACATCCTGGTAGTAGAGAAACTACACCACCTGATTTACATTTCCTTCACAATTTAAGTGTCTCTCATCCAAGATCAGCTCAACAGTCTCTTACTGGTCCATCCACTATCCAAAACACTCCACTTCAGCCCACTTTCCCTCTTGTTAATCCACCTCTTGTAAATCTGCCACTTTTAAAACCCCCACTTTTTCCACAACCTCCTATTATGGCAACATGGTATGCTCCCCTTGTCATTCCTTTACCATTAGTCAATCTTCCATAGGACTATCAGTCCAAGATACCATTGTATGATGCCAATAATGCTACTACTGCTTCACAACATGTGGATAAGATGGATGACTACTTTGACAGAAATGAGATTGATGATGAAACTGTCAAACTTAGATTATTTGCTCAGATTTTAGGGGGAGAAGTAAGAAAATGGTTCAAAGGCTTAACCCCTCATAATATTAATGATCTCCAAGCCTTCCATCAGTTATTCTTGAACAAATGGGAAGTGAGGAAAAACCCTCTCCAAATAATTTCAGACTACAAGAATCTCCATAGAAACATTGGGGAAAGTGTACAAGATTATTGCACTAGGTTTAACAGTGTTTATAATGCACTTCCCCCAGAATTAAAACCTCTACAAGGCTAAGCTTTAAACAAGTTTCCTGAAGGATTTGATCCTGAAATGGCCTATCAGCTGAGAGAGAGAGATCCTTTAACTCTTGAAGATATGCAAAAATGATTTCTTGTTGTGGAAGTTAATTTAATGGAGAAAAGAGCAAGAATGAGGAATGAGAAGAAAGTGTCCTTTAGAGAGGAATCTACACCTTCCACATGTAGCTCAAATATGGAAAGAATGATGGAGGAGATGATGAAAAAGATGAGCATACTTGAGAGAGCAGAAGCAAGTCAAAACCAAACTGCTCCTCAAAACATAAATCAAAACCAAAATCAGAATTTTAGGAGAAACCAGCCTCAAAACAGACCAAGGGAGGATGATCAACATATCACTCCTCCTTTTCATCAAAACTATGTTAGTGAGGTTGAAGAAACAACATAACAAACAGAGGAAGATGACATAAACATGTTGGGAGTAGATAATGATGAATTTGAAGTTCATTACAATAGAAAACAAGGTCTATATACACCTTATGGTGACAAAAGAGCAGAAGATGAATTTTGTTATCAAGAAATGAAAAATGTCATCATAGAAACCACAAAGGAATATGACCTTAGGAGTAAAAGAAATCAGGAAACTCCCAAAACTAAAACCTCTGATAAATCTGTACAAAACAGCACTGTAAATAAACCAAAAATAGTAAAACAAAAAGATAAACCAGTGGCTAGAAATTCTAATAAAAACAAAGAAAAAGGCACTCAAAGTACTAAAAAACAGAGTGCAGATCTTAGCAGCACTAGTATCTCAGCTAGTGATCCTATTAAAACAATTCTGACAAATGTAAATAGAGGAAATCAACAAACTGATTTTGCTGATAGAATGGCGGTTAATAAGGCTGAAACAAGCACTTCAAAGAATCAGATGCCTTTTAGTTTGGAGCAAGAAATTGCCAGAATCAAAATCTCTGTTCCCCTCACTAAATCAGCTGCCCAAGATGTATATAGATCTCAAATTTTGAAGGCTTTAAACATAGAGGAGAATAATGACACTGTCAATCTTAATGATGACCAGCCAGAGCTCATATTTGGTCCTAAGATTGAAGGTAGATATCAAGAAGGACCAGCTCCTCCTTTTTATGTTAGTTTAAATTTTCATGACAAGATTTTACATAACACTATGCATGATTCAAGGGCCTCTCACAATTTAATGCCCAAAGCTGTAATGAAGAGCCTAGGCCTTGAAATCACCAGACCTTATAAAGATCTTTACTCCTTTGACTCAAGCAGAGTGAAATGTTTAGGATTAATCAAAGACCTCTGTGTTAACCTAGCACAAATTCCAACCAAGTGTTTAGTCATGGATATTGTAGTGGCTGATGTACCCCCAAAATATGGTATGCTGTTATCAAGATCTTGGGGAGCTAAGTTACAAGGAACTATGTAGATGGATATGACATATGCAAATATCCCTATTTTTAATCAAACAAGAAGACTTTACAAGGAGTCTCATATGAAATACATGGTTACTAGCCAAGAGAAACCACATAAATCTCCCCTTTATTCTATAAATACAGGCCTTGACTCATTTATCCTTTTCAATGATGAAACATTCACTGAACAAGTGACCTTAACTGAATTAATGGCAGATAGAGAGGAGGAGGAAGACAACACAGAAGTGTCAAAACAGTTTGCTAAACCAGAAAACTATAGCAAACAAAATGCAGGTCTAGAGCTACAAATCATTCATCCTTTGCTTTTAAACCTTCAGAGTCAAGAAAGCAGTCCTCAAAGCAATGAAAAAAATAAGGAATTAAAACAAATTCAACGAAGCACTGGTCTTCAAGAACAATCCGAAAGCACACTAGTTAAAGAGGATAGTAAACAAACTGATGAACCTGAAACTAGTCCTCTTTGGAGTATGAACTTCGATGGGTCTTTCACTAGGAGCAATGCTGGTGCAGGCATCTGGATACATAACACTGAAAATAATCACACTGAAGGTCATTCCTACAGATTAAATTTTCAGTGTTCGAATAACATAGCAAAATATGAATCCCTTCTTTTGGGCTTACACTTGTTGAATAAATTAAGAGATGAAAGAATAAAAGTGCATGGGGATTTAGAGTTAATCATTAGGCAAGTGAACAGGGAATACAGTGCCAAACACCCTAGACTTAGAGCCTACAAGAACGATGTCATGGATTTATTGAAAACATTCGAAGAATTTAAATTAATTTTTGTCCCAAGAAACAAAAATATTCAAGCTAACAGTTTGGCTTTCGCTGCTAGAACATGTTTAACACCATTTGAAACCAAACAATGCATAACTCAGATTAAATTCAGACCAGCTGTCCCTGATAACGAAAAATATTGGCAAGTGTTTGATGGAGACAAACAAATAGAAGACTTCCTGCAGTCCAGAAATGAATTTGAACTACCAAGTTCAGATTCAGATTATGAAACTGACTGTCCTAGTGAAAAAAATATACTTGATAAAGAAGAAGAATCTCCAGAAATGGCTGATGTAAATCTATTATCTAAAAAACTTGAAAACACAACAGAAATTGTTGCAAAGTTAGAAAAAGAAGACTTAGAAACTCTGCAGTCTAACAATCAAAGTTTGCCAAAGGGACTGGTTCCTTTAGAGGAGTTGTTTGATTTCAATGATGTGGCCAAGAAACCAAAACTAGAGCCTGTGGAAACTGAAGGTTGAAGAGTGTAATATAGGTAGTGAACTAAAACCAAAGATGATCAAACTGTCTAAAACTTTACCAGCTCACATCAAACTCAAATACATAGAGTTGTTTAAAGAATTTTCTGATGTTTTTGCATGGAGTTATGAGGATCTGAAATCCTATGACACTGAAATAATTCAGCACAAGGTACCTCTCAAGGAAAATCAAAAGCCATTTAAACACAAACCGCACAGAATAAACGTTGTTCAGTTACCTTTGGTTGAGAAGGAAATCAAGAAAATGTATGAAGCTGGTATTATTGTCCCTATTAGATATTCAGAGTGGGTGTCTAATCTAGTGTCAGTTAGGAAGAAAACATGAGAGATAAGGCTTTTTATAGACTTTAGAGACTTAAACAAAGCTTCATTGAAAGACAACTACCCTTTACCCAAGATGGACCATATTTTACAAAGGGTAGTTGGTTCTAAAAGAATTTCTTTGCTAGATGGCTAGTTAGGGTACAATCATATTTTAGTGCATCCTGATGATCAATTAAAGACAACCTTTACTATACCTTGGGGCACTTTCATGTATGTTAAAATGCCCTTTTGTCTAATGAATGCTGGTGCTACATTCCAGAGAGCCATGGACATTGCATTCTCGGAAGAATTAGGCTACTTCATCATTATTTACCTTGATGATGTCACTGTTTTTTCCAAAAAAGATGAAGAGCACTTAGAACACTTGAGAAAAGTATTCGAGAAATGCAGAAAGTTTGGGATATCTTTAAATCCAAAGAAAACACTGTTTGGTCTCCAAGAAGGTAAACTTCTTGGGCACATCATATCAGAGGAGGGGACAAAGATAGACCCAAAAAGGATTGAGGCTATATTAACACTGTTACTGATGAAATAGGTAACCTGACCTCAAAACGGGAACTCTAGCCCAAAAGGACTCAAAAAACATGAAAAAACACCTCAAAAACAAAAAAAGTGTATTCCAGAATGCACTCGATTTTTTTTTAAGGTCAAATTTCAACATTTTATAAAATTATGCTAAAAACAAAATTATTTCTTGAAAAAAGGATTGAAAAAACACCCTCAAAACAAAACCAGTTGACGCTGGAATAAGCAAAAAAAAAGAAATTTGTCATATTTTTGACATTTTTAAAAATAGAAATAACATTTTTTTTATTTTTAAAATTCAAACATTAAAAAAAACCTAAAATTTAAGAAAAAAAATAAATTTTAAAAATAAAAACATTTTAAAGCTTAAAATTTAAAAA
This sequence comes from Pinus albicaulis, assembly GCA_034641835.2. NCBI lineage: Eukaryota > Viridiplantae > Streptophyta > Pinopsida > Pinales > Pinaceae > Pinus > Pinus albicaulis. The sequence goes on along the minus strand of CM076575.1, from coordinate 1,603,000,372 downwards.
TATATAGGAATAAACAAATAAAAATAAAAACAAAATAAAAATTTTAATTCAAACATTAAAAAAAAAGCCTAGAATTTAAGAAAAAATTAAAAATTAAGAATTAAAAAAAAATTAAAGATTAAAATTTCAAAATATATAGAAATTAAAAAAATTAAAATAAAAACAAAATAAAAAGTGACAACGTTCCATTATATGTGATTATTACCGAAAGTGATTTTACGAAAATAAAAATATTAAATTAAAAAGAAAAACAAGTTAAAAAAGGAAATAAATTATAAAAAATAAAATATAGAAATTAAATTTAAAAAGAAAAAAGAAAATGTTTATTAAATTAAAATAAAAAATTAAATTTGAAAATAAAAAATTAAATTTAAAAATATGTATTAAATTTTAATAAATTTAAAACTTAAAAAAAAAAAAACATTATTGAAATTAAAAGTAAAAAAATTAAAAATTAATTAAAAATAAAAAATGAAAAAAAATACAATAAAAATATTAAATTTAAAGAAATATATATTAAAAAAACAAATAGATTTTAAAAAATATATTAAATTTAAATTATAAAAAAATAATATATATATATATATATATATATATATATATATATATATATATATAAACTTAAATTAAAAAGATATATATTAGATTTTATTAAATTAAAAATATATATATATATATATATATATATATATATATATATATATATTTCAATAAATAAATGAATAAACAAATAAATTTTGAAAGAAAAATTAAATTTTAAATATAAAGAAAAGAAAAAAAAAAAACATTGTTAAAATAAAAAGTTAAAAAACTTTAAAAATCAATTAAAATTGAAAAATTGAAAAAAATAAATTAAAAAACAAATTAATTTGAAAATATTAAGTTTAACTTAAAAAAAAATCTAATTTTAAATACTCAATTTTAATTGAAATAAAAAAAATATAAAATTTTATGTAATTAAAATAATAATAATAAAAAAATAAAAAATTTAAAAAAAATATTAAATTCAAATAAATAAATAAATAAAATACAAAATTTACTAAATTTTAAGAAATTAAATGAAAAAACTAAACATAAAATTTAATAATAAAAAAAATGAAAAAATAAAAATAAAAAAATCACTTAAATAAAAATAAAAAAAAAATTTAATAAAAATTATTAACAGAATTTACCAAAAAAAAATTAAAAATAATAAAATAATAAAATTTAAAAAAAAAAAATCAAAACAAATTAAATTTCAAATATAAAAATTAAATTAAAAAAATAATTTTAAATTTTTTGAATTAAAAAAAAATTAAAAAAAATATATATATATATATATATATATATATATATATATATATATATATATATATATATATATATATATTAAAAATTTAAAAAATAAAAAGTAAAAAAGAATTTTTTGATTGTGGTGGCGCCGCCAATCGGCCTCTCACCCAGGTGATGGCGGAGGCCAGCCGCTAGGTGGGAGGCCGATTCTGAGAATCACTCTCCCGCGGCAGGAGGCCGATTCCGAGAATCGCCCTCCCGTGGCAGGAGGCCGATTCCGGAAATCGCCCTCCCACGGCGAGAGGCCGATTTCGGGAATCGCCTTGAGGCTGATTCCGGGAATCGCCTTCCCGTGGCTGGAGGGCGATTCCCGGAATCAACCTCTCGCCGCGGGAGGGCGATTCCCGGAATCGGCCTCCCGCGGTGGGAGGGTGATTCCCGAAATTGGCCTCCTGTCGCGGGAGGGCAATTCCGGGAATCGGCTTCCCGCCGCGGGCGGGCAATTCCCGGAATCGACCTCCCACCCAGGTGGTGGTGCAGGCCGTCCGCTGGGCGGGGGGCTACGACACCTCGCCCGCCCAGTGGCCGGCCTCCGCTGCCACCTGGGTGGGAGGCCGACTGGCGGCGCCACCACGATCAAATTTTTTTTTTATTTATTTTTTTTTATTTTTTAATTTTTAATATATATATTTTTTAATTTGATTTTTATTTTTTATTTTTATTTTTAAATTCAAAAAAATTAAAATTATTTTTTTTAATTCAAATTTTTTTATTTTAAATTTAATTTGTTTTAATTTTAATTTGTTTTAATTTGTTTTGTTTTTTAGTTTTTTTTTTTAAATTTAATATTTTAGATTAATTATTTTTTAAAATTTAAAATTTATTCATTAAATTTTAATTTAATTAAATTTTTTTTTTTTTTTAAATCTTTTAGTTTATTTGGTTTTTCATTTTTAAAATTTATAAATTGTTTCTTTTAAAAAAAACAACAAATTTATGGATATTTGTTTTTTAATTATTTGCACGTGGTTTTTTTCATTTTTTTTGTGTTTTAATGATATTTTTTTTTATTATAATTCTTTTATTTTAATTTTCTTTTTCAATTTTAAATTTTGTTTTTTTTGTTTTTTTGTTTTTGTTTTTTTTTGTTAATTTTAAAATTTGTATTTTTGTTTTCTTCTTATTATTATTATTTTAATTTTAAATTTTAAATTTAATTTTTTTTTTTTTTGTATTTTATTTTTTTTAATCTAAATTTTAATTTTGTAATTTAAATTATTTTTAAATTTATTTATTTATTTATTATTTATTTTTAATTATATGGATTTTTTTAATAACTTAGAAAAAAATGTTTTTGATGTTTTTTTAAAATTTTTTTTTTTGTTAATTTTTTTTTTCTTTAAATTATGTGTTTTTTTTTCAAATTTTGTCATTTCTTTTGATATAATTTTTGAATATTTTTGTTTTATTTATTTATTTTTGTTAAATTTTTTATTTTTATGAGTTAATTTTGTTTTTTTTAACATTTTTATTGGTTTTTTATATTGTTTATATATATATATATATATATATATATATTTTTTTTTTTTTATCTAAGTTTTGTGTTTTATTACCAACATGAAAATCACCACTCTAAAAAAAAAAGGTTGGTGCTGCATCAATACGTTTCAAAATTAGCATGAAAATCACCGCTCTAAAAAAAAAAGTTGATGCTGCATTCAATACATTTCAAAATTAGCATGAAAATCACTAAAATTTTAAAACAAATATTCATACTTCATAAATAAAAATTTTAGAGTGTCAAAAATGTGCACCAGAAAAAAAAATGGTGATTCTGCATCACCACTTTTCAAAATCGGGTGCTTTTTATGCTACAAAAAAAAAGTAGGTAACATTGCGGTTACCTATTTCATCGGTAACATTGTTTATTGCAAATCACTCATCTTAGAAACATCAAGGAACTGCAATCTTTCATTGGAAAGATTAATTTCTTGAGAAGGTTCATACCCAACTTGGCTGAACTCCTTGGAAACATTACAAACATGTTGAAAAAGGAACAAGGAGTTAAATGGACCTTGGAAGCAAAGAAATATTTTGAGCTGGTAAAACAAGCATTAACCAAAACACCGGTTCTAATAAGCCTTGACTTTTCAAAATATTTTTACATTTTTTCATTTGCATCAGAACATATAATAGTTGTTGTCCTATTGCAGAAAAATCCACAGGGACAAGAGAAACCCATTGCATTCTTTAGCAAGGCATTGAGAGATGCTCCTCTGAAGTACAACATTATGGAAAAACAAGCCTTTGCCTTAGTCAAATCTTTAAAAGACTTCAGAGTTTATATTTTTCACTCCCACATCATTTCCTTTGTCCCAAATTCAGTTATGAAAGAAATTATAACACAGGACCTAGATGGTAAGAGAGGTAAGTGGATAGTTGTGATACTTGAATATGATTTAGAGATCAAGCCCACTAAACTCATTAAAGGCCAAGGACTAGCTAGATTAATGGCTGAATCAAATTTTGAAGCTCTTGATATAAATATGATAAATGCTTTAGATGAACAAGAGGAATTGTCAACTCCCATTGTTGAAGACCATTTTATCAATTCCTCTTGGTATGCTGATATTCTATATGTTTTTCTTAATTTGAATACACCTCCTGGTTTGACAAAAACAAAGGCAAGGTTTTTAAATTTAAAGGCTGTAAACTACTGCATTGTATATAAATGTCTTTATTGGAAAAATGCAAGTGGGTTATCGCTTAAATGTTTGCTTGAGAATGATGTAGAGAAGGTTAAGCATGAGTTCCATGAAGGGGAATGTGGAGGCCACCTCTACTGGAAGACAACAGCCAACAAAATCCTTAGAGCTGGTTACTATTGGCCCACCCTCTTTCTGGATGTACACAAGATGATAATTGTGTGTCATAAATGCCAACTTTTTGAAGGAAAAAGAAAATTGCTTCCCTTACCTTTGCATCTAATCACTGTTGAAGCTCCTTTTCAACAATGGGGACTTGAGTTCATAGGAGAAATCCATCCATCATCATCTGCCCAGCATAATTGGATTCTCACTGCAACAGACTAATTTACCAAATGGATAGAATCCATCCCTTCTAGAAAATCCAATGACTTTGTCATCGTGAAATTCATTGAGACTCATATCTTCTCTAGATTTGGCTGTCCTAGGAAGATCATTACTGATAATGCTACAACATTTGGATTCAAGAGGATGGTTGAATTCTGTCACAAATATCAGATAACATTGGGTCATTCTACTGCTTATTACCCTCAAGGTAATGGGCTGACAGAATCCTCAAACAAAAGTTTGGTAAACATAATCAAGAAGTTGTTGGAGGACAACAAGAAGTCTTGGCACACAAATCTAGACATGCACTATGGGCTAACAGATTAAAACTTAAGAAATCTACTGGAATGTCACCCTACCAGCTTGTGTATGGAACAGATGCAATTTTTCCAACCAGCCTTGGTGTGCCAGTTATGAAGCTGATCCAAGAGGTACAGTCTGAAGAAAATGACATGATCAGAAGAATTAATCAGACTATACATCTTCAGCAAACCAGGGAGGAGGTCTACAACAAAGCATTACAAAATCAAGAGAGCATCAAGAAGCTTTTTGATAGAAGGAAAAAGGCCAATAATTTCAATGTTGGTGACAAAGTGTTAAAGTGGGATTCAGGGAGAGAAGACAAGGGCAAGCATGGGAAATTTGATCACTTATGGCTTGGCCCTTATCTCATTCATTCTACTACTGGTAACAATGCTTATTTCTTGCAGGAATTGAATGGAGCTGAACTGTTTGGGGGTCCTATCAATGGTAGGATGCTCTAACATTATTTCTCTTGATCCTATCATGTTTTGAAAGCCTTTTTATATTTTTTCTCATTATAAATATTTCATCCATCATTGCATTCAAAGTTAGAAAAAATAAAAAATACAAAAACAATAGAAAGAGAAAAGAGGGCAGATTGTAAAAACAAGAAAGGTACAACCCCATACCAAAAAAGAGAAACAAAATCTAAAAGTGTGCAAGCTTAAATGCCACCCCTGAAAAACACACTCCTAGTTAGTCATACAGCCTAATCATGACTAATTAGTTTTAAATTTGCTGCTGATAGGTTAGTGAATTAGATTTGCCAAACAACTTAATCTTGGCTTATCAGTTAGGTAGATTAGGATAGAAAATAAGGGTTCAAACAAGCTCAAAATATGAACCTAAGTTTCCAAAAGAAGAATGGATCTAATCTGTTTAAATCATGAGTCAAATACAGAAGTAAGATGGTTCTAAAAAGCCCAAAATTTGAACCAGATAACAAAGAAAAAACAACTCAAACAAACTAAAAAATAGAGCTGAAGAAAAGAGAAGAATGTGCTTAAAACTTTCAGATCTTAAGCCTTCACCATTTTTATTTAATTTTCTGTAAATAATGATCTATGTGTAGCTTGCTTTTATGCCATAGATCAGAAACGAGTTAGACTGTTTAATCCTAACAGATAGTAGATTAGGTAGAGAAGTTTATGAACTCAATTGTTTAATCTGGGTTCAGGGAGAAATAATAAGTAGAATTATATTATATTTTTTCTTTCAAAAGAATAAAATGTTTGAAAAAGATTTTTCCAATCCAAATGCACTCTTAAAAGAAGAAAAAATGTTAGATCGGTAGGATTGGGTAGGTAGAAAGCTTGTTTGATAGAGTTCCATTGTTTTTCATGGCTACTATCATTTTCAAAGCAAAATAAGACCAACAAAGTGAATAAAGGTGCAGCCCAATGGATGAGGCATTGATCAAACCCCAGAGAATACAAGTCTGAAGTTCTTGACAAAAACAAGAAGACACTTCGTAATGTCATGCTGTTAGCCACCTATCAAATTTGTCATATCAAATGGTGGCTAAATCATTTTTTGAAGCCTTCAAGAAACAATTTTATTGCCAAATTGTTAGTTCTTGAAGTCTTATGAAGATGACTTATCCTTGAGTTAATTTTCACTGCTGTTTCCCTCTCAAATCTGAAAATCTGCTATTTTCCTGAAGAAAAGACTGCTGCAAAAACCCATTTTCCCCTTCATTTTTTACCCCTTCTTCCACTCAAAATTAACCTCCTTTTTATTCCCTTTTCCCCATTAAAATCCTCCTTTTTTCCTCTTTTTTCTCCATTTCCTTTCATAAAAACCCCTTTGATAAGGGTTAAAACTCTTTTTTTTTTGCCTTATCGGAAGCTTTCAAATCCTTTGAAATCCTTGAAAAAAACATAAAAATGAGCCTTTTTTGTGCTAAGGCCTTGAGCCCTTTTGGACCTAGCTCCCAAACCACTTCCCCACCATATAACCCACGCCCAGGACCAAGAGTTAAGTCTCGAGTGCTAATCGCAATCGGAGGTTTGCGATGGGCATATTTCTTTATTTAAAGGAAAATTCTCGATGTGATTGGCCCCTTTTTTATAACTCCCAATCCCTTCATGTTTTCATATAACCCAAGAGCCCCTCAATCAGGTGCTAAACACCATATAAACCCCTCCCCTAAACAAATTTCCCTTTTTATTTTTTTAAAATCCGATTTTATTATGTTTCAAAGAGTCCCGACGGTTCATTGGTTGAAGCGAATCCCGACCATTGATTTTAACCAATCAAACGATCATGGGGATCTCGCATTAGAGATTTCATTGGACGCGTTTGAATATTTTATTGATCTCCTCTGATTGGAAACCTCCTGATGGCTTCCCAGTCGTTGATCTTCTCTGCCAGGCCTAGATCCGACGACCCACATCGCTCTGATTCATAAGTCCATCCCTCTGCCTTTGGACCTCCGATTCATTCCCCACCGCTGCTCTGGTTCTAAGATCAACGGCCCTTGTTCAATAACATCGGCACTTTGATCCCTTTTCCCCTGCCGATCGCGATCTTCTGATTGCATCTGGGCCATCCATGCACTAAGATCCAACGGCCCAGATCAATCCTTACCACCCTTTGTTAAAATTCATGAACCCCGTTGTATAAAGTTTTAAGTGGATATCCACCATTGATCTCTGTAGATCAACAACTCGGATTAACCCAAGCTCCGCTTACCCCTCACCGCATATTTTATTTCATTAACCCAAAGATCAAATCTGAGCCATTGATTTGTTTCATCCAACGGTCCAGATGCAACCCGATAGGCCCAACTCTTTTGGGTCCTACCCCTCCCAGATCAAATCTCCACCGTTCATTCCTTGATCTGACGGTCCAGGTTAAAACCACCTTGACCCTGCCCCACATCTTATCGCCCGTGCATCTATTCTTTATCGCGCTTTCCTCCTGACCGCTCGATCTAAGGCCCCAGATCTGACGACCAGCACGCGGTTTCACATGATTTTAAGCCCGAGCGTTAATTTTTCAAAATCACGCGATTTGGGTGGTTTTAAAAGGCCATGTGTCGGCCAGTAATGCATATCTCGTTCAAAAAGGTAAAACTGCCTTTATCCCAGTTTTCAGCGCGAAACCAGTGGTTTCTTTGGCCGAAACCACTTTCACCATTTACATTTCCTTTTCTCATATTTAATCTCCGTCGTTGATCTCTGTAGATCAACAGTTCATCGCCCTCCACCCATCATCCAAGGGACTTCGTAAGCGAACCTCCACCATTCATCTCTATGGCTGATCTAATCCAACGGCCCATGATCGTTCAGAAACCCCAATTTTTGTTTTAACGCATTTTCCTCCGCCAAAGGTTTTTTATATATTTTCCTTCGCATTTTCGTCTATTTTCATTATAACATAGCCGCTCTGCATTATAGATCTTCGGTTGATCTCGACCATTGATCAACATACATCAACGGCTCAGACTTAATCTATTGTTGACCCCTCCAACCACCTCTCCTTTCGACCTCAGCAAAGTAATCCTTGTTGTTGGATGCTTTCATCCAACGACTGCACTCTAAACCTAAACCTCTGAAGCAGTTTTAACCTTCCCCGTAGGATTTTTCTAATTTTTCTTTATTGTGCAGGTTTTAATGGTTTTTTCAAAAAGTTTTAAAAAGAAAATTGAAGGCTGGGGATGATAATCCCCCAGGCATTTATTCATCAATAATATCATTCTAAAGGGTTCAACACCATGTTTCATCTATGCCTCATGAGCACTGATGACATTATAAAACTCTGTAATGCCTGCACATCAACAAGACACAACAGAGCTTAATCAAATAAAGAGTATCAGTAGGACAGCATGAAATCAAAGTATAAACATGTTTGAAGATTGTTAAACACAGTTTTGAGGGATTATGGCCTAAATCGACTATCTAAAGCCTAATCCACTCAGTTAAACACAGTTTGAAGAATAGAAGACAGAAATTAAGCCTAATTAAGCCTAACACGCAGAATTAAAGCAAATTAACAGTGATTAAAGAAGGACAATCAGATCTATGTGTCCAAGAAAGCCTCCACTGCCACATCAGAGGCTAATTGAATCCTCTCAGCTACCAACAACCACCTGCAGCCTCAAAGCATTCAAAAGATGCCTAGTTATTGCTAGAACATAAGATATTAGCATAAAGACAGCTGAACAGTTATTTCAAATCATAGAAACTAATGTAAACTGTCAGTAGAGTTAATACAAGGATAAGAAATAGCCTTAAAGTCAAATATTTTAATCCACTAAGCCTCGAAAGCCAAACAGAGTTATGAAACAGAGATATAGATCAAATGTTTTCTTGCCTTATGCCTTGCATGGTTTTCAAGGCAGAGAATTGCATTAACTGTAAAATTAATGATACTTGAAACCCTAGAAATATTTCCACCTCCTCATTTTTTCTATAAAATCTTCTTGAGGAGCTCATTGTAAAGGGTTGGTTGCAGAACTTTGATATATACTTGTGCTCGAAATTTTCTACATGTACATAGTGTCCAGAGGCTCTTGAAGCTCTGTTTGTGATCAAATAAGTTAGGCTGAGAAGGAAAGATGATTGCTGAACTGAAACATTGGATTTGAAGAATGTAACTGAATTGACATCAATATACAAGCTGATTATTGGGATCCTGGTCTATATCACTGGTGAAGTGCTTCTTTCTGTGTTATTGTTTTCCTTTCATGTATGTCATTTTTTCCACTTATTCTCTGATAAAGAACAACGAGCATAGAGTTAGGACTTACTGTTTACAGTACCCTTCTCTGACTGATAAGCTTTATCTCAATGTTTTCCTCCAAATTGTGTGTTGAAGAAGGTCTTAAGTTAAGTGTAAACATTATCAAGGAATTTTCGTTTGCCCCTGTCTTGATGTGAAAATATTGATTGGAAGTTCTTGAATGTTATTTTCATTACGTACTCAGTAGAGATAGACTAGGAAAGTTTATGGTTTGCCCTGTCTTCTAGTTCTTTTTTCAAAGGTAATTCTGAAAGTTTCCCTAAGAGTATGCTGAAATAATTTTAGATTTAAAAGTATATTATCTGATCTTAGGCTACACTTTGTTTTCTTATCTGTTTTCATCCCTTCTGAAAGTAATTATTTGGATTAGTGGATTGTTTTTCTGATGAGTTAGCTTTAATACAAGCTTGTCCAAAGAAGTCTATGGTTAGCCCTGTCCTTTGGTTGGTTTTAAACAGTTACTTAAAAGGCTTTTCTTGTTTGGAAAGACTGATCAATCCTAGTTGAAATTATGGTCTTTTTCCACCACTTCAACACTTTTATTGTTCCATTCCATCATTTTATCTAAGAGATCTTGTGATATAGATGACTTGCCCCTTGGACCACTCTTGAAATTGTTGCACAATTAAATCCTTTTATGACTTCATAGCCCAATGGACTAAAAACTAGCGTCATATCTATCCTATCAGCCAAATCTTGTTATGATTGCATATACCTTCAGCCCTTTGGAAATATTTCATTATAGGACTTTCCACTCAACTAAAAATCATGCTCAACCATCCAAAACCAAAGAAAAACCCTTTCTCTTGATAACTAGCCTAAAATCACACATAAAAGCCTTAAAGATAATTCAATCTTTGCACTTATAGAGAGATCCCTCTCTAGATTCAGGAGGGCTAGATCCTAGAATCCCAAAGTGGTTCAAGTGTTCTCCCCGCAGTTTTGGTCTCACCAATCTGCTGAAATTACGGGGAGCTAACAGGTGGCTGCCTTGAAGGCGTCTCGGACTGAGGTATAGGTTGTTAAGGCTAATTTATAACTTTAGATAACATCTTTGCAGGCCAAGCTACAACTTGAGACTCCATCGGAAGTGCGCGCCGAGCGAGCTGCGTTGGTCACGGAAGCAACAACCACTATTACCGCACAGATCAGTCAGGGCACCACTCTATTTGAGACTGCTATGGAATTATCATCCTAGGTGCGGCATGACCCTCTCCTTTGCCAAATCGATCAGGATTTGCACCAAAAGGAGCAAGTTTTTGAGCATATGGAAGCCACTATGACCACCCTTGTTCCAACCCAATGCCTAGCACACCTTCAAACTAGCCACATGCTCAGAAGTGAAATTGTGGGGCTCCGGTGCAAGAAACAAGTACCTAGAGACCATATGAAGCCCTGGGTTGATGAATCTCTCAAGCTTTTGCAAGAGTTAGAAGGGGTCATGCGACAGTTGAACTAGACCTTGGATAGTGTCACCACTACAACTGAAGTCCCAACTTCGCAGAAGCTAGTTGAAATTGTGCAGACTGCAACCACGCAGAGCATCGGTGTTCTACCCCTGTTGGCCGCCACTATTGAGCAGCTCAAAGAAACAATGAAGACCCCACCGGCGTTGTGACTCGGGATGAGTCACAAGATTATGTTGGGGGACTATTTGAACGAGGTTCCCTAACCACATTTTTGGTCCAGTTTTGTAATATTTTTGTAATAATTGGTCTAGTCCAGGGGCTTTGGGGCGGGTCAAAGCCTCGATGTATTGTAATGGGTCAAAGGATAGACTAGGAGTCTGCAAACGACGGTTTCTGGACCATAGAAGTAGCGTAGGGTAAGATGCTATAAATAGATAGATAAATCAAGTCTAGAGGAGGATAATAAAGAAGTAAGTTAAGCTTGGATACGAACTTGTGATCTTTTGTGTCGATTGTCTAGGTAAGGGCTCCTGCTGGCTAAGTGCGCGGAGACCCCAAAGTCCTATTGTGTGCGGACCCCGCTAGCTGTGTCCACGGGCTGGTCATAGAGTCTGTAAGTCAAATCTAGATATGAATGAATGAGAATGTTGTTGATGATATTTTAGTGTTCCTATGTTCTGATTATTGGCTATGTTTATGTGTTGAGATTGTGTTGCTTACTAAATATTGATATTAAACTAATGCGCACATGGATGCGATATGATGAATGTGTAGCCCTAATTAAGACACTCCGCTTAAGTTACCTATTAATTATGATATGTGCTTAACTGATATACCATTAAAATGGTTCTATTTTTGGATCCTCCTGCACAAGTCTGTTAGATCTGCAAGGACCCCCTTTAATTAACTCTCTCTCTCTCTCTCTCTCTCTCTCTCTCTCAGGGTGCGGAAACCTGGTTCCAGCACCCTCCCATACTACTTCAGGTGAGACCTTGATCTGTGTAAGCATGCCATTTCCGAAAGGGCCAGTAGTATCTAGGTTTTTTGGAAAACCTTAAAACCAAACCTGGGTCAAGACCCCTAAAGCCAACAACCCACACAGATAAGAGTGAATCATTTCAAAGATTGCTTGCGTTTTACTGTCCCGATCATTGAAGGGGGCTTTTTTGTACCTCCCCAATGTACACCCTTTTAATGTATCATGTTTCTTAAGTGCTCCTTTGAGAAGTCTTGTATAAATCTGCTACATTATCTTCAAAGTGCCATGATGCAAATGGCTAAGTATTCTATGCCATAATTCACTGATATCTTGGCTATGCACCTTGTCTTCTTTTGTGCTCAATGTTGCACAATATTTCATGTCTAATTTCTATAGGTTCTTCACACGAACCCTGATCCACTTCACTTGTTTCATGATAATGTGTCTTAGGAAGGCCTTCTCTTATATAAATATCACATCATAGCCACAGTCTTCTAATATAGCAATTGAAACGAGATTATTCATTAGACCCGAAACATACATGACATCCTTGAGTTTGATACAGGAGCGAGGATCCCACTGAAAAGTAACTATACCAATATCAGTCGTGCTATACCTCCCATCATCTCCCATCTTGAAGTTCATCTGGAGGTATTTCTCCTCCAATTCACTAAAAAATTCTCAGTTTCCCTTCATATGGAATGAGGCTCCACTATCTACCACAAACTACCCATCACCGTTCTCACAATATAAGTGATGAGGGTGAAATCAAGCTCAAACTATGAAGCCAAATCTTCACCTATTGCTCCTCCTAAGGGCTTCTTTCCCGCCTTATTATGTGGACACTTCATGTCATAGTGTCCTATTTCATGACAGTGAAATCACTTTATTTTGGAAACACCTTTCTTCTTTCCCCCTTACCTAGATTCTCCTTTGGATTTGGATTTATTCCCTTTCCCTTTATTTTCCTTTCCAACCAAGGTACATTTCTCCTCATCCTCAACCTTGGATGAGGTCCCATCTCTAGTATTATGCCTTATCTCCTCTTGTACCAAATCAGACCAAAGGAGTTCCCAATTTGGTAGTTTCTCCCTCCCATTTACCGAATCCTGGTACTTGTTATAACTCTTGGGAAGGCCTAGAAGGGCTAGGCTTATGAGATCATCCTCCACAATAGTAACCCAAACTCCTCCAAGTTCATCACCACATTGTGTGAACCGACTCAGGTACTGTTGAATAAATTCAGTCTTATGCATCTTGATATTCCGAAGCTTTTCCTTGATATCCAGCTTCATGTGTTCACTACTACTCTGGAATAACTTTTTTAGTGCTTGCCACATTGCGTATGGGGTTTCTTCTCCATGGATATTGGATACTCTATGATAATTTACACCTTATGATATGCTCTCCTCACCTTGGCTACACACTTTCTCCATTCTACTAGATCCTTGAGGTATGATGATCCTGGTTCTGGAATGTCAATATCAATGAATTCCTTCAACCCATTGTTCTCTGGTACTACGTCCATGTGTCCTTCCAAGTAAATAATTTCGAGCTTCACTCAACGGTATAATCAAGCCTTATACCATATAATTCCATCCTACTAGCTCTGAAGAATTTATCCTTTAAATTTGATTCTCCTGCAAAGATAACTTTGAATTCTCTTCTATACTATGAATCGTGCTTTGATACCATGTATAAATTCTATGTAGATTCAAAATTTCTCATGTAATTTACAAAAACATAAAACTTGAATCTATTCTACCCATCTGCAGAAATAAATTAATGATCAAGAAAGGAAATCATAAACATGCAACATTAATCAATACACAAACACAAATAATTATCTATGGGAAAGAAACTACTCAAAACCCCTACCTATATGCATTGTATTAATCAGAAAATAGAGAAGAAATATAATGCTTGATCATCATATGCACTAGTATCGTCTATCTCACTACTTCACAGATCGACCTTGGGCAACACTTAACTAATTTTAATACCTTCCAATCTCATATTTCCTTGTTCTTTTCCTTGAGGAATTAGCCCCTACAAATTATGGAAATTTATCATTGAGAATTGTGCAATTCCTTTAGGCCCTTCTTTGACTATATGCACCACCTGTACACTTTAGAATAGTCTACAACTGATAGTACACTACCCTCGAAATCCAATATCAACTATGTAACTAGAGATCTCTACATGCATCAAATATTTTGGGCTTATTGATGAGTTAACTCGTTGATTAATAAGGTACACACCCCACTACTAGACCGTCCACTATTTCTCTAACAATTAGAACTAGTTTAACTTGCAAACATTGAAATTAACTGAAATATATTACTATAAATTAGCAATCAATATTACTAAATTGAACTCAAGTGTCTCCAACTCAAATTAATTGAGCTAAATAAGTGACAAGGCCATTTAAAACCTCAGTTAAATACCTCCAAGTATTTTACTGAAATTGGAATTCAAATTTTAATCTAGTTTGACCAAGGAAAAGTCAAAAATAGATTTTATTGCCTCATTTCCAACACCCTCTCTAGAAGATTCTGGTTGAGTGGGTTCCTCCACATGTGGCTACTCCACAGCATCCTGAGGCTCTGACTAATGCTCCTCATTTGGATCTAGAAGCTCCTCCTCTGGTGGAATACTTGACTCTTTCACTAGAGAACTTCACATAGCCTTCTCCTTGACATTTCTCCTTAACATTTTCATCCTAAGTGAGGGAAATTACACCCGATAGTTATGACGTGTATCTATGTATCCTACAAAGATCCCCAAATCAGTTTTATGCTCCCACTTTTTCCTACTATCCTTGGAGACATGAAAATATACTTTAGCTCTAATCATTTGAAAGTGGGATACATTTCTCTTCCTCTTAGAGAAATTCTCTTCAGGTGTGATCATGCCAAATATTTTGTGAGGGCTCCGATTCTACAAATAAATTGTTTTATTACAAGCTTTTTTGATGTCGGATTTTAATAACAAATTACAATCTATTTAATAAACTCACAACCGAAGGCTGTTCACTTTAAAAAAATATGCACAGGAACCAAAACAAGATAGTGTATGCGCTTTTCATTATATATGAAGCAATTTAAAGGAATAAGACAATGTGTCAATTCCGTTGACCATTCTAATCTGTCCTTCAAACAATATGCATCATACAAATAAATCTTGTGAATCGGATGGTCATCGCACCACGCCTCTCTCTAACTACCAATCCAACAGTCATCGCAAATAAACTAATATGACACTTAACACTTTTAATATTTGCAATAACAACAGTTTTATTCACCCTTCTTTTAAATATGTGTCAATCATGAGAGTATATCGCATGGGTTCAACAATTACCACAAACCACCGTTAAGCAATTTGATAAACCACTCGTGGTTTTAAAGACCACTTTTCAATAACAATACACAAAATTTATGTACGTAACAGGGCTCAATAACGCATCAAAATTATCTCTTTTAAATAAAGCGATCATAACGAAATTGGAACATTCACTCTTTGTAATGAATCCTTAAGATATTTAATGTTAAATGCAATTGCAAACCCTCACTGTTTAACGTAATTACAAACACAGAAATAGAAGAACATAACCGATATATGTAGAATTGATTTTCAAGGTTTTCAATAAATGTAATACTCAGAAACGCAGATTTTTTTCAACAAACTTCGATCAATTTCTATTCAAAATGAAATCACAGGGTCTCGCCCTTTCTGGCCTGATTATCCAGTCTTTGACTTCTCTCTTACTCTTTTAAAACCCAATATATATATATACATATATATATATACATATATATATATATATATATATATATATATATATATATATTCTCGCTCTCTTGCTATCTCTCTCTCTTGCTATCTATATTTGTCATTACATTTCTTTTTCCTTCTTTTATGGATCAAATCTAACAACATAACAACTCAATCACTATTCTTATCACCTTAAATCCCTATTCTAAAGTTTCGATGCACACCTATGCTAACAACTCACTTTCTATCCTAACCATAACACAACTGTATGGATTATTACATTATTAAATAAATGAATATTTGAGAGGTCCAACCCTCTCTGTAAACTTTGGTTTGACTACTTAGGTCAATGAAATTTATCTCCCATTAGCCACAGCATGTGATCATCCAATCACATTGCTGGCTAAGTCTGGATGCTCCTGCATCATACTCCCGGGGAAGAAAAGAATCATTTATCCAACTTTCAGGATTTACTCCATGCTTCTATAATTCTACTACTGTCAACCAACTGGCATCTTCCATTGGTTGTCCCTTCCATTTGACTAGATACTGGAAATAAATCTGTGCTCTAGTTTTTTTTGGATACTTTTTTCTCCATAACATTTTCTACCTCTTTCTTTACATTCTTTGGCATTTGGTCTATCCAATTTAAAGCCTAGTTTTCCTCCACTGTAGAATCTTCTTGTAGCTCCTCCTTTGTTCCTCTGTATGGGTACAAATGTGAAAAATTAAAGATGGGTGATATTCCAATCCCTTCTAGAAATTCTATTTCATATGAATTTGAATAAAATTTCCTCAAAATTTTACATGGTCCTATATTCTTCATCTTTAATTTATTGTAAGTTTTAACAGGAAATCTTTCTTTTCTCAGATAAACCATGACTAGGTCTCCTACTTGGAATTCCTTTTTTTTCCTCCTCATATCAACTCTCTGTTTGTATTTTCCACTGCTTTCCTGCAATATATCTTTAACATCTTCTTGTAGTTGTTGCATCTGCTCTGCAAATCCTTCAGCCTTTGCACTTCTTATCTCTTGTTTTCCCAAATGTTTGAGCTCATATACACCTCTTGGATTCATCTGAAAAACAATCTGGAATGGACGCATCCCAGTACTCCGATTTGGAGTATCATTATAAGCAAACTTAGCCTAAGCAAGTGCTAAATCCCACTACTTAGGATTTTTATACACTAAACTCCTCAATATATTTCCAATGCTTCTATTTACTACCTCAGTTTTCCCATATGTTTTAGGGTGATATGTTGAGCTAAAACTAAGGTTAGTACCTAGTTTCTTCCAAAGAGTTCTCCAGAAATGCCTGAAAAACTTTGTATCCCTATCAGACACAATACTTATAGGCAATCCATGTAACCTTACAACTTCTGAAAAAAATAGATTAGCAATATGTGTTGCATCACTAGTTTTCTTGCATGCAAGCCATTTTAGAAAATCTCTCCACCACAACATAAATGGAGTCACTTCCTCTTTGATTTTTTGGCAAACCCAAAACAAAATCCATACTAACTGCATCCCATGGTCGATTTGGTATTGGTAATGGCTGATACAATCCGGTATTTTGACTTCTTCCCTTAGCATACTGACAAATCCTGCATTTCTCAACAAATCGCTTAACATCAATTTGCATCTTTGGCCAACAGTAAAAATCATTTACCTGTGCAAAAGTATTATCTTGTCCAAAGTGTTCATACAAGCCTCGATTGTGTTTCTCTTTAATTATGTTTTCCTTCATAGAACATTTAGGAATACATAATTTATTACTTTTGAATAGAAAATCTCCTTGGATAAGATAATCCAACCACTGGCTCCTATTATGAACTGCTGGGTTTTTTACAGTTGCATAAATTTCCTTAAATTTTGCATCTTCTTTATACATGTCAACCATTCCTTCAAATCCTACAACACCAACTTGTAATTCCTGCATGATTAAGTTCACTCTACTCAAAGCATCAGCAACTTTGTTTAACTTACCACTTGTATGCTTGATCACAAAAGTAAAACTCTGTAAAAATTCTACCCATTTGGCATGTTTCTGGTTCAATTTAGGCCGGTTGTTGATGAACTGCAATGCATGATTATCAAAATACAATACAAACTCCTTGGGTATCAAATAGTGTCTCCATTTTTTTAAGGATTGCGCAATAGCATAAAATTCTTTGTCATAAGATGAGTATTTCTTCTTATCTTCATTCAGTTTCTCACTGAAGTATGCTACTGGTCTTTGTTCCTGACTTAAAACTGCTCCAATTGCAACTCCACTAGCATCAGTTTCAACTTGGAAAACTTTTTCAAAATCAGGCAAAGATAAAACTGGTTTTTCTATATGTTGAGAAAAATACTGAGAGGGGGGGGTGAATCAGTATTTACTGCATATTCAAAACTTTTACTTTTTCTTGCTTCTAAAACCCATACACTACTTTTCTGAAATAGACTCGCGTATATACGCGGATACCTTTTATGAAACTCGCGTATACACAGATATCTAATTATGTCATTAATTCTTCACTTAAATAATTCCATCATTCATTCATCAGATGTTTAACAAACAGTAAACATGTGCAGTAAGAACAGAATAAACCATCACACAAAGCATCACACATGAACACCAGGATTTTTAGGTGGAAACCCAAGTCGGGAGAAAACCACCGCTGCAGTTGCTCCGCCTTCAATATTTTATTATAGAGAAAACATCTTACAACATATGTGCTGGCGCAGACTTGACCAGCACGCAGGCACCCACCTGCGCTCGTTTACCAGCCTCTCTTGGAAGGGAGCTCCAACCCCCTGACTCGTTTACCAGCCTCTCCTGGAAGGGAGCTACGACCCCCTGATCTCGTTTACCAGCCTCACCTGGAAGGGAGCTACAACCCCCTGACTAAAATCTACAACCCTCAGCACCTATATGGACCACGTTTCATTAATTTTCACACTAGATCCAAAGCTTCCTTTAGGATACCACTTGCAGGTCACGTTTCATCATATTTTCAGACTGGACCCTCTCCATGCTTTTAAGCTCAAACATACAACCAAACTGATACAGACAACTCAGAACAGTAGAATACAGATAGCAGCAACGCAGCAGAACAGATCAGACATTTCTTACCACAGACTTCAGAAAACCCTAGTTTGCATACGCGCTTTCCTTTCTCTGATGTCGCGTATATACGCACTTCCGTCCACATAAACCAGCGTATACTTCAGTACAAATTATAGAGTCAATTTCATTGCACATACGCGCTTTCTCTTCAGCGAAGCCGCGTATATACGCGCTTCCTCTTCGGTGAACTAGCGTATGGTTCTTCAACCTTAAATGTCATTGCAAGTCTTCACAATAGATACATCACTTCAGATTTTACCCTTTACCTCAGACAGATGTTCGCCTAGATGTTCGTCTCATCACAGATCTAATCATTCCATAAATAGATCTAGCAAATACAAGTACAATACAGATCTAGATCCCCTTCTTCATCATTGGTGCATCATGCATTCAGATCTATCATTCAATTGTAACCCTTTCCATTCAGATATACTTCAGAGTGAAGTATTCATTCAAGCTCAGACATCTTGCACCCACACTCATGATTTGCACAATGAATTTCTTCTCCTTATATAGGTTTACCCTTTTTCAATACCATGAGCCAAAACCACATTACTTCCGATGGTATTCCTGGACGGGGTCAATTAGACGAATCATTACCCAATACAATGGGTTAATACCATGGTGGTTACCCCTGGTTTTGCACTTTTTGAGCGCTTTTGCCCATACGCGACTTGTCACGTTCTTTTCCACGTGCATACGTGACTTCCCTTAGACAGATCCGCGTATGCCTTGAGACATACTCTTTTCATCATAGATTTAGCACATGCTGAATTCCTTTCTTCACTGCCTTCTGTACATACTGTAGATACATCATATTTAGTTCATCAAGAACATATTCTATCAAGCACAATTTCATCAAGTAAGTTGTCATCATCTTCATCAAATGGGTTGCCATTCAAGGACAACATTCAGCATCAATCATCATTTCACATCAGATTTACATCATTTACCAAGTCCATCATGTCAAGAATAACTTCATCAGGTGGAATGCCATCAAGGAAAACACATGCCAACAATCTCATGTCTTCATCTTCATTAAGTGGGTTGCCATCAAGGACAACACTCCGCATCATATTGCCAACAATCTCCCCCTTTGGACTTGATGGCAACCACGATTGTGTTTGGTTACCACAACAGATAGGTACATTAAGAATACAATGACACCATGTCACTCTCTCCTTTTGACATCATTCTTTCTCTTCATTCAAACACCATGTCACTCTCCCCCTTTGACATCAAGGGCAAAGGGAAGACCAAAGCCAACATACTCTCCCCCTTTTCTCCTCATGTGGAAGAAGTGTTCTGCAGATCTGATATATACTGAAGTGACCAAGCTCCCCCTGAGTTCATGCTGAAACTTCAAACATATTTTTCAATGAAGTACAGGACTCTATGAACTTCCTATCACCAAGGACTCATACTTACATCAAATATCCAACCAAGTGGATTTACATATAAGACTCAAGTACCCAACCAAGTGGGTTTACATATTTCAACTCAGCTACCCAACCAAGTGGGTTTACAAAATTTGACAAGTCCTTACATGACTGAATATAACAATTTTACATCATGGGTCTCAACAAGACTTTTCATCAAAATACAAATATGACCAACACCAGAAAGTCCTCAAGAAAGAGAACATATTTCAGAACCATCATAATGCCAACAATGCATTATACTCAGCAAAGCTAATGCTCCCCCTGAAACTGTGCATCCAAGCATCCTTTTCATATGACTAAGGCTCCCCCTTAGTTTGTGCATCCTGAACACTTTCACCAACAAATCATCAAGTCATCTTTATCAAAACATGAGAAATAGAATTATGAGAACTGGAACACCACCAGAGATACCAAACAGTATCAGAGTTACCAAACAGCACTGCAGCTGTGCTGAAGAGAGCTGACTCCAAACAGAAAATTGTCAGCAATCAGACATACGCGGTTTTCTGTGCAGGAACTCGCGTATATACGCGACTGTGTTTCAATAATTCCGCGTATCCCATGCCATCTTCTAAATTTATGCAGATTTTTTCTTTTGACTGGCAGAGAACACTCCCAGCTTCTGTCTTAGATACTCGAATGCTTCCCTGGGTAGAGGTTTGGTAAAGATATCAGCAACTTGTTCTTTGGAGGGAACATACTCCAACTTCACCTTTTGCTCAAGCACTTGTTCACGTAAGAAGTGATACTTGATGGGAATGTGCTTGGTCTTCGAATGCATAACATGATTCTTTGAAATACTGATGGCACTTGTATTGTCACACTTAATGGGGACAGGAGGTGTACATTTGATTTGAAAATCTTGTAAGGTCTGCATCATCCAAAGTAGTTGAGTGCAACAAGATGCGGCAGCCACATATTCTGCTTCTGCTGTAGATAAGGCAATAGAATTTTGCTTCTTGCTGAACCAAGATACTAACCGGGGTCCCATATATAATGCACCACCACTAGTGCTTTTCCGATCATCAACACTTCCAGCCCAATCTGCATCAGTGTAAGCATGAAGAGTAAGATCAGCATTCTTTGGATACCATAGACCAAAGTCTTGAGTTCCTTGTAGATATTTGAATATTCTTTTAACAACCTGAAGGTGAGACTCTTTTGGATTAGCTTGGAATCGTCCAACAATCCCAACTGCATGCATAATTTCTGGTCTAGTCCCAGTGAGATAAAGTAGACTTCCTATCATTGATCTGTATTCTGGTTGATTCACCGTGGGAGAATCATCATGAGAACTGAGATTGCATCCGGTTATCATTGGTGTACTTACAGGTTTGCATTCTTCCATGCCATACTTCTTCAGAATTTGCTTAAGATATTTTTCTTGTGATAGGAATATACCATCTACATTTTGATGCACTTGCAAGCCAAGAAAGAATGTTAGTTCCCCAAGTAAAGACATTTCAAATTCTTGCTCCATGACAGAAGCAAATTTTTGACTCATAGATTCTTCGTTACTCCCAAAAATGATATCATCAACATATAAAACTACAATCAATAGTTTATCATTTTCAACTTTTGTGTATAAGTTGCTGTCTACAGACCCCTTTGAAAATCCTTGTTGATGAAGATATTTGTCAAGACGATAATACCATGCCCTTGGAGCTTGTTTGAGACCATATAGAGCCTTTTTGAGTTTACAAACAAGATTTTCATCATTTCCCAAAATTAATCCTTCCGGTTGTTCTATATATACTTCTTCTTCTAGATCACCATTAAGAAAAAAAGATTTAACATCCATTTGATAAACTTTGATTTGTTGATAACTTGAAAAAGCAAGAAACATTCTTATGGCTTCAAGTCTAGCTACAGGAGCAAAAGTTTCTTCAAAGTCTATACCTTCCTGTTGAGTATACCCTTTGCAAACCAGTCTAGCTTTGTTTCTTACAACATCCCCATTCTCATTTAACTTGTTCTTGAAAATCCATTTAGTTCCAATGACATTTTTATCATGTGGTCTTGGTACCAATTCCCAAGTGTCATTCTTTTCAATTTGATCAAGCTCTTCATCCATGGCTTGCTTCCAACATTCATATTTGCTAGCTTGATTGACATTGTGTGGTTCAATTGTGGATAGAAGTGCCAGATGACTAGAAGATCCCACCAAAGTTCTTCTCGTTCGTACACCCGATTCCTTGTCTCCCAAAATTTGAGATTCAGGATGATTCTTTTGAACATATCTGGATGGAGCCTTTTCAGATAGATCATTTTCAGATTCTCCATTGGATCCACTATCTATATCATTTCTATTTGATGTAGATGGCCATAAGTCACCATCATCTTCTTTTGTTGTTTGTTTTTCTTCTTTAGGAGCTGCAGGAGACTCATCAATAACAACATCAATACATTCAACAATATTTTGAAGCCTTTTATTGTAACATGTGTATGCTTTGCTTGAAGATGAGTAGCTAAGAAATATCCCTTCATCTGATCTAGGTTCAAACTTACCAAGCTTTTCATCATTATTTTTGATAAAGAATTTACTTCCAAAAACTTTAAAATGCTTCACAGTGGGAGAATTACCATACCAGAGTTCATATGGAGTTTTATCACTATTTACCCGAACATGAGCCTTGTTGAGAATGTTAGCTGCTGTATGTGCTGCTTCACTCCAGAGCATGTCAGGAGTTCCAGAATCATCAAGCATAGCTCTAGCCATTTGAACAATTGTTCTATTCATTCTTTCTGCTACGCCATTTTGTTGTGGAGTGCCTGCTACAGAGAACTGTCTTTTTATGCCATGTTTTTCACAAAATTCAAAAAATTCATTTGATGTATATTCTCCTCCTCGATCAGATCTAAGACACTTGATTTTTAGATCTAATTCATCTTCTACCAATGCTTTGAAGTTCTGAAAATTTTCAAATGCTTCATCTTTGTGTTTAATGAACCCGATCCAACACATTCTAGAGTAGTCATCAATAAATAAGATATAGTATTCTTCCCCACGTATTGAATTTTTCCTCATAGGTCCACATATATCAGTATGAATGAGTTCAAGAGGCTTACTTGAAGATCCTTCTTTGGCATTAAATCGAACTCTGGTCTGCTTACCGAATTGACAGGATTTTCATATGATACTTTCTAGTGGATTAATATTGGGAAGATCACGAACAGCTTGAAGTCTGCTTGCTTTGTTGATTTGAGAGAAGCTCAGATGCCCCAGTCTTCTATGCCATAGCCAATTTTCTGAAGACTTTCTCAAGTAACATTGATCTTTGCAGTTCAGTATATACAGGTTGCTTGGATTTCTTTTCCCTCTTATAATAGTTTTACCTGTATCAAGATCACGAACCACACACTCTTTTGAACTAAAGACAACTTCAGTTCCTTGATCACACATTTGAATTACACTCAACAGATTATGCCTTAATCCATCCACATACATGACATCATTAGCCTTCACATTTTCTTTTAGAAACACAGACCCTTTTCCTTTAATTACAACAGGAGAATCATTTCCAAATGTTACTTTCTTTTCCTTTTCTAGAGCATTATATGAAAGGAGTTTGCTTTTGTCACCTGTCATGTGTCTTGAGCACCCACTATCAATGTACCATTGATTTTCTTCACCTTCTGCAAATAATTCAATCCCACAATTTTCAACCGGCGGTTCTTTCTTTTTCCACACTTTAGAGCTTGAGGGGACATGTTCTTTTGGCTGGATCTTGCTCCTGCATTCAGATTCTTCATGGCCAAAGTTATTGCAATAAGTACATTCAACTTCACTTTGAAGAGGAGAAAAGTTGTTGTAGGTATTCTTCTTTGGTTCAGTATCCAACCTTTTCTTTCTTGCTTCTCTTGTCATGATGGTTTTATATGCAACACATTGAACAGCTTTATGACCAAAATTCTGACAAGTGAAACATTTCCCATTGAAGTAGAAATTTCTGCGATCATGAAATATTCTATTTGAATTTACCTGTTGGTTGTATGTTCTTTGATAGCTATCCCTGTTAGTGTTCCTTGAATTGAGATGGTCATGCTTTACCTGCAAAGATCCTTTATTCCCTTGCTGAGTGGCTGAATGTAGTAAACCACCTGTAGCTGCTTTTAGATAATTTGGTGCTGAAGCTTGAGAAGATTCTCCGATATATCCAAGTCCTGTCTTTATAAGAGGAGAACGTTGAACCTTGATAATCTCATCTAAGGTTTCAGATCCTTTAGCAAATCTAAGATTCAAAGTCTTTACTTTCTCAACTTCTTTTCTTTGACTTACCACTTCACATTCTAATTTCTCAATGTGTTTCTTTGCTTCTTCAAACTGCTTTTCAATGGTTTCTCTGATTATCTTTTGTTCTTCTAAGAGAATTTTATATTCTTCTAAGCGTAGTTTGAGTTGATTGTTTTCTTCAAGAAAATCATTTTCCTCTAGAGAATCAACAAAAGTATCCTTTTCTTCTCTAGAATCTTTTGCCATGAGGAGTTTAATATCATGGTCAGAATCTTCTTCATCTTCACTAGATACTTCATCAACATCTTCATTTGCATAATAACTCTTCCTCTTTTCAAATTGTTTCCCTTTACCACGTTTTTCTCTATAGGGACATTTAGCAACATAGTGACCAACTTTTCCACACTCAAAACATTTGAAGGGAAGCTTACCTTTGAATCTTCCGGTACCTAGTTGGAGCTTTCTCACAAAATTCTCTTCTTCTTCTTCAGATATATAGCTGGATTCTTTGACAACTTCCTTTTCTTTTCCTTTTGCAGATGCCTTAAAATCAGCTTCTCTGATTTGAGATGGACCTCCTTGTCTCATTTCAAAAGCAGTCAGAATACCATGTAACTGAACAACAGTAAGAGTTTGCAGATCTTGCCTTTCTTCAATAGCTGAAACTTTAGAGTCAAATTTTGAAGTCAAGGATCTTAAGACTTTTTCAACCAAAGTAGTATCAATTATGGTTTTACCCAAATTTCTCATTCGATTTACAATATCATCCAGACGTAAGAAGAAATGGGCAATACTCTCATCACTATGCATCTTCAAATTTTCATATTCAATTCTAAGAGTTTGGAGTTTTGCACTTTTTACCTTTGTGTCTCCTTCATAGCTTAGAATTATTTTGTCCCATATTTCTTTTGCTGAATGTAGCTGCATCACTTTAGCAAATTCTGGTTCAGACATGCTTCCTAATAAGACATTTACAGCTTTGGCATTGATTTCATACTTCTTCCTTTCTGCTGCATCAGTAGGAATACTTGCCGGGTATTGATAACCTTCTTCCACGATTGCCCATACATCTGCACCAAGACTTTGAAGATATGCTTTTGTTCGTACCTTCCAGAATATCAGATTGCTTCCATTGAATAGAGGTGGCTTTATAGACATTACTCCTTCAAGCGATCAAGCTCCTGCAGAAGGACCTGCTCTGATACCAATTGTTGAGAAAAATACTGAGAGGGGGGGGTGAATCAGTATTTACTGCATATTCAAAAATTTTACTTTTTCTTGCTTCTAAAACCCATACGCTACTTTTCTGAAATAGACTCGCGTATATACGCGGATACCTTTTATGAAACTCGCGTATACGCAAATATCTAATTATGTCATTAATTCTTCACTTAAATCATTCCATCATTCATTCATCAGATGTTTAACAAACAGTAAACATGTGCAGTAAGAACAGAATAAACCATCACACAAAGCATCACACATGAACACCAGGATTTTTAGGTGGAAACCCAAATCGGGAGAAAACCACCGCTGCCG
Source organism: Pinus albicaulis (assembly GCA_034641835.2). Taxonomy (NCBI): domain Eukaryota; kingdom Viridiplantae; phylum Streptophyta; class Pinopsida; order Pinales; family Pinaceae; genus Pinus; species Pinus albicaulis. The sequence continues at coordinate 1,602,974,469 of CM076575.1, read as the reverse complement.
TTGCTCAGCCTTCAATATTTTATTATAGAGAAAACATCTTACAACATATGTGCTGGCGCAGACTTGACCAGCACGCAGGCACCCACCTGCGCTCGTTTACCAGCCTCTCCTGGAAGGGAGCTCCAACCCCCTGACTCGTTTACCAGCCTCTCCTGGAAGGGAGCTACGACTCCCCGATCTCGTTTACCAGCCTCACCTGGAAGGGAGCTACGACCCCCTGATTGAAGGCTACAACCCTCAGCACCTCTATGGACCATGTTTCATCAATTTTCACACTAGATCCAAAGCATTCTTTAGGACACCACTTGCAGGCCACGTTTCATCATATTTTCAGATTGGACCCTTTCCATACTTTTAAGCTCAAACATACAACCAAACTGATACAGACAACTCAGAACAGTAGAATACAGATAGCAGCAACGCAGCAGAACAGATCAGACATTTCTTACCACAGACTTCAGAAAACCCTAGTTTGCATACGCGCTTTCCTTTCTCTGATGTCGCGTATATACGCACTTCCGTCCACATAAACCAGCGTATACTTCAGTACAAATTATAGAGTCAATTTCATTGCACATACGCGCTTTCTCTTCAGCGAAGCCGCGTATATACGTGCTTCCTCTTCGGTGAACTAGCGTATGGTTCTTCAACCTTAAATGTCATTGCAAGTCTTCACAATAGATACATCACTTCAGATTTTACCCTTTACCTCAGACAGATGTTCGCCTAGATGTTCGTCTCATCACAGATCTAATCATTCCATAAATAGATCTAGCAAATACAAGTACAATACAGATCTAGATCCCCTTCTTCATCATTGGTGCATCATGCATTCAGATCTATCATTCAATTGTAACCCTTTCCATTCAGATATACTTCAGAGTGAAGTATTCATTCAAGCTCAGACATCTTGCACCCACACTCATGATTTGCACAATGAATTTCTTCTCCTTATATAGGTTTACCCTTTTTCAATACCATGAGCCAAAACCACATTACTTCCGATGGTATTCCTGGACGGGGTCAATTAGACGAATCATTACCCAATACAATGGGTTAATACCATGGTGGTTACCCCTGGTTTTGCACTTTTTGAGCGCTTTTGCCCATACGCGACTTGTCACGTTCTTTTCCACGTGCATACGTGACTTCCCTTAGACAGATCCGCGTATGCCTTGAGACATACTCTTTTCATCATAGATTTAGCACATGCTGAATTCCTTTCTTCACTGCCTTCTGTACATACTGTAGATACATCATATTTAGTTCATCAAGAACATATTCTATCAAGCACAATTTCATCAAGTAAGTTGTCATCATCTTCATCAAATGGGTTGCCATTCAAGGACAACATTCAGCATCAATCATCATTTCACATCAGATTTACATCATTTACCAAGTCCATCATGTCAAGAATAACTTCATCAGGTGGAATGCCATCAAGGACAACACATGCCAACAATCTCATGTCTTCATCTTCATTAAGTGGGTTGCCATCAAGGAAAACACTCCGCATCATATTGCCAATACTATAATTTTTCTCTTCAA
>CM076575.1:1602797657-1602972821 GCA_034641835.2 Pinus albicaulis | reverse complement strand
GATCCAACATAGCAACAAAAAAGTCACTGTTGACTTAGTTGCTACTCTTTCAGATCGTGGGAGGCTTGTTCCAAGTTCATGCGACTCCAATAAATTGTTCTTGAAACGAAGAGGAGCTTATTCAGGTATGTTTTGACAATTTCAACATATGTTCTAACATTATCATAAGAATGCATCTTAGAGTAAAAAATACTACATCAATTACTTGTATTCATTGTATAGATAATGATGGATTTTGATTGACTTGGCAGTGCAGGTACAAATCCTCTTGCATCATGAGCAATACAACTTGTCAACCAGGGTCATGTCTAGGATATTTTTGCTTGTGCGCTTGACCAGGTTCGTAATGTCACATTTTGTAAGTTCCTTTACAGTTCATAATTCAATATTAAGCTTGCTCATGATTATTATCTAGGTTTTTTGTATGTGTTTTTTCATCTATTTGATTGTAAGCAACTCTGCATGTTTCCTGTTGTTCACTATTATTTCTCCCATTACCACTCCCAGGATGAATCTGACTTTATTGTTACATAGGTTAATTTATTGTTACTATGATTTCTCCATTTACGATTTCATAGGTTACATCATGTAAAGTTGTCAATCTCAAGTTGGTGATGAGCTTTAGTTCTCCAGATTTGGGGCTTTTCTGATATTTTCTCCCTCATGTCATTCCTGCATCACCTCGTTGTTTGAGCATGCTAATTGTCTACCACTTGTACCAATTGGCACATGTCAATCTCTGAGTGGTGCCACATTTCACCTATTTTCGGCCCACTTGACCACCTGAAAAACTCAAATCCACACACCATGTGTCTTTATCATGGAGTGCCACATGTCCTAGATATTTAGGCTGATAGGCCTTCTGTTATGAAAGAGATCAAAATTTTTTCATCAACACTTCTTATCTAGGCACGACACTTGTTACTTGTTTAATCTGACGGTCACAGTCTCTCGGGTTACCTTCTAGGTTTGACATACCACTGGTTTCTGGTATATTTCCATGGAATCGGTCTGAAAATACCAGCAAAAATCCACACACCTGCAATCGTCGACAGACCTGCCGTTTTAGTAGCTGCATTTCCGCAACTACCAATACACTTGCCGTTTTAGTTGCTGCATTTCGGCAGCTGCCAATACACCTACCGTTTCATTCTCCTGGACTCTGTGTATGCATATTTTTCATATAATTTTATCACGAAGTTGGCTGCAATGCTTTGACATGCCTTTGAATATTTTTGCAGGTTAGAAGACATTTCAGGCCAGAGCTATTGAATAGACTTGATGAGATAGTTGTATTTGATCCTCTTTCTCGTGATGAGCTCATAAAATTTGCTAGACTACATATGAAAGATGTAGCGATTCATCTTGCAAAGAGAGGTGTCGCTTTAGGGGTTACAGATGCTGCTCTGGATCTTGTTCTTCAGGAAGCCTATGATCCTGTAAGTAATCACTTTGTTTTGGTTTATTTCTTATTCAGAGTCTATCTTGCCAGGGGATGTGCCCGTTATGGTTTGTTATGAGACCGTTGTCAATTTCATCACCGTCCCTCATAATATGTTTGATTGCGTTTATAAATAATAAAGAATTATTACACCAAAAAATAAACAATTAACTGTACTATGAGTAATATGATATCTTGAAATAATTCTCATTATAATTTCATAACCTCTTCTCTCACCTGGTGGTGTCTATATCACTAAGTGTGTCTTCTTTAAAATTATAGTTATAGCAGACAATGAACAATCAACTGCACTGTGAGTGATATCTTGTAATAATTCTTATTATAATTTCCTAACCTCTACTCTCACTAGGTGTCTATATCACTAGGTGTATCTATTTTAAAATTATAGTTTCAATGGTAGATAAATTGTTATCTTAAAATTATATCTTTGATGGTGATACCTTGTGATTGATAATGCAGTTTGAAACAGCTTTGGCTTTGAATAATATAGTCTCAGGAACCTATGAGAATACAAAGGTTGTGATTGATTACGGGGCACTGCCTATATTTGTGGAACTTCTTACCTCTAGGAATGATAATGTTCTAGAACAGGTAGCACGTTTATTTTAGAGGCATAAAATTATTCTTCCCAACTATCTTTATATGTCTGTAATTTTGGAATTTGATTTAAAAAACTAGTACCCAAATTTGAGTTCAACTGGTGTTCGTGTAAGGTTGTTTGGGCTTTGGGAAATATTGCTGGAGACTCTGCAACATTTAGGGATCTTTCCCTCAGTCATGGAGCTCTGAGGCATATGCTTTCCCAGTTGAATGATATTGCCAGAATTTCAATGATAAGAAATGCTACATGGGCTCTGTCAAATTTTTTCCATGGTAAACCCCAACCACTATTCGAACAGGTAAGCATAACACATTTTTTCCCTCTTCTTCTTAGTTCGCAGATACTGTGGATTTTTTTTATAGATCTTGGTGCTTGGTAGATTTGGACGTAATATGGACCTAGGCACTTGTTCATTACAATGACTCTGTCATCAGGTTTTAGAAAATGCTCAGAAATTTGGGTTTCACAAGGGGATTACCCTTGCTTGCAATTATTGATTATCAATCACATTCAAAAAAAGTATTTCGTAGCATTGTTGAGCTCTTTGTAGGTGAATTTCTGAGGCAATTTCACAATATCTAAACTAAATTTGTCTGTCCTTTTCAATACTTTGCGCTTGTAACAGAACCAAACAAACAATCTAGTGGCCAATGCAACAACAACAACACCTCCTGTTGCAATGCCTGCAATTCACCCTCTCTGCACACATGAATGACTATGGCACCCTCTTTTGTGAACAGGTACTAGAGCTGAAGGTACTGGTTTCCATTAGGATCATGGAATTCAACATCCAAAATAGTATCAAATTCCACTGCAATAGTATTCCCCAGCTAGGGCAACAGTTCATTGAGACCTATTGGACTCATCACCTCCAAATAGCCTCCAGGGCTACCCAGAGTGTGATCATCTAGAGCAATAACAAATGCTGATCCATCCCCAATTGAAACAAGAACAGGACCCACATTGGTTACAGAAAACAAGAAACACATTTTGAAAGAAGAAGAAACTTTTGTATTAGGGTCCAGAAATCTAACTGGTCTATTGTACAATTCCCTACCTGCACTTCAAATTGGTACTCCAAACTCCATGGTAAGGCTCACTGTGTCATTCTTCAGATGAGCATATTAACCTAAATTTTGATTCCAAAAAACCCAAGTCCCCTGTTCTATGCCCAAGACCTCTGTTACAACAAGTAGAGTTCTGAGAAAAATAATTCACAATAGGAAGCAAAAGAAACATCACAAAATTTCTCGCTTTAGACTGATAATTTTCTGTGCGAAAATTCAATTGCGGATAGTAAAAACATAATATCAAACACAACCAATCCACAATGGAATTTGAACATGAAAATTTATAACCAGAGAAAACCCTCTCTAGGTTAAAAGAATTCCATAATGGCTTTAAGATTCTAATTTCTACTAATGAGTGCTTACAACACCATAGCAATTACTGTCACAATGAAATCTGTTGGAAGCAAAGCCCTTGTACAGTTTCTACATTTCCACAGTGGAAGAAAGAATCTTGCTATCTCTCATGATCTGGTTCTGTGGTCAGATCCTTTGCTATGGCTGTCTTGTTCTACTAAACGTGAATCTGTCTTAGCTTTGGCTCTAGTTCTCATTTAGGATCGTGGCTATCTGATCTTGCTGTGGCTTTGGCTATACAAACTTGTTCAATAGGAAAATGTTGACTCTGCTATATATAGGACCTTCAATGGGTGCTCTCAAACTGCTCTACTCCAGTATTTGCACTCTCAATGGACTTCTACAGCAATTGGCACCATCAATCTGTTTTGTTACAATGATGGCTCACATCAACAAACTATGCTACAACCATTGGCACCATGAATCTTCTCTCTGCTTCGTCAAATGGTTGGCACCATCAACTGACTTTGCACTCCTCAGGGTGATGACAGTGGCAAACACTTTTTTGGGCATCTTTGTTTTGTCTCTGATTCAAGGCAGAATTATGTTGGCCTTGTTTTTTTAGTCCTTGGAACTTAGTTCTCTCATATTTTCCATCCTATCCCTAGTTTTCTACTGAGAAAGACGTAACTTCACGATATCAAAATTGACTATTTTTGGCCATTTATCTTTAGTAATGGTACAACTTTAATTTGGTGCATTCGTACAGTATCTGAAGAGCACTCTCAAGCTGTTATTCAGTATTTTAGCAGAACTACTACATTTAACTGCCATGCTCTAATATTTATATCAACCATAAGCATTCTTAAGGTAGTTCCACGTTTGTGAAGTAGAAGGAATGCTTCTGACAGCTTCTTATCATAGTGGTACAATTCTGTTCACAATTTATCTTTTATAAACCTCCAATTTTCCAAACGTAGTAGAGACTACAATTTGCATCTCAAATTTTGGAAAAATCTGTTTAGTATTCTACAGAAAATGCATTAAGAATACAATGTTGTGTCTACTAAGCACAAATGATTTCTTTACTGAGTCATATAAACATCTTGACATCCTCGTTTTATATTCCTTTTCTGTTTTCGCAAATTTTCCTCTGGTACAGAAAATGTAATTATATTAATTTTTTTCCATCGATATACGGATTGGATCTAATTAGATGTAAACCCTTGCTACAGTGGTTATTCGAATGGGTTAGAATGTGCATTGTTATTTGTTTCTTTTCAAATACATGCATTACCACTACGTGAGATATTTGCATTAATTTTGAAATGTCGAGATCTTTGCATTGATGTTGCCTCTGCTTGGCGGTGTCTCTAAGATTGAGCTGATCCAAAGGTAATGGATGTGCATTATCAATAAATTGCTCTTTTATAGTACTGTAATGAAAATCCTCTAGCATGCAAATAGGTGCCGCAACAATTATATCTAGGATTGATCATTTTTTTCTCACCTTCACTTTAGGCTTGGAAAAATTTGTTCCAGATTTTTTAGCATTTGACTCACCTGATAGACAGTGATCTATGTGGGCATTTAAGGCTATATTGGATGTAGATGAGAAATATCTACAAAAAGGACAAAACTTTGGTATCATGGCCTCTGGAAGAGATCCCGGATTTCCAAATTCTTCGTTCTTCCCAGGATCTGCCTTGCTCTTCTCCAAAGTTTGGATCTGCCTTGTAGGCTCTTGCCTCTTCTACACTGCTTGAATTGGAGCACCTCCATTATGGTATCAAATAATCCGCTACTATTAAATGACACAGGTCGCAGATGCTTTGATAGACTTGCCTTTTGGGCACTTCACCGTGAACCAAGTTTTAAAATGTCACAACCCACTTGATATTTATCCCTAGAAAAAGTGTCACATGTGAATATCAGGCTTTTGATGAAGCAAATAACTTGGTAAAGAGAATATTTGATTACTTATGTATTCGGCCCAACAATATAGATTTTGATGCACTATCATTTTTAACTATGTGCTGAAAAACATACAAAAAACTATGTTTTTAGTGAAATTTGAGTTCACAAGAATCGATGCCAGTCAAAATTTAGACCTTGCTCCCAGCTTACTGGTAAAATGCGGTACTCATATTTCATGCAAGTAATGGAATGCTTTTTTCGTTGTTTTATCTCGTCTTATTCGAACTTCCAAGTCTAGCATCAATGATTGTCTTATGCTTCAGAAAAACGGTATTATGCTTTAGAGAAGTGTATCTACTTCTTATTATACTTCTTAACTTCCAAGTCTAGCATCAATGATTATTTTATGCTTCACACATAATCTAGCTTTCATTATACTCCTTGAAACATTTTTTATTAGTTGAATGAGACAAACTTAAAAGGAGTAAGCTAATATATTAGCAAAAGGATTTCCATCACAAATCTAAGATTCTTATAGGAATTCAATGGAAATTTCAGGCATCACCTGAGTAATCTTCAGTGTCTGAAAATTTTGACATCCAGAGAGAAGTTTGTTACAAAATTAGGCAGCTCCTACTTGAAAACATGTTGATGTTGATGCGTAGCAATCTCCTTCATTTATAGCCATGTGTTGGGATATTTGAAAATTCTAGAATAACAATGGAGAGAGTAATACTCTCCTCTTCTAACACACAGAAAATATTGAAATTTCTTCACTGGAAAAAGAGTTCAACACTTTGTAAAATTTCTATTGCTTCAAAAAAAAACTACTACAAATTCTTCCTCACTGAGAGGAATTACAAAATGTCACTGTTGCAAAATGCAGTGCACTCAAAATTCTTCTCTGTCTCTAAAACTACGCACTGTTGTGCTCTTCAAAACACTTACACTGCTATTTTGTGTAATAATAAACTTTACAACTACATTCCGAAACAGGCTCACAGCCCTTTTCTTTTATAAGCAACGCATATATTAAAAACATAACAAAACTATGCAAATAGAAAATCTATTAAAATGCTCTTGGGGTCCACAATTTATAAATTTTTTAATATATATATATATATATATATATATATATATATATACGTCACATTTAAAACAAAATATTACCAAAACCAGTGTGGGACCTTAACAAACAATAAAACTATTCCGCCGCGCGTTATATAAAATAAAACATATAACAAAATCTTTGTTAAAACTTCAAACGAACCATTTAGCCGTGGAGCCCGCCAGACTTCAAACGGCGATAAACCATAATTCAAACCAAATTCGCATTCCAAAATAGCCTGCTGACGTCGGCCAATTTTGTGACGCGAAAACCAAATGAATTCTACCCTAATCTTTTTCAGGTTCGAATTTGGGCTGGCGTACAGAGAGAGAGTTGTGACGTGAATTTATTATCAGATTTTCCCTAATATTTCTCAGGTCCGGATTTCCACTGCGCGAGCGGCCCAAACAAAGATCCACTCCAATCAATTTCTACCACGTGTCCTCCTCTGGCTTGTCATATCAATCGCATTAAGTTTTAACGCTGTTCAAAATCGGACCTCCACTCCTGTTAGCGATTCCGCATGCTCCAATATGATTCGGCCTTCGGCTCTCATCAATGAGAGATTTATGACGGGCGTTCTTCGATGCCATTGCAGTCGGGTCGATAAAATGGCGTTTCGCTATGGTTTCTAAAACGAGCCACAAACTTTGAATAATATATGCTCTCCGGTTGCTGGGTCACACTGCCTACTCACTGTGACGGGAGGGAGAAGCCAGCTGAACTGCTGCTTAGACCTTGCTGCAAATCTGCATTTCTCTCAGTCTGGTCTGTGTCTGTCTTCCTCAGTTTCTTGGAATCCTACTTCTCTGTCTCGTCTTGTGCCCACTGCTGAGACTGCACCCATACCTCGCGTGCGTCAAAGGATGCGTTGCTGCAAGGGTAGCACCAGAGGCCAACCCATACGTGCTCCCTCTAGCCCCTCAACCGAGTCGTCTTCCCAATCAAGTGATTATTACGCAGGCCGCTATCCAAACACTAGAAGTGGGAGGGGTCGGGTTCTAGGATCTAGCCACCATATGGGCTCCCCTACTCCTCATTTCCCCACCACTTCACCTTCTCCCACGATGCGCATTGTGCTTTTCTCTTTTAATTTATCTCTGAACCGCCCACGAATCACAGCTTCAATCACCATGGTTTTTCGTGAAAGAGGCCCAATTAGAGGAACAATGCACCCGTCCGACGGGTTTGAGCTCAGAAAAAGCCCAGCTTTCGGGCCTTCAAGAGGGGAGCGGTGGCATGAATATGCAGGAACTGGAGATAGCATCTCGAGATCCTGGACCTTCCGTGTCTGATGTTGCTCCCACCGAAGGATGCTGCCGAATTGTCAAAGAACCACCGGATGAGTAGCTGGTTCTCTTTGGTTTGGTTTTCTTGCTTCGCGGCCCACTTAATTGGGCATGTTTTTTTTATATTACTGTGCTGGACCTCTGTTTTATTTTTGAATTCTGTAAACAATGGTTCCCCTGCATGGGCAATATTGCAACGACCTAAAAAACGTTCAAGACTGGTTTCCCCGTATGAGGGTAGTCTTCTTTTTTTATTTTTTGAAAAATTTGCCATAAGTCTGGGCAATGTTTTTGACTTCGGTCATGCTGTAATTTTATTCCCACTGTTAATAGATTAACCTTACTTAGAAAAGAAAAAATTACCCTGTTTCTATTTTAAACCTGTTTTCTGAAATACAGAGCCATGTTTATATGATTGTTTATAGTCGAAGCGCTGCAGGGTGGTTTATTATATTAATATTTTACGGTCGAATTATGTTCATAACAATTGGAACGTCCACAATTCATAACAAATATTGGAGATTTACTGTCTTGTTTTAAAGTTTCATTTTTATGTTTGCCGAAGGATGGTGCCGAATTTTCGAAGAACCACTGGATGAGTAGCTGCTTCTCTTTGGTTTGGTTTTCTTGCTTCACGGCCCACTTAATTGGGCATGTTTTTGCTTATATTACTGTGTTGGACCTCTATTTTATTTTTGAATTCTGTAAACATTGTAATCATCAAATATATCAAATGATGTTTCCCCTGCGTGGGCAATGCAACAACCTGAAAAACGTTCAAGACTGGTTTCCCCGTATGAGGGCAATCTTCTTTTTTGATTTTTTGATGACAAATTTGCCATAAGTCTGGGCAATGTTTTTGACTTCGGTCATGCTGTAATTTTATTCCCACTATTAATAGATTAACTTTACTTAGAAAAAAAAAATGTTGCCCTGTTTCTATTTTAAACTTGTTTTTTGAAATACAGAGCCATGTTTATATGATTGTTTATAGTCGAAGCGTTGTAGGGTGGTTTATTATATTAATATTTCACAATCGAATTATGTTCATAACAATTGGAAAAAAAATGTTGCCTTGTTTCTATTTTAAACCTGTTTTTTGAAATACAGAGCCATGTTTATATGATTTTTTATAGTCGAAGCACTGCGGGGTGGTTTATTATATTAATATTTCATGGTCGAATTATATTCATAACAATTGGAAAAAAAAAATGTTGCCATGTTTCTATTTTAAACCTGTTTTTTGAAATACAGAGCCATGTTTATATGATTGTTTATAGTCGAAGCGCTACGGGGTGGTTTATTATATTAATATTTCACGGTCGAATTATGTTCATAACAATTGGAACGCCCATAATTCATAACAAATATTGGAGATTTACTGTCCTGTTTTAAAGTTTCATTTTTTTTAAAATTGAACCCGCTATCGGTATACCGATGCTTTGTAAGCGTCGGTCTTCTGACGTCTTGAACGATTTCCATTTTCGTCGGTCTTGTGACGTTCGTCGATATTGCGACAATTCTTCCTAGGGTCGGTATTGCGATGCTTTTGGAATGCGTCGGTATTGCGATGCTTTTGGAATGCATCAATATTGCGACGCTTTTGCAATGCGTCGGTCTTGCGACACTTTTGTAAGGTGTCAGAATTGTGACAGCTTAAAAACGTCGGAAGAGCGACAGTATAAAAACGTCGGAAGAGCGACGTTCAAAATGTCGGACCACATTTCATCGGAATTGCGACAATTTACAAACATCGGAAGAGCGACGTTCAAAACGTCGGACAACATTTCGTCAGAATTGCGACAGTTTACAAACGTTAGAAGAGCGACGGTTTGGGAAACGTCGGAAGAGCGACGCTTGTTTGGAAGTGATGGAAAAAGTGTCGGTAGTGTGACACTTTGTCAAGGCGTCGGAATTGCGATGTAATGAAAAACCACGTTTTGCCCATCCTCGAACTGTCACTCTTGCGACGACTATGTTTCGGAATAGCGACGAAGTGGCCATCGGAAATTGGGCCAAATTTTCTAGTGAATACATCCAGGAATTCTTGCACCACAGGTATATTTTCCATCAAAGGTGATTTTTCCTTGGAATCTGCATATCCTACCTGAATAGCATAAATCTGGCACCCCTTTCTTCTACATTTATTCATTTGGGATGCTGTAATCAGTTGTAGTTGTAAGGGCTTCTTGACTCCCTGAATCTCTTTCCATGTTCCATCTTGCATTCTATAGTAAATAACTTTTTCCTTGCAGTCCACTAAGGTCCAATGTTTTTCTAGCCAGTCCATGCCTAGCAGAACATTGTAGGACCCTAATGGCAATATGTTCAGATCCACTTGTAACTGCTGCTCTGAAATTTCCAAAGTAAAATTTGGAATTTTGGTAGTTACCTTCCTTTTAGCCCTTGTAGCTAGCTGTACCATCCACAAACTTTTAAATTTTTGTTCTTTTAATTTACACAATTCCACTATTTTGGGACTAACATAACTTAGACTTGCTCCTGGGTCTACCAAAATTGAAACAGATTGAGATAATAATTTACCTTCCAACTCAATCATTGTTAGCTAATAATCTTCTTGTCGATCCTCCAACGTTGCGTTGATTCGAGGAATGTTTCTTGCCACATCACCAATTGTAGAAGCCTCTTGCAAATTTGCAACTATATCATTTCTAGTTCGCTGTGGACAGTTTTTGTAATAATGTGCCTAACCACACCCCCAACATTGTAGAGGTGGCTTGGTCACCTGCCCCTGCTCAGGTTTGTTGGATGTTTCCGTAGGTTTTTATTCTGCTAGCCATCTGGTTCTTTGGTTATTTTTTCCAAATTGCTTATTGACAGAATTTCGGGCAAAGTTTTTAAAATTACTTCTTTTGGCTCCTTTAAAGTTGGAGTTGTTTTTCGGTCCTTTCCTTGGCTACCAACTTTTTCCAACCTCTCCCTTAGCTTTGGACTGCTGATAGCACATTCGTGCCTTACGAATGGCTTCATCCATGGTTCTGGGATTAACAAACTCAATACGCTCCTTCATATGATTTGGCAGGCTGCTCAGAAATCTCTGCACCTTAGCATTTTCCTCTCGAAGATATAGAACATATCGCAAAAGAGAGGTGAAATTAGTGATGTATTCATCCATAGTCATCTGTCCCAATCTTAAGTCATGAAATTCCTTATCTTTTTCATCATAGAATTGTTCCGTCAGATACTTGTCCTTAAAGTGTTGCTGGAATGATTCCCAGGTGACTTCTTGTTCCTCTATGTTGCGAACATTCTTCACCTCTTCCCACCACAAAGTGACTTTCTCTCTCAACTGATATATGGCTAATCTAGCCTTTAGGTTGCTACTGTACTTGTACACCTGAAAATACTTTTTCATATTTATTAACCAAGCTTCACCCACTTCCTTAGCTTCACCATCAAATGTTGGTGGTTTTGTTTTTAGAAACTCCCCTTGAAGTTCTACTTTGTGCCTTTTAACCTCTTGTTGATCTGTTACATTGCCAGATTCTTCTTCATTGTAATTTTTTTTCTTGCTTCACTGGGATGGGCTTCTTTCCATTCTGTCTGTGGTGTTGTGTCTTGTTTGCTGCTCTTCTTCTTCATGTAAACCTCTGTCAGTACTTGGATGTTCCACTTCTTGGTTTTGTTTATCTGATAGGGTCTTTAATATCTTTTCATGCTCTTGCAGTAATCGCTTGTTATCTTTTCAGACACGCACCATTTCCTCCTATAGTTGTTGTACCATACTCAATAGGAAGCTGGTTTGGTGTTGTTGTTCCTCCTGCAGTCTACTAATTTTTCGGTGTTGATCGGCACTTAACTGAACCCACATTTATGGGTTCATCACTGGTTGAGCTTGGGGTTCCCTAGTGTCTTGGGGTGGTGGTTGTGTTGTTCCCCTTCTCATTATGATTCTAAAATCTGTGCATCAGTTTCCACACTACATGATTGTTAGTTGACCCTTAGGGTCCCAGCGTATGAACGCTGCTCTGATACCACTTGTCACATCCAAACATCTCAAAATTTAAAAAATAAAAATAAACTTACCATCTTCCCTAGCAATTTTACCAGAAATTACCAGGTTGGAACTTTATACCTTAGAGGTTTATTAATAATACAACAATTACGACATATCATTTCTTTTTTTACTCATGCCTTGACTTTATTAAGTTTAACATATATTTAATGATTTCCAACAGCTTGACTTAGAAGTTAATACTCAGAAACCCAAAGTAAATTCTCAATACAATAAATAACACCTTATATTAACACAGTCAACCTTTATAATTTTCCTTAGCTCCTGTAGCAATTTATTATGCACAATCCTATTATTTATTATGGTGATATTCATCCTCGATGCAAACGAGGTTTTGCTGGCACGACAGTGTGAAATTAAATGCCACAGTACCAGGTAGTAAGTACAATCTAACATCTGTAGGGTTTTTGCATTATGGTTGATGGCCTTGAGGCATACTTCACCCACCCTTGTCAGATGCCAGCCAATTTCTACGGTGTTAAGCAAGTGGAAAGGATTTTCTTGGTCTCCACACCATCTACCCTACCTATTTTGCACCATCTTCTACCTCATTACTCTGTGATCACAATGATAGCATACCTCTTATTTTCCTGAGCACTTGGCTCCTCCCTTGCCGCTCATCACAGGTTGTGGTTAGCTGGGCAAACCAGATTTAGAGTTGGGTGCTACCCCTCCATTAAGGAGTAGATCGTTCCAAGGTTGCTATGAAATGGAGGAAGGGCCAAAGAGTTGTCAACACAGGTACGACATTGTAAGTTCAGAAACGATACTCTAAATTTAACTTCAAGTATTTCCTTGTTTCAGTTCAAATTGTAAATGAAAACCCATGACTACTTTTAACTCCTGAACTCTTCTTTTTCCTCATACTTCTAGATTAGCTTGCGAAAGGTCTGCTTTCAAGAATTTTCTTTTATAACAGGTAAGGATTCTCAACCCAAATCCATATTTTACATTCTCTGTCGAAAAGAAATGGTTTCACCCTTTTCTTTAATGTTTTGTTTCGACAGGTACCTTTCTTCACCAGTTAAAGCACTTCATCCCATTCTGGTTGAGAATTTTCGTTCTAATGGCATGCAAGTTCTTTCAGGTACTCCATGAACTACACCTATCTACCCATTACCATTCTGTCATAGGACAGTCGTGATAGCGGAATTATTTGGTCATTTTTATTTTCAATTCTGGGTTTGAGAGACTCGGTTTTACTTTAACAAGTTTCCATTCTGGGTTGGATCATTTTAAAAAGAGGTTTTCATTAATGTTATTTAAGTGAAGCACGTCCTGTGCTAAACCTCAGATTTTACCGCAATTTGTTTGTAATGCAACAAAAGCTCTATTTGAATTGTTAGCAAATTTACTGCCAGCAGAATCTCATAATAGACCCTTGGTCCTTTTATTAAAAGATTTTTCGAATTATTTATGTCACTTTTGTGTCATTGTATTTTCTCAGATTACTAGATTAAAATATTTGCATGGTTTACTGTAATAATATATAAATCCTGTTTAAGAGTTTTTCCCTTGGTCGGGTCTTGGATCTCATAATTGATATTTGCTATAATATGTACCGAGACTCGTTTTTTTTTGCATGTTTTATTCCTTTTCTTAGCCCAACCTCTGTGTGAATAAGGTCTTTAAATAAGTAATACTGGACATTTTATGTTACTTAGAATTTTGCGGGAATCTTTTCCTTTCTCTGTTTCTTTTGCTCAGCTTTGGAATTAATTTTTGTACTACCAAAATTAACAGTGAGGTGTCCGGACCACCATATTGTTATTTGTCCGTGTATAGAGGGTTTGAAGGAAGTGATCGGGTTGCGCTAGGTTTCTATCCTAAGCTCAGGTCCAACAGCCTCCTTATTCAAGCTTTAATAGCTTCCCAAGTGTGTTTTCTGTTTACTGGTTTGTAGCTAAACAAAATCACAGTTCTAAACATAACTTCGATAATTTTCTTTCTGACTCAGTTTATATCTTCACTAGATATTTGAAGTATTTACATTCTTTTCTATAATGAATAACTGAACTTAAGTTAATTTAAGGCTGTCATAAAGGAAATATTCTCTGCATTCTTTCTAATTTGGATTATTGAGCACTATTAAACATTTAACTTGATTTATGTTTACTACATAGTTCCTCTGTAGATTTTTTTGCATTCTTTAGTAATATTTGCTACAAACATTCAATTACCTTTGTACATATACAAAGCTATCTTCTGCAACTAATATAGTACTATAATTCTATCTTTAAAAAACCATATTCCATCACACCCAACATTTTTCATTTTTCCATAGTGTAAGTTGTACCAATAGATCATCATTCATGGTATTTTTAGTATCATAACACGAACAAAAACCAAAATAACTTGAATAGATCCACTTAAAATAAATGTTTGAATAATGCAGTACAGATATCTTTCTAGGTGTCTCATCCCTAAATAGATTAATGTACTTATCTAGAAAATAAACTTGATGCTGATGATTTTCCTCCCAACCTCCAAGAAAAGGTGATTACGTCCACTCCTTGCTTCCGTGCTATAGCCCAGGATGGTACGGGTTAACATTGGACTTTTATGCTTGACCTCAAGAAATCCAATCCACTCAGAACCAAAAAAAATTCTCAGGAATGTTGATTGTATTTTCACTGGTCTCTACCATCTCTGGAAAATTCGGCACTCTTCCCTTTTGTCCAAGAACATAACCCCTACTCCTCACTGGGATAATTATTTTATCCTCAGAGGAGCAGGTAATTGTTTCAAACTGTCCCCAACCACTTTCTAGTTCATGGAAAACATTTTTACCATCAGCTTGTACTTTTCTTAAAATTCTCTTAACTAATTTATTTATTCATAACTTATTACCAAAAAAATCATATAACATTAATTCGAGTCTTTTTCTTGAAACCATAATTAAAAGAAATTGTCTTTTAACTAGTTAACCACTAGTTATCTTTAATGCAACTGTCACAGTGTTGATGATCATATATAAATTAATGTATTTTACTATTAATTATTGAATATTTAAAGAAAATATAAAATATAAAATTAGTATAAAATAAAATTAGCTTAAAGAGTTATAAAGTAAATAAATAATGATTTATCTAGTAAAATTCCAACTAATATTATAGCTAGTAAATTTCATTTAGAATCAAAAAATTTATAATTTAGTATTAAATAGTATTATTAGTTTAAAATTATTTTAATAGAGAATGGAATAGGATAGAGAAGTGTTAAATTAGTATAAAAATGAGAATAAGGAGGATTAATTGGGGGGGTGATGAAGGGTTAGGATTGACATTAGAGAACAAAAAATGGAGGGCTTCCAAGAATGACTTAATTGAAATCCATTTTCACAGTTGAAGTTGTTAGGGTGCTTTTTTATTTCAGGAGCTTCCCTAATGACACAGTTCGAGTAGAGGGGGACAAACGTCAATATTTTGGTATTCTCAAAGAAGATTAAATGCTTGGTATTGTGGGAGTGTTCCGTAATGGAAAAGTTTACGATTCAATTTCTCTTTAAGGAGCTTGAAGAAAACAATTCCCTCCTATTTTCTGATGTCCTTGTCTCTCACCTCCCTGGTGGCTCTCTTACCCAAAATTCTATCGAAAGAAGACTCATGCTGATAAGTACCTCCATGTCAACTCTCACCATATGTAACACCCTATTCCCACATCTGCACAATTAACCGGCCAACCGAGGTAAACATGTGGCAATATGCTACTATGATCATACTCAACCTCTTGGGTGATCTTACGGAAGTGGAATCGACATAAACACATCACAAAGACCTTGTACATCAACAATAACACCCCCAAGATCCAACCCAACCATTCAGGCATCCTGCCCCTTGGTCCCATTGTCCTTTCTAGCATTTGGGCCTCTAAACGCATGCAAAATCCTACAAAACCAATGTCTATGAGGCTCTAGATGCATGCATAAGCCGACATTCCAACGTCTAGGGACTAAATTCCTTAATACTATGGCACCGTCCCTGTGATTTGAGCCACTTTTTCAGGCCCAAAACCCATTTCCCTCCCCAAAAATTCATGGCAAGTTTAGAGATGATTTAAAACAGTCAAACAATAATATATTTACAAAAACATCCACGAGGACTAAACTAGCCCCGTACTAGCCATGACAGGCATTTCGTCAAACATGTCACATGCATGAAAGCATGTAAAAAAGCCAACCATAGATGGGACTACCACGTTCCACCAGACCATAGATTGGCTGAGCCAAATCTCTCTTCAGCCAAATGTCCCCATGCCATATTTCAAGCATGAATGCGGGATATCATCAAACACATCAATTAAAACCAATCCAGGGTTTCCAAAGGCCAAACCACCTCACCCCTCAACCAGTGATTCCACCTCACGGTCGGACATCATAACCATCATGGATTGGTCTCTACTGATGATCTAGGTGAATATTGGTGGCCACCTACCTATTCCAGCTAGAACTCCAGTCAGTTTCATCAATTTATTTTTTTATAGCAGCATTTACCATTTTTAGCAATTTTTCGTGTCCTGAACTTCTAGAGTAGTTTTGACCCCCTAAACGGCATTTTTTAAGGTTCATTGCAGCCCCATAGCCAAGGGAAAAGGACTACAAAAAAATATCTATTGCTCAAAGATATTTTTCCAACGAGGTATCATACATGCCAAACGAACATAATATGACCAAGTTACGACCCTATGAAGTTGGCTGCCCAACTAACCCCAACGAGGCCCATAAAATCTTGGTGTTATATCTCCTCAGGTTAGGGTTTTGGTTGTTTAGGGTTTTCTCTTATTTCTCAATAATAAAAAGGCCCTTGAGCCTCATTATAGAATAGCTCAGAGGCTTGTAGCCACCACATCGCAACTTAGAGATAAGCTACCAACGTCCTAGCCAGTTTATTTCCATTCTGTCTGTAAGCATATTTCAGTTATTTGATATTAATGAAATGAAGTTTTATTTCTATTTCATCTCTGCATTTATGTGTATTTCTGTATTTTATTTCATTCCTTCATCAGCCCAGATCAGTGGTATCACAGTGGTCTACTCTTTCTTCATCCTTATTTGCATGTCCCCAACAAGGTTAGGGTATAAGGAGTTAGGGCTCGATCTGGTTGAACCTTTGCAAGATCAACCTCACAAACCTCGAAGGTCACCCATGGGGGAAGAAAAGAAAGATGAGGGAGTAGGAGATATTATCAAAATATTTCTTGAGGAGGCCCTCGAGAAACAAAGGAACGCGATGATGGATAAATTTTACCAAATCCTTCAACGACTGCCCACCAACAATGCATCTGCATCCAGCAGCCACTTTGGAGGCACCACCCCTTTTAAGGTATACGTAAAATTTGAAATTCCCATATTTGAGGGACAAATAGATGCATACGTCGTAAATAGATGGTTGAATCTATTAGAAGGATATTTCTCGGTTCATGACTTTTCCAACCGGGAAAATATTACTTTTGCACTCCTCAAATCTGCCCCCCATGTCAAGGATTGGTGGGAAACCTACTGTGAGAAAAAGGAAGAGAGGGAACCATCTTTATTCTCAGTTGCACCCACATGGGATTCTCATGATCAAGGAACAATATTATCCCGTGGGGATATATGAGTACAAGTACATACAATGGACTACGCTTCGGAAACAAACAGATCAAGATGTGCATGAGCTACTGAATTTGTTCCATACCCTGCACACAAAATTGGATATCAAATATTTAGAGAAAAAATTTGTGCTAAAGTATCACAGTTTTCTACATGGATACATTCAGGCGGAAATGGATTTCCTTGAAATCTCCTCGCTTAGTGCAGGATACCGGTATGCTACCAAGATTGAGCAGAAGTTCAAACAAAAGAAGTGAGACTTTGGATCTATGAATCAGAAGTAAGGGAAAGGTGCCCAAAAACCACAGAACAAAGGACAAAGCCAAGGTAGGGCACCCCAGGACAACCCACCAAAGCCGCAAGCAAAGAAAAAAACCGTGAAGCCAAAAAAGGACATGGGAAGGTCGTGTGAGTTCCATAAGATCTCCACTCACAAGACAAGTCAGTTTCGAGCCAAGCATTCACTGGTGATCGAGCTGAAGGCTTCTGAATCACAAGCATGCTCCGACTCTGAATCAGAACCTGACAAGGGGAATGAAAAAGGGAAGCAGATTATCAATGCAGATACCAATGCCATTGTTTCCATCACAAAGATCCAGAAGGAGGAACTGAAAGATCTAGAGGGGGGGAGTGCCTCTTCCATTCCCATATGTGGGTAAAGGGTTCCCCGCTACAGTTCATTGTCGACAGCGGAAGCCAAAAGAACCCGATTTCATCAGAGGTCATGAAGCAGCTGGCCTTGTTGACCACAACACACCGATAGTCGTACACCATCGGGTGGCTTCACCAAGGATGAGATCTATACATCAACTAGCAGTGCCTACTTCCCTACAACATCAAGCCCTTCACAGATGAGGTATTGTGTGACATTGCTCCTCTTTATTTTTGTGATGTATTGTTAGGCCAACCATACTTGTGGAAGTGGCATGTTGTGTATGAGTCTAGGCCTTGTGTTGTTATTGTTACTTTTGGAAATAAGTTTGCATAGGATATTAGAGGTAGCACCGTTTACCATCATCCCTTTGGTTACTGCAAAAAAATGCAGTAAGCTCATTTCCAAAACTGGGAAATTTGTTTTTCTAGTGATCCACCCTCAGGGAAATAAGAATATTGTGGCCACAACCTCCAAATAGGGCTCCTCTTCACGACAAAAACATATGGAAAAGGTCGTGGAGGAGTATTGATGAACGGGGTGCATGTGGATCCAACCAAGCTCCAATTCATTCGAGATTGGCCAGTCCCAACCACTCTAATAGAGCTCCGCAAATTTCTGGGTCTTTCCAATTTCCACCGTAGGTTCATGTTGGGATTCTCTCATATCACTTGGCCCTTGAGTCAAGTCACCAAGGAGAAGAAAAAGTAAAATTATGTTGGTCTGAATCTCAAAATAAGGCGTTCATAGAGTTGAAACATCGCCTCTACTCTGCACTAGTGCTCACATTACCAGACTTGCAACAACCATTTGAGATCGAGACAAATGCCTCTGTCTATGCTATTGGGGAATTTCTTACTCAACATGGGAATCCAGTGGCATATCACAGTGAGACACTTTCTGACACCATTAGGACGTATCCCAGTTATGTCAAAGAGATGTATTCCATTATGCAGGCTTGCTGACAATGGAAGCATTAAATTTTGGGGAAGGAAATGATCATCCACATAGACCACCGACCCCTATAGTTCATACAAACACAAGGGAATTTGTAGAACGATCTCTGTCAGAAGTGGTCCACATACCTACAACAATTTCATTTGAAGATCAAGTACAAGAAGGGCAGCACCAATAATGTTGTCGAATGCCTTAGTCGACCACCGATCATGGCACTAACCATTGTGCTCAACTCTTGTGGGCACAAGACTTCTGATTGGCCACTTCTCTACAAAAGCAATCTAGAATTTGGCCACACATACAAGACGTTCTTGGAGGGTAATAAAGTTCCAAATTTTCACCCCCAGGATGCACTGCTATGTCACCTAGGACACCTTTTTTTCCTTCAAGCGAGCGTGGCAAGATTATTTCAGATGCGCACTACAGTCGCTGGGAATTTCTAGGTCGAGAAAAAAATGGCAGTATTGCAGAAGTATTTCTATTGGTTGAACCTTCAACAAGATGTTGGGAAGTACATCAGGTCCTGCACTGACTATGTCATTGCTAAACCAACCATCATGAAGCAAGGCCTCTATACTCTTTTCCCTACCCTTAGTCGACCTTGGGAATCCATCTCCATGGATTACATGTCGAGCATTCTTTCTATTAAGCATGGAAATGACTATGTTTTTGTGGTCGTAGAAAAAATCTTGAAGATGGTAATTATGGCATCCTGTAAGAAGAATATCATAGCAAAATCCACTACTAGAATCTTATTTGAATGAGTGTGGGTAGACTTTGGGATCCCATAATCTATCATCTCAGATAGGAACAACAGGTTCCTCAATACATTTTGGTCCATCCTCTGGTCAATGCTGGACACCAAGCTCACCAAGTCCACAACTTTTCATCCCCAACTAATGGCCAGATAGAGGTCGTTAACATGATGATCATACACATTTTTCACATGTACAACCTAAATAATCTACACACCTGGGATGAGAGCCTCCCCTATGTACAACATAGCTATAATCAGGCTATCCACAACTCAACCAGCCACAACCACTTCCATTCAGGCTTGGGATTCTAGCCACTATGTCCCATTGACGTAGCCATGCCATTTACGGCTACATCGAAAGATTCATCTCATGTTCACTCTGAATCTGACAAGGCGCACAAATTCATTGAGCGCATTCAACACATTCGCCAACATGTTCATGAAATATTGGACAAAGCCAATGCTAATTAGTACAAGCAACGACATGATCAACATCGGGGGCCACACAACTTCTAGGTGGGCAACAAAGTGTGGCTACATTTGCAAAAGGAGTAAATCGCTGGACCCCACCACAAGCTTCACCCACTCCCATATGGGCTATACACCATCACCAAGGTTGTAGGGGATAATGCCTTCGAGCTCAATATTCCACCATTCCTTGGTATGCACTTAGTGTTCAATGTGGACTGCCTTTAGCCCTACTTTCCACCTCTACTAGACACATCCGACATGGCAGAACAACTCACACCAACATAGTTAAACCCAGACTGCCTTGAGCAAGCCACAATTGATCGGATCATGGAAACATGGATCAAGAACACCCACCAATATAGGATCCAACTATTATATTGAGCTGTCAAAGCCGTCCAACTCCTTCACTGGGGCAAGTGGTTCACCAGGGACCAGATTCAATAGAAATTTTCTTATCTCATGTCCACCCACCTATTCCACCTAGACCTGTAGTCAGTTTCATTAGTTTCCCTTTTTATAGCAACGTTTACTATTTTTAGCAGATTTTCAGGTCCTAAACTTCCAGAGCAGTTTTGACCCCATAAAGGAATTTTTTTTGGGTCCGTTGCAGTGCCATAGTTAGAGGCAGAGGATTATGGAAAAACCTGTAGTCCTTGGAGAAATATTTCCAATGAGGTATCATACGTGCCAAACAGAGATAATATGACCAAGTTACGACCCCGGGAAGTTGGTTGCCCAAATAACCCCAACGAGGCCCATAAACTCTTGTGTTACATCTCCTTGGGTTTGGGTTTTGGTTGATTAGGGTTTTCTCTTATTTTCAATAATAAAAATTCCCTTGAGACTCATTGTAACATAGTTTAGAGGCCTATAGCCGCCACATCTCTACTCAAAGATAAGCTACCAATGCCCTAGATATTTTTTTTCCATTCTGTTTGTAAGAATATTTCAGTTATTTGATATTAATGAAATGAATTTTTTTTTCTATTGCATCTCTGTGTTTATGTTTATTTCTATATTTTATTGTGTTCATGCATAAATATGAATCAACCCAAGCTGTTCCAGGGCTCCAAAGTGTTTGTTCCAGCTAGGACTTCCAGGACTAGTAACTCAACCCCAGCTATTACAGGGCTTCCAGAGTGTTTGCCCAGTTAGGTCTTCCAGGACTGGTAACTCAACCCACCTACAGCTTCCATATCATTTATCCAACCAAGGCTTCTAGGACTAGTAATTCAACTCATAGATTTATGTCAGGCTTTTAGAGCGTTTTTCCAACCATGTCTTCCAGGAAATAATAACTCAACCCACAACTAAAGGACATGAGAACCAACCAGAAAAAAAATAATGAAATGAACCCACAACACCACGGATATCTAGGAAATGGAAAGTTCTGGAAAATCCAATTTCAAACGAGGAAATACTCCATGCCAATGACAGATCATGACCAATAAACTACATGCATAAAGCATGCATGCCAAAACTAGTGAGGAAAACATACATGCAACTCGGTACCTGCAATCAAAACTCGTTGTAGTTGCTAATCCCAATGTCCTCTTGTGCTTTTATGCTGTTCATTTTCCTTCTTGCTCCAAATCTCCAAGTATGCCATAGTCTCCAAGAGTGCTCCAAGAATACTCTAAGTTCTCAAGAGTATAAGAGAGGGAGAGAAAATGAGAGCTCCAAAACCAAAGTGAACAAAATCTTACCAAATGATCCTCGGAAGCCTTTTTATCAATGAGGGATCTATTTTATTTAATTTTCCATTATTTTCCTTCATTTTCTTCCTCACATGCAACCTGTGACAAAATGTCAATTAAATCCACATGCCTTTATAAAGCCTTTTCCATTTCCTTTTCCAATTTCCTTTAGCCATAATAACCAAAATGAACACCCACTAGGATATTTTTCCCACCATTCAGCTTGGAATATGTGTCCCATCACCATGGTCTTATATATTTTTACATTAATTTTTAACCAAGGTTGTTACACCATCACTCTCACCATCATCCTTATCAAAAGTCTATTGTGTGTAAAACCCTCGTTACCTGAGCCATTTAGATATCTTCTTCTCAATCCTTTCCCAATGAAAATACACATCTCATCAAAGCCCTAAAATCCAATGGGTATTCATCTGCCTAGATAAAAAATGCTTTTCATTTCGTTCTCCAACCCAATCCCATAAACCTTTCCAGCAATCTTCCCTTAGCCAAAGTCTCCCTTCCCTACATTCCCTTCCCTACATTTAGGGAGTTACTAATTATATTTCCAAAATCATTTCTAAAAGGAACATAAAAAAAAAATTCAAGCACCAGAATACCCTTAGCCCAATCTCAGATTGGCTAAGGGAAAGAATGATCCTATGTTAGGCCCTCGAGTCTATGAGATCCTTTGCTCCTAGGTGTTGGGGTTCCCATGTTTTGACAAGGTTGGAAATGCCAAAAGACGAGACAACATCAAACTACTTTCAGACCCTAGGATCTAGCCCTCCTGGGTCCAGAGAGGGATCTCTCTACGATATGTCAAAGGTATATGTATTTGAAGCTCAGTGTTAAGATATTAGGCTAGTTATAAGGCTCGGAGTTTGTTTGTTTAATTATATGTTTGGTTGCTGAGAATCAGGAAAGAAGGATTCAATATAAGACAAGGATGAGCAAAGAGGATTTTAGGCAAAGGAGAGATACTCCAGGGAACATTCAAGACCATTGGGCAATGGAGTCAGGAAAGGGTTTACTTGCTAATCAATATGTAGGCTTTCAATTGGGCTAGTCATCTAAAGCATTGGATCTTAAAGATGATAGTGTGGTAGGATAGGCAAGAGGGAAGGTGAGAGCAAAGAAACATTAAAGATTCAGAATACAAAGTTTAAAACATGAGATCAGAGAGAGACTTTGAACTCTCAACACTTCGGCCTCCAGCTTGAGGGATCTTAGAAAAGGTTCAATTAATTGAAAAGGATCCTAGTGAGATGAAGACAAAGTTCTAGACCTCCCAGTGTTCCCAATTCGTTCAATTAAACCTCAACAAGAACATCTGAAGCATGACCTCAATAATTCATACATCAGCTAGCAGGCAATAACATCCACTACACTGGTTAAATTAATTGAAATCAATCCTCAGATACACATAAGGAAAAAAAACATTAAAGGCAAGGAGAGCAGAGACATAGGGTAACTAGCAAGGGTAGATCCTATGTCAAATTTCTGATGCAAGCCAGTAGAAATGTAATGAAATGAAATAAATACAGAGATAGAAAAACATCACCGACTGCTTTAAATCAGGATCAAGAAATCTGCTTGTCATATTAAGAGCAACACCAGTCAAGTACAACATTTCCAATAGCTTGACAGTTCAGTCTGAATACATCTTCCTCAGCCTATATTACAACTTTACACAGATGACATGTCTCAAAGGAAACAGCTTGCAATTCTCTGATAATCTATCAAAAGCCTTTACAATGAGTTTCCTCCAGATTTTATAGCTGAAAGATGAGCGGAGGAGGTAGGTGAAACACTAAATGAAACATTAAAACTCGGAAAAGAAAGAAGGCCGAAGCCCATTCAGTTTTAAACTCTGTGCATCTATCTCTGGCATGCCTTGGGCGAAAGAGTAATCTTCTTTAGGCTTCCATTTACATCCGGTATGGCTCTGATGCACTCTGGTTGCAGTACTCTGTAGTACTTTTGGTGAATAAACAAAAATGAAAATGAGTGACAATGAAGTGTGCCATGCTGCATAAAAAATGCTCTGATAGCTTAGGAATGTGGTCAAGGCTGAATGTTCTTCTGGAACACAGTAAATAGAGAAAACAATATGGGCGCTTTGTCCTTTCACAGGTAGGGATTTTCTGCTGATGTAGCTACCCTGATGGCATAGTTTTCTGTGCGCTGGACCTTTTGAGAGATCCATGATGTCTTCAATCCGGTACTTTGCCTCCAAATCAATAGATTAGGCCTGAAATTTTCAACGATAGGCCTTGAACACTCAGTTTTCCCACTGATACTCTTTTCCGCTTCCACGTTTGCCTCTGACTGCGAAATCTGAGCTTTAAGGGCTCTGGAGAAGATTTTACAGAGTTTAAACTCTACTCCTTTAATGCGTGCTCTGTCACACGTCTTCTCAAACCCTTCCTCATGATTTCAGTCCCTGAGAATGGTCCTTTCCCGTGTTTTCTGTAACTGTGACAGAGACTGTAAAGCATGGTGGCTTCCGCTGCTTGTACCTGCAAAATTACGCAACCTCGTTATGCAATCTATGCATAGGGAGGATGGCTGCGGAGGGCGGGGGGAACGATAGTGCGGCGGTGGTATGAACGGTGGTTTTAAATGGAACAATGGTGAAATATGCAGTGATATGTTGTAAACAACAATTAATATGGTTTTGGTAGAAAAATGCTTGTGGTTCGTTCGATCATGATCTGGTGGTGTGATCGACGGCGGAGGTTAATCAGTGGAATGGTTTATGAAAATGGGTGGGATGCATATAAATGAACGAAAATACAATGAAATGCGTGTGTGGGACCCGGCGTGGGCGGAGGGTGATTAGATTCGGACCGTCAATCTTAGATCCAACGGACGATTGAGATCAAGTTGGAGGATCGCAATCGGGGGGGGGGGGGGGTGGGGGGGCGCAGGGGTGACACATTACAAAGGTTCCGATTGCGGTTAGGAGTGGGGACATGATTGAGCGCTAGCCATTGATCTTGGATCAAGATCAACGATGGGGATTTAGTTGGCGGGGAGACATGGAAGGAGGGGGATAAATCCGAACCGTTGGATCTTAGAGGGATGAACGACTCCGATCAAATCGGGGGAAGAAATGGGTGGAATTGACAGTCTGATGAACGGTGGTGCGATTAGATCTTGACCGTTGGATCTGGACCAACGAACGGTCAAGATTTGATCGGGAAATCGCAATCGCAAAGGGTGGAAGGTGGCAGCAATTGGGAAATGCGATTGTGATTGGAGCGGAAAGCGAGGGCCGTCAGATCTGGAAGGGGATGGACGGCTGTGATTTGATCGGGAGATCGCAATCGGGAGGAGCGGAAGGGTGTCACGGGAGGAGTTTCAACTGTGATCAGGGCGGGATTGCGATTAGTGTCGGGCTATCTGATCAAAATGATGGATCAACGGTGGAGATCATGGCAGAGGCCTGATGGACCAAACTCAATCGCATCGAAGTTTTTCAATGTTACAAAGGGATTTGCTCCCCCGACAACTCCGATTGCGATTGGCGCCCAAGACTTAAGCGCTTGGTCTTGGCACCAGGGGCACATGGGGAAGTGGTTTGCGGGGCTGGTGGAAAAGGGGCTAGGCCCTATTATAAGGTGAAAAGTGGGTTTTTGGGCCCTTTTTAATGAATTTTAAGATTGGGAAAGGGTAACGACAAGCGAAAAAAGGGGAATTTGGCCAAACAAAGGGTAAGGGTAGAATTTAAAGGGGATTTTGGGGAGATTTAGGGGGACTAAGGGAGAAATTTTGGGATGGAAAGGGGACTTTGAAAAGAGGAAAAAAGGGGTGAAATGGGACATTATTCAGGGATACAAGGGGCAAATAAAGGCCCTTTGGAGCACAATTTTTTATCATCAGTGAGGCTTATTGACTCAAGAACAGCAGAGGGAAACAATCAAAAGGCAGGGAACATAAAAGGCTTTAAGGATGATGTGTTTTCAGGAGAAATTCATTCCTTGAAGGCTCATAAAACCAATTAGCCCCTTTCTTGCTTGTCAAGGAATTTATAGGGGGCTAACAGTGGCTCCACATGGGGATGGCTTCTTCTTGAAGGAGTCAAGAATTCAGAGATGATCTTTGGAGTAGGCCAGATGCCTGCTGCTTGAGCCATCTTTCTTCTTTGGTTTCAGCTGCCACAATTGTGAAGACATCAAATCAGCAGAGTATTTTTCCCAAACAATCTACCTACCCATCCTACAATCCTAGCATTTTTTCTTCTAGGGTGCATTTGAACTAGCAGACCCTTTACATCATTTTTATTTTTACAAACAAAAAATAAACCTATTCTAAATCTACCCTTATTACTCCATGAGACCAGATTAGACTGTTGGTCTCATATGCTTCTCTACCTAATCTAATATCTGCTAGGATTAGACTGTCCAGCAGATTTCTTCTCTACATTCTACTACAGAAATTTAAAAACAGTCAAACTAGGATTAGACAGTCTATTTTTCTGTGGATCCAAGGCATAAAGATAGTTGCACATGGACAGAAACTTGCAGAAAACTGAAAACAAAACTTTGAAGGCTTGAAATCTGAAGCTTTGAAGTAGCCTTCTTCTTTTGTGACTCAAGTTTTGAGCTTGTTAGAGTCACTTTATTTCTTCATTTCAGCTCTGATTTTGGGCTTGTTAGAGCTGATTCTTCTTTCTTCTTTGCTGGTCCAGGTTTTGGGCATGTTTGAACCACCTATCTTTTACTTTCTCTGGCTCATTTTTTGATCATATTAGAGCCAATCTTTGCACTTCAGAGGTCCATGTTTTGAGCATGTCTGGACCTCTCCCTTTCTTTGTTTTTTGGAACATTTTCTCTTTTTCTTGAAAACAAAATACTGCAATGGTATGTACAATGGAAATGGAAACTGGAAATTGGAAATCAACAGAAGTAGTGTTTGAGCATCCTGCCATTAACAGGACCCCCAAACAGCTCAGTACCATCTAATTCTTGTAGAAAAAAGGCATTTGAACCCACAGTGGCCTAGATGATGTAGGGACCTTGCTACAAACTATAAAACTTGCCGTGTTTTCCTTTGTCCTCTCTCCTTGAGTCCCACTTCAGAACTTTATCTCTGATTTTGAAATCAGAGGCCTTAGTTCTTTTGTCAAATAACTTCTTTATATTCTCCTGAACTTTGATAGCTCTGTTATAGACCTCTTCCCTTGTTTGCTGGAGATGAATTGTTTGGTTTATTCTTCTCACCCTGCTATCTTCTTCTATCTGAATCTCTTGGACAAGTTTGATCACTGGTACACCCAAACTGGTAGGAAAAATTGCTTCTGTCCCATAGACAAGCTGATATGGTGACATGCCAATGGAATTCTTTGTTGTAAGCATGTCAGCCCACAGGGCATGCACTAACTTGTTATGCCAAGACTTTTTGTTCTCTTCTAATAGCTTTTTGATGATGGCCACTAGGCTTTTGTTTGATGATTTAGCTAAGCCATTACCTTGTGGGTAATAGGCATTTGAATGACCAAGTGCTATTTGATACCTATGACAAAAATCAACCATTTTCTTGGACCCAAAAGCAGCAACATTGTCAGTGATTATTTTCCTTGGGCAACCAAACCGAGAGAGGATATGACCCTCTAGGAACCTAATGATGACTGAATCTGTGGCATTCCTAGTAGGTATGGCCTCTATCCACTTAGTGAAGTAGTCTGTGGTTGTTAAGATCCATTTGTGTTGTGCAGAAGAAGCAGGGTGGATTTCTCCTATGAAATCAAGGCCCCATTGCATAAAGGGACCCTCAACAGTGATGGGTTGTAGAGGTAAGGGGAGGAGCTTTATTTTGCCTTCAAAAATCTGGCATTTGTGGCAGGAAATTACCATCTTATGGATATCGTTGAAGAGTGTAGGCCAATAGTAGCTAGCTCTGAGTATTTTGTTTGCAGTGGCTTTCCAGCTCAGGTGGCCTCCACACTCTCCTGCATGGAATTCTTGTTTAATCCTCTCTGCCTCATTTTCAGGCAAACATTTAAGCAATAGGCCATTTGGATTTTTCCAGTATAAGCCTTCATTCATTATGCAATAGATTTTGGCTTTTAGCTTTACGAATCTGGCCTTGGTCTTTGATAGTTCAGGAGGGGCATTGAGGTGTGTAAGCACATACAGAATGTCAGAATACCAAGGAGAGCTCTGAAACTTCTCTTCAACAGTGGGATCAGGCGATCCCTGCTGCTCATCCAAGGTATCTACCATGTTAATGTCAAGGGCTTGTAGATTCGATTCAGCCATTAATCGAGCTAAGCCCTAACCTTTGATCAGTTTGGTGGGTTTTATCACAAGGTCATATTCTAAGATCACAACAATCCATTTGCCCCTCTTCCCATCTGGGTCTTGGGACAAGATATCTTTTACCACTATGCTAGGCACATAGGCTATGGTGTGGGAATGCAGGATGTACACCCTAAAGTCTTTCAAGGCCTTGAATAAGGCATAGGCCTATTTTTCCATTATGTTGTATTTCAAGGGTGCATCCCTAAGTGCTTTGCTGAAGAAAGAAAGGGGCTGTTCCATTCCCTCTAGATTTTTCTGCAGCAGAACTGCAGCTACTGTATGCTCAGATGTAAATGAGAAAATCAGAAAATCCTTTGAGAAATCAGGGTTGATTAGGACAGGAGCCCGGGTGAGTGCAAGTTTTACTGATTCGAAAGATTTCTTGGCCTCTACAGTCCATTTAACTCCCACACCTTTCTTTAACATGTTTGTCATATTCCTAAGGTGTTCAGCTAGATTGGGAATAAACCTCCTTAAGAAGTTGATCTTCCCAATGAAGGACTGTAATTATTTTATGTTTCTTGGGTGCGTGATTTGTAGTATTCCCTCAACTCTTTGTGGGTCTATCCTGATCCCCCTTTCAGATATAACGTGGCCAAGAAGCTTACCTTCTTGCAGCCCAAATATAGTCTTTTTAGGATTCAATGACAGACTGAACCTTCTACATTTTTCAAAGACCTTTCTCAGATGTTTTAGGTGTTCTTCTTCAGTCTTGGAATAGACTGTTATGTCATCCAAGTAGATGAAAATGAAGTGCCCTATCTCATCGGAAAAATCTATATCCATCACTCTTTGGAAGGTTTCACCAGCGTTCATCAGTCCAATGGGAATTTTAACATACATAAAGGTGCCCCATGGAGTGGTAAAGGCTGTCTTGAGTTGATCTTCTAGGATTAATAAGACTTGGTTGTAACCTGAAAAACCATCTAGTAGGGAAATCATTTTCGAGCCTACTACCCTCTGAAGAATATGTTCCATTTTTGGCAAAGGGTAATTGTCTTTGAGTGAGGCTCTATTAAGATTCCTGAAATCTATGCATAATCTGATCTCACCTGTTTTCTTTCTCACAGCTACAAGGTTTGAGACCCAATCAGAAAACCTCACAGGCTCAATTATGCCTGCCTCATACATCTTCTTAATCTCTTTTTCAACCAAGGCAATTGTTTTGGGTTTATTCTGCGAAGTTTTTGTCTAAAGGGCTTCTGATTTTCTTTCAAAGGTATTTTATGCTGTATAATGTTCATGTCATAGGCCTTTAAGTCTTCGTAGCTCCAAGAAAACACGTCAGTGAATTCATTGAAAAGGTCGATGTATTTCTTTTTCATGTTTGCCGGCAAGGACTTAGCCAATTTAATCATTTTGGGCTTATCTTTTGTGCCTATGTTGCATTCCTCGACATCAGAGTCCACGTGTTCTATGGTGGGATTTTTTGCTACATCTTCAAAGTAAAAAAGGTCCTCTAAAGGCGCCAGACCTCGAGGTATGTTCTTATCCTTGGTCTGCAGTACCTCTACTTCTTCAGTATCTGTGTTTTTACATTTTTCGTTTGGATTTCCTATCCGTTCATTCAGAGCATTTATTTCTATGTTGCAAGGTGGTTCTTCCTCGTCTGAGGGCTCTTCACTTAGGCAGCCATCATTAGATTTCGAGTCTGAATCAGAAAATTCAAACCCGTTCCTACCCATCAAGAAATATTCAATCTGCTTATCGCCCTCAAAGACCTACCAGTATTTTTCATTATCCGGCACTTCAGGTCTGAATTTGGTCTGTATTATGATTTTCTAGTTGCTTGGAGTCTTAAGGTATGAACTGGCTAGGCAAGCTAATCCATTTGCAATGACATTTTGACTCCTGGGAACAAACACTAATTCGTATTCAACAAATGTTTTCAATATATTCACGGCATCGTTCCTATATGCTCTCAACCTAGGGTGTTTGGCCATATATTCACCGTTCACCTGTTTTATAACCAACTCAGAGTCTCCCTGCATGGTTATCCTATGGGCTCCTATTTTATTCAACAGATTTAAGCCTAGGATAAGAGCTTCATACTCTGCAATATTATTTGTACATTTGAAATGCAGGTTGCAGGCATGGATCTCTACGCAGTCACTCTCTGTGTTATGTAGCCAAACCCTGGCTCCGGCAGTTCTCTTGGTGCATGACCCATCAAAGCTCATTTCCCATAGGGGTTCATTTTTCGTTTTATCCTCATTTCCCTCCCTATCGTGGGTTTCACCAGTCTGTTTTACTATGGGTTCTACGTTGTGCTGTGGAGGTTTTCGTTCCTCGTGTGGTATATGAGTTTGTGAGGGGTGACTAACCAGCTGATCACATGTGATTTCTTGTTTGGTCTTAATCTCTGTTTTAGTGCACTGCCTAAGGATTTCTCCTTCGTTTTCCTCCAGATCTAGAGTGACCATTATGTTAAGGTTCGTGGTCTTAGCCTCTCTGTTTGTATCTATGTTTTATGGTTCTGGCTCCCCCAAATATTCATCGTTGCAGAAGATAAAGGAGTCCAGGTTTGTGTGTACAGAGTAAAGAGGGGGATTTTCAGGCTTTTCGGGGCTACTAACAAGGAACTTCATTTGTGCCTCCCTGTACAGTCTTCTAAGTTGGCTAAAAACAGGAATTGTGGCATAAGCCCCATCCATCTGCATTGTTCCTTGCATCTTGGCTCCCCACGATCTTGAAAATAACATGCCATACTTGGGTGGCACGTTTGCCACCACAACGTCCATGACCATACACTTGGCTGGAATCTGGGTAAGGCTCACACAT
Organism: Pinus albicaulis; assembly: GCA_034641835.2. NCBI lineage: Eukaryota > Viridiplantae > Streptophyta > Pinopsida > Pinales > Pinaceae > Pinus > Pinus albicaulis. The sequence goes on along the minus strand of CM076575.1, from coordinate 1,602,941,831 downwards.
AAATACTTGATCAGGCCAAGACACTTTACTCTGCTAGAGTCGAATGAATATAGGTCTTTATAAGGGTGGGTTATCTCTAGGCCTAATCTTTCCATCACTACTTTAGGCATCAGGTTATGTGATGCCCTAGAATCATGCATTGCATTGTGCAGGATCTTATCATGGATATTAAGACTGATATAAAAAGGGGACACTACCCCTTCTTGAAATTTCCCTTCAATCTTGGGACCAAACAGAAGGGCTGGTTGGTTATCACTCAAATTGACCGTGTCACTGTTCTCACCTAGGTTTAATGCTTTCAAAATTTGGCCTTTATATACATCCTAAGTGGCCAGCTAAGAGAGTGGGACAGAGATTTTAATCCTTGCAATCTCACTTTCTAAATTGAAAGTGGGCTGACTCTTTGGAATGTTCAACTTTGTTTTGCTAGCCACAACCTTAGTGGCTGAATCAGTGGGCTGCTTCTCATTATGTATAGTGTTTGGAATTGTTTTATCAGTAGCACTAACTGCAGTGCTAGTGCTAATAGTTGGTTGACCCTTTTTATCGATGTTTTGGTTGTCCTTTTCTTTATTCTTCCCAGGACTCTCAGCTGTTGATTTGCTACTTTCATCAGTCACTTTAGAAGTTTTCTCAGGCCTTTTCTTTATGGTAACCTCAAAGGCTTTGGGTTTGGAAGTATCTAGGCTCTTTTTTCTCCTAATTTTGTACTGTTCTCTGACCTGCATGATAGCATCTTCAAATCCAAGTCTGTAATCCTCAAATTCTAATCTTTCCTCATCCCAACATGAGGGTGAGGGTTGGTCTTCTTCTGTGTAATAGTTATGGATTGAATCTTCCGTTTCAAACATGTTTATTGTGTTCCTTTCAGACTCCTCTATGATTCCCTCATCTTCATCAAGAAAGTTCTCTTGAAATGGGGGAATAACTTGCTGATCTAACTCTCGTTGTCTGTTGGGAGTGGTGTTGTTTCTCCTAAATTTCTGGTTCTGATTTTGGTTTCGGTTTTGGTTACTGACAGTGACAACCATTTTTTCCATCATTTGTTATAGTTTTTCTATGTTTTTGGATATGCGGTCATAATTGGAGTCAGATGTGGAAGCTACATTGTCATCTCTATATGTTACCCTTTTCTCAGCTCTCAATCTCGCTCTTTTCTCAATCAGATTAGCCTCTACACTTACTGCTCCCTTTTGCATGTCTTCCAGTGCGCTGTAGTCTCTCTCCCTAAGCTAGTAGGCCATGTCAACATCAAAACCTTCAGGATATTTCGCTAGAGCCATACCTTCGGAAGGTTTCATATGTGGAGGAAGAGCATTGTAAATGTTGTTAAATCTTGTTGTGTAATCATGGACACTTTCTCCTACATTTCTTTTAAGGTTCATATATTCTGCTAGGAGTTGGCGAGGGCTGGCCTTAACCTCCCATTTGTTTATGAAAGTCTGATACAAGGCAGGAAGGTCTTGGATACTATTAGGAGGTAGGCTCTTGAACCATTTCTTCACATCACCTCCTAAACTCTGGGCAAAGATTCTCAGTTTTACTGTATCATCATCTATCTCCATGTAGTCAAAAGAATCTTCCATCTTGTCTACATGGTGTTGGGCTGTGGTAGACTCTTTTGCAGTGAAGTGTGTGATCTTTGATTGATAATCATTAGGTAGGGGCACTAGAGGCTGAGGTAAGACTAGAGGTGCATACCAAGCTGCCATGACGATGTTCTGATGAGGTAAAGGGTTAACCTGAGTAACTGGTATATGGATGATAGGGATACTAGGACCAGCAAAGGTCTGTTGAGCAGACTAAGGATGAATGAGTCCCAAGTTCAGAACAAAGAGAATGTCAAGGGGTGTAGATGGAGGGGTCTGTCTATTCCAAAGGTGTTTACCACTTTTAGGTGGTGAACTAGGGAGCTCAAGGTCTAGTTGGTCTAGGACACTGAATGACCTAGTCCTAGGAAAGTTGTTTTGGAAGTCTAGGTCTAAGGGTGAGGCTAATAGAGCTGTGAAGTCTTCCGGTGTAGAGTTAGCTCTATGGATGTGGCTGGAAATAGTTGGTCTTGTAAGTGTAGGAGATCTCTTGAGGATGCTCTCAGGGTTTTCAACTATTTCAGGTGGGTTTGGGTTAGGATAAGCTCTTGTGTGAATGGTTCTGAAAGCCAAAATGTTGTTCTCCAACAAGGCAGCTTAACCCTACTTGTTACCTTTATTGTGGTTGATGTTGTTACAGAGGCTGGTCTTCCAGTGGAGTCTTATGTGAAACCAAGATAATCAACAGGCCTATTGATCACCAGTGGAGTCTTTGATCTTTGAGGAACTGTGGAGTCGCCAGGTGGAAGGGCTAGGATGCTTCCGGAGGGTACACTATCCACCGCAGTGCTTATGAGATCTCCCTTTTCAAGGATATCTTTAAAAGACAGCAAACTCTAACCAGAGATTGACTGGGAGGGCTTTTACCAGATATGTCACCTCTAAAGAGTGTGAGATCTGGAGGCTACCTGGCCCTTTCTAGACTCTGTCTAAGAGTGTGGGAGAAACACAACAAATGGTAGAGAAGTTGGAATGCAAATGGAAGTGCTTCACTACCAACCTGACCAGAGTTTCTAGGTTTTCTGAGGCTCTTGTGATGTAGTAGGATGGAAAATACTCAGAATATCCTTAGTGGAGTCGCAATTATGTTGGTGACGACAATGGGAGATAGACATATGTTATCATTTATGGGCTCTCAGATTTTTCCCCAGTGGAGTCGCCATTATGTTTGGGTTCCCATGTTTTGGCAAGGTTGGCAATGCCAAAAGACGAGACAACATCAAACCACTTTCAGACCCTAGGATCCAGCCCTCCTGGGTCCAGAGAGGGATCTCTCTATGATATGTCAAAGCTATATGTCTTTGAAGCTCAATGTTAAGATATTAAGCTAGTTATAAGGCTCGGAGTTTGTTTGTTTAATTGTATGTTTGGTTGTTGAGAATCAGGAAAGAAGGATTCAATATAAGACAAGGATGAGCAAAGAGGATTTTAGGCAAAGGAGAGATACTCCAGGGAACATTCAAGACCATTGGTCAATGGAGTCAGGAAAGGGTTTACTTGCTAATCAATATGCAGGCTTTCAATTGGGCTAGTCATCTAAAGCATTGGATCTTAAAGATGATAGAGCAAGGAAACATTAAAGATTCAAAATACAAAGTTGAAAACCTGAGATCAGAGAGAGACTTTGAACTCTCAATGCTTCAGCCTCCAGCTTGAGGGATCTTATAAAAGGTTCAATTAACTGAAAAGGATCCTAGTGAGATGAAGACAGAGTTCTAGACCTCCCAGTGTTCCCAATTCATTCAATTAAACCTCAACAAGAACATCTGAAGCATGACCTCAATAATTCATACATCAGCTAGCAGGGAATAACATCCACTACACTGGTTAAATTAATTGAAATAAATCCTCAGATACACATAAGGCAGAAAAACATTAAAGGCAAGGAGAGCAGAGACATAGGGTACCTAGCAAGGGTAGATCCTATGCCAAATTTCTGATGCAAGCCAGCAGAAATATAATGAAATGAAATAAATATAAAGATAGAAAAACATCACTGACTGCTTTAAATCAGGATCCAAAGAAATGTGCTTGTCATATTAAGAGCAACACCAGTCAAGTAAAACATTGCCAACAGCTTTAAAGTTCAGTCTGAATACATCTTCCTCAGCCTATCTTACAACTTTACACAGATGACATGTCTCAAAGGAAACAATTTGCAATTCTCTGATAATCGATCAACAACCTTTACAATGAGTTTCCTCCAGATTTTATAGCTGAAAGATGAGTGGAGGAGGTAGGTGAAACACTAAATGAAACATTAAAACTCAGAAAAGAAAGAAGGCGAAATCCCATTCAGTTTTAAACTATGTGCATCTATCTTTGGCATGCCTTGGACGAAAGAGCGATCTTCTTTAGGCTTCCATTTACATCCGGTATGGCTCTGATGCACTCTAGCTGCAGTACTCTGTAGTACTTTTGGTGAATAAAAAAAAATGAAAATGAGTGACAGTGAAGTGTGCCATGCTGCATAACAAATGCTCTGATAGCTTAGGACTGTGGTCAAGGCTGAATGTTCTTCTGGAACACGGTAAATAGAGGAAACAATATGTGTGCTTTTTCCTTTCACAGGTAGCGATGTTTTGCTGATGTAGCTACCCTGATGGCATAGTTTTCTATGCGCTGGACCTTCTGAGAGATCCATGATGTCTTCAATCCAGTACTTTGCCTCCAAATCAATAGATTAGGCCTGAAATTTTCAACGATAGGCCTTGAACACTCAGTTTTCCCACTGATACTCTTTGCCGCTTCCACATTTGCCTCTGACTGCGAAATCTGAGCTTTAAGGGCTCTGGAGAAGATTTTACAGAGTTTAAACTATGTTCCTTTAATGCGTGCTCTATCACACGTCTTCTCAGACCCTTCCTCACGATTTCAGTCCCTGAGAATGGTCCTTTCCCGTGTTTTCTGTAACCGTGATAGAGACTATAAAGCATGGTGGCTTCCCCCACTTGTACCTGCAAAAATACGCAACCTCGTTATGAAATATATGCATAGGGAGGATGGCTGCAGAGGGTGGGGGGAACGATAGTGCGGCGGTGGTATGAACGGTGGTTTTAAATGGAACAATGGTGAAATATGTAGTGATATGTTGTAAACAACGATTAATATGGTTTTGGTAGAAAAATGCTTGTGGGTCGTTCGATCATGATCTGGTGGTGGGATCGACGGCGGAGATTAATCATCGGAATGGTTTATGAAAATGGGTGGGATGCATAGAAATGAACAAAAATACAATGAAATGCATGTGTGGGACCCGGCGTGGGCGGAGGGTGATTAGTTTCGGACCGTCGATCTTAGATCCAACGGACGGTTGAGATCAAGTCGGAGGATCGCAATCGGGGGGGGGGGGGCAGGGGTAACACATTACAAAGGTTCCGATTGTGATTGGGAGTGGGCACGCGATTGAGCGCTAGCCGTTGATCTTGGATCAAGATCAACGACGAGGATTTAGTTGGCGGGGAGACAGGGAAGGGGGGGATAAATCCGAACCGTTGGATCTTAGAGGGATGAACGGCTCCGATCAAATCGGGGGAATAAATGGGTGGAATCGACAGTCCGATGGACGGTGGTGAGATTAGATCCTGACCGTTGGATCTGGACTAACGGACGGTCAAGATTTGATCGGGAAATCGCAATCGCAAAGGGCGGAAGGTGGCAGCGATTAGGAAATTTGATTGCAATTGGAGCGGAAAGCGAGGGCCGTCGGATCTGGAAGGGGATGGACGGCTGTGATTTGATTGGGAGATTGCAATCGGGAGGAGCGGAAGGGTGTCATGAGAGGATTTGTGATTGCGATCGGGGCAGGATTGCGATTAGCGTCGGGCCGTCCGATCAAAATGATGGATCAACGGTGGAGATCATGGCGGAGGCCTGATGGATCAAACTTAATCGCATCAGAGTTTTTCAATGTTACAAAGGGATTTGCCTGCCCGAAAACTCCGATTGCGATTGGCACCCAAGACTTAAGCGCTTGGTCTTGGCGCTAGGGGCACATGGGGAAGTGGTTTGCGGGGCTGGCGGAAAAGGGGCTAGGCCCTATTATAAGGTGAAAAGCGGGTTTTTGGGCCCTTTTTAATGAATTTTAAGATTCGGAAAGGGTAACGGCAAGGGAAAAAAGGGGAATTTGGCCAAACAAAGGGTAAGTGTAGAATTTAAAGGGGATTTTGGGGAGATTTAGGGGGACTAAAGGAGAAATTTTGGGATGGAAAGGGGACTTTGAAAAGAAGAAAAAGGAGGTGAAATGGGACATTCTGCAGGGATACAAGGGGCAAATAAAGGCCCTTTGGAGCACAATTTTTTATCATCAGTGAGGCTTATTGACTCAAGAACAACAGAGGGAAACAATCAAAAGGTAGGGAACATAAAAGGATTCAAGGATGATGTGTTTTCAGGAGAAATGCATTCCTTGAAGGCTAATAAAACCAATTAGCCCCTTTCTTGCTTGTCAAGGAATTTATAGGGGGCTAACACTAGGGAATGTCCTACATATGAAAAAATAAGAGGTCCTTCAAAATATTCCTTAAAGAGCATATGGTTGACACCAACCATAACTAAATCATTAAATATTCCATCGCAGAACACCCCCACAATACCAAGCATTTAATATATTTTGACAAAACCAAAATATTGGCATCTATCCCCTTCCATTTGAATTGTGTCATCAAGGAAGCTCTTGAAATAAAAAAACACCCTAACAACTTCAATCATGAAGATGGGTTTTAATTAAGTCGTTCTTGGAAGCCCAATATCCATTTTTTGTCCTCTATTGTCAATCTTAACCCTTCTTAAGCTCTTCCCCCTTTACCCTTGTCCCAATCTTTTGTATCCTTCCTTTGTTGTTTTCTCCCTCTCTTCTTTCGGTCTCTTACCTATTGAACCCATGTCCCCTTCCCTCATTTACCCTTCTCCTAAGCTTATTTTGTCTTCATTTCCCCCCTCCCACCTTCTTCTAGTCTCTTACCTATTGAACCCAATCCCCCCCCTCTCCCCTCCACTTCCCCGTCCTACTCATCATCCCTTTTAGATCCTTTACATTTTTTTTTAATGTTGTGTTCCTGTACCTTCCAATTAATCCTCTTTATTCTCTTTCTTATACTAATTTAATACTATAATTTTGTTCTTTGTATTTTCTAAATTAATCCTCAGCTAATGTATTGTTTTTTTACTTTTATTATTCAATACCTAAGCTCATCAGTAACTATTGACCAATTTAAGTCCAATATCCATAATCCCCCCTAATTTATAATATTTCATTCTCACCAAACCTTAAATAGTATTAATTTTATTCTAATTATTATAATTTATAATAATTCAACCTAAATTCTTTGTTTTCCTCCCATTATACTAATTTAACATGTCTCTGTCCTATTCCAATATGTATTAATTTAATTCTAAACTAATAATATTATTTAATACCAAATTATAAATATTATTTTTTTATTCTAAATGAAATAAAATTCTTTAACGATAATTCTTATTTGAACAAATAAATTATTATTTTCTTACTTGATTTAATATAGCTTTTTAAAATAATTTTATTCTATTCTATTTTTATATTTTTAATAATCTTCAATAATTGATAATAAAATACATTATTAATATATATATTATTATCAATGTTCACATTATTTTCACTCTCCCAATCGGTCATATTCTACTTCTACTAGTCATATTCTATCCTTATTTAATCATGGCATGGCACTCTTCATATCATATTAAGCTTTTTGTCAGTGGAGATGGGTGAAATGATCACCCAAAATTTCACACATCTCAATGAGAACACATAATTATCCAAAAATATACATCATCATCAAATTATTGGAATTTACCATTTCGTTTTAAAAATAAAAAGAAGTTATGTAATGTATTGAAAAGAGGTTTAAAGCGTACATACTTAATCTTGAAGGAGATTGTGTAATATTTGGGTTATCTTTTGATTTTTTTAAAGTTGTATAATATTATAAATAAATTATAAAAAAGAAATATTTAAAATAAAAAAAAATAGTTATAGATTTCTCTAAATTTGTTAGACACATAATCTTCATGGATTTGGTAAAATATGTAAATATGTAAAATAAATAGAGTAATTTGAATAGACTTTGGAATTGGAATGCCAAAGGTCACCACTCTAATGTATATAATGATGTTTTGATTAATGGAAAAGTAGAATTGGAATTCCAAAGGTCACCACTTTGATGTATGAAATGATGTTTTGATTAATAGAAAAGAAGATTGGGAGTCTAATTTATGATCCTTTGACATGACATGGTATCAGATCCATAGGTCCTTAGTTTAGGCATTTCTTTGTCTCCCACATTTCTCTACCTCCACCTATGGTCATCTTGCACTCTCAAGTGGTCGTAGGAATTTACATTCAACACATATAGTTCATTGGACAATGGAAACTTAGTCTATTTCCACTTAGACCTGACCTTGTATCCATTTCATTATCTTCCTATCTACCCATACTAGACCTAGCATCCATTTCATTGTCCTCCTATCCACTCAAACCTAAAATATTTGTTACCAATTGATGCTCCACTTTAAGCTACTAGCATAAGGCTTATCTAAGGCATATTCAAGAAAGAATATTACACTCCCTACATAGATGAGAAAACCTCAGAGAGATTGGAATGCTTACCAAGTAAAATCCAATGTTTCTTCTGTTCCAATTCCTAATTTCACCTACAAATACACTCTTCCTTCCACTGTTGTTCCCAATTTTCTTTGTGGATGTTAATAATATATCGCTATAATATTCATTTATTTGTCTCTTACAATATACTTATATTTTTTATATGAGTTGGGGTCCTTGGAATTTGTTGTATTTTAAGAATTCAAACCAAAAAAGGAGGGTAATATAGTTGGATTCATGGAACTGGAAAACAACATGACCTATTACTACCTTATTTGACACAAATTTTGGTCATTGGTTTGAATTTAAATGTATTTGGCTTCATGGATTTGGCGAACAACATGGCCCTCTGGTGCCTTATTTGACACACACATCAGTTGTTGGTTTGAATCTGACTATAATTCGCTTCATGGACTTGGCAAACAACATGAGCCTCGGTTTCATTTTCTAACACAAAGGTTGATTATTGGCTTGAATTTTACTATATTTGGCTTCATGGAATTGGAAAACAACATGGCCCTCTACTACCTTGTTTGACACAAATTTTGGTGTTGGTCTGAATTTGACTGTAGTTGGATTCATCAAACTGGCGAACAACACAACCATCTATTTCCTTGCTTGACACAAATTTTGGTCATTGGTGTCAATGATAGTAACAAATTCCCATGGAAATATGATTTTACTTGAAATTTGAACATTAAAAGTATTTCCCGAGTGTATTATTTGAGCTCGAAAACCATTACTTCCTTCATTTGCTTCCAGTGGAGGTCTAATTATGTTATTTAGTATTAGAGTCTTATTGGTATGGCACTATGTTTTTGAAATATAAACACTTTAAAGGAATTTAGAGGGTTAATGGTATTGAAACCTCTTCTATTTTGGTGCCATTTTATATTTTAGAGATATCACCAATTAATATCCAAATATTTTCATACCACATCTCCTTTGTATTTTTTTGTGAAATTTATTTTGGAGAAATTTTTTAATACCTCTATTAAGAGAATAGGTGCCACGTTAACAAAGATGCATTCTCTCATTTCTGTTGTTGGAGTAATACTCAAAGGCGAGGAAAACTACAATTAATGGTACATAAAGAGAAAGCATGCCCTTATCTTCAAAGGCCTATGGAAGGGTTTTTGTGAAGAAGAAGGTGGCAATCTACCTACCAAGCCCACACCGAATAAAGAGCTTGTCATATGGGAGCACAAGGATAATGAGTCCTATTCCTTGATTTTTTCTTCTATAAGTGAAGAGGTGAGTCATCATATTATTCCAATTACAAATTATTATTAGGCATTAAAGAATTTGAAAGATGTATTTGACTCACACCCATAATTGGAAGTAGTTTAGTTGATGATCATGATTTTAAACTTGGAATTAAAGGACGATGACGCTCTGACCCTAGCCTTAGAATTTATAGCTATCATGCATGTTGTAGAATCCACTATAATTAAAATGGGCATCCCTCTCACAACTTTTTTTAGGGCCCTCTATTCTACAAATTCTCACTATCTTGAACCATTACAAGCCAGTGTCCAACTCAAGGATATTATTTTTGACACTCTTGTGGAGAATTTTGTAGGATAGGAGAGAGATTTTGGGAAGAGGAATATATCTTCTCAGTCCCATGAGGAAGTAGTGTGTATTGCACATAAAGAGAAGAATCACTCACAAGATTCTTCTAGAGGAAGGAGTGGTAGAAGAGGACATGGAAGGAAGAAAACGGAGGCATGGGGTAAATATTATTAAGGAGGAAAATATAATCTCTATTGTATTCATTGTAATATAGTTGGACACGATGCATCCACATGAAAAATGCCTTGGGAAAGAATAGAGAAATAACTCAAAGAAGACAAAGGTAAAACTCCATATCCGGTTAAAGATAAAGCACTTGAATATGTTGATCATATTTTTTCCCATTACAATCTTGGAGTAACTAAATATTTTTGTCATACCTCATTTTTTTATTGGAAAGATGCATGGCTTGTTGGAAATATTACTAAATACTAAGAGCGGGGCGGGTGAATCAACATTTGACACTTTCAAAAATTGTTTAAAAATTTAAAGGAACCATGTAACTAATACTTATCGAAAACACATTAATTTATGCACAAAAATTACCTTAAATAGTTTCAATGTTTACAAGTACCACCTTGAAGGAGGAAAATGCCCCCTAGTTTACCAACATCTACTAGAAGGAGGCACGAACCCCCTAATTTATAGGTTTCAACCTAGAGGAATCTAAAACTCTCTTTCCTTGCTCCACCTACCACGCTTTATTTAATAATGACAAATAATGACTCTTTTAACAAGGATATTGAACCTCTCACATACACTACACAAGAGAAAAAAATACATTAGTACCTATTTTCCAAGGTGCATTCATGTAAACAATTTATAACTAGAACTAGAAACCTTCAAAAAGTGTTCCAAAACACTTTTTTTAAATGCACCATAAAAAACTTCAAAATCAGTGCCAAAAGCCTTTAAAAATGTTCCAAAATCCCTTCCATAGATACCGTCCTCAATCAAGCCTCTCCTCACTTCTAGTTCATGAGATCCGAACCCTAGAAACCCGTTGTTTTCTTTGATTATTTAAACAAATCTGAATTTTCCTTGAGAAAATTGCTAAAATTCCTCCTCCTCATGCCTATATATAGTGCTCTTCGGAGTCTAGGTCAGCATTATGGGGCCGACTTATCAAATGCAGCATAATTAATAAACTTAAAAAAAATATATCTCCTCAATTGTGAGGAGTTAGAGAGAGTGCCATATATCGTGGGAAAGATCTTAGAATAAACCTCCCAACCATCTTTGTTATGCTTCCATTTTATATAGGTAAATGAAGTAAAAATGAATTCAAATAAAGGATATCAAATTCTCTTTCTCTTGGGAAACATATGAAATTTGTAACATACCTCTACTCCATACCAAAAAAAATTCTTTCCATTAACAAAATTCGTAATTAAAATCTCTTTTTACAATAATAATACTTTGGCTCTTGTGTAATTCAACTTAACTTGAGGTAATATATTACATTACCACATAGCAAGGTATTATATTATCCTTTTTACAATGACCCTCTTCAACATTAATTTGAGTATAAACATATTTGTTTCAAGTTCAAATTATAATCTCTTCCATCAACATTGTGTCATATAGACTATTATTTGAACTTTACAAAATCTTCCCTACTAAATTAGTATTAATACCATTGTAACTTATACTAGGCATTGAACTAATGAGCACTAAAGTATACAGTTACCTCTCAATACATTCATAAATTCATGTGCCTAGCTTTCAATAACTATTGCAATTGGTCCTAGACTAAAACAACATTATTATCTAAGGTCTAAGGTCTATTATATATGTATTTTTGTTTTATTTACCAAGGTTTAGCCTCACAGCTTAGGTTTATGATTAACTCTTCCTCAAAAGTGCTATACTTTATTTGGGTCTGTTGGAAATACATGTAACCTTCCAGAGGAGGCCGCATAATCTATCACCATGTGTCTTCACGTGTTGCTCTTAGTCAATCCAACTTGCATGGATCAGGTTTGAATGAATGAATGAATGATATTTTAACATCCACGAGACTAAAAATAGTCTATGGGACTACCAAATTCCCTGTTTTTTTCCTTCTGTAATTCAATCCTTTTCTTACTCAAATTGATGATGAGCTGACCCAACCTTCTAACAGTTTCCTCACTAAAAAGAAAATTCCATTGAATTGATGCTAACATACTATGGTAACTGTCCCTGATGTCTCTGAAAGCATCACATTCCAAAATTAATTTTTTTTCTGATTCCACTGCCCTAGAAGTGAAAAAAGTACATACCCTTTCTTCCCAAGATTCTTTAGGTCTCTTCCACCATCCCATTTCACACCGAAGTTGATGTGAGTTAGTTCTTAATTGAGTAATAAGAACCTTTGCTCTCCACGAAATGCTAGCTCCAATGTACTCTTTTTGTTGGAGATCACAAGTGGGATTGAATTCCTTAACATAATACTTCTTCTTTCTACCCAACTCTTTTCCCCATATACCCTTACGGAACTTCTCCAACAAAAAATTCTTTAACTCCTTGCTATTTGTGGGACATGCATTAAGGTAAATATTCCATTTTTGCATCAATTTGTTGCTTTTTCTCATCCATGATTTATTTATTTCACTCATACCTTCATTGAAGATAACTTTCGGCCATCTACCTCCTCCCATTTGCTCAATTCTCAATTCTCAATTCTTTTAAGATACCTTATAAGGTGCACCATGGAAATTGCTTCGATGGGAGTTTCCCCTGTTTCACTCAACATTATCTCATAGGGATATTCAAATCGAATGGTAGAGAGTCGATTAGTGTTTCCAAAGATTGAAAAACCCTTCCTATGACTCATTCGGTCATTTGAACTTTTCTTTGAGGCAGTAAGAGCTCTACTTGACCCTGTGATACATCCAAGGTTAGTTCCTCAACATTTTTCACCTTAATCCTATAGATATTGGGCCAAATAATTTCCGGGTGTTTGATAATTTCACCTCAATGGCTATAGTTGTCGATGCATCCTATAGAGGTAAAAAAAAAAAAATTATCGTAGAAATTTGTTTCTTCTTGTTTTACTTTGGTTCTTGGTTTCCTTTATAACTCCATTACTCACTCCTTCGCTTGTTTTATCAAGTGTTTGATGTAGTAACCAAGATTTTCAATGAGAAGTTTTTAAATTTTCTTTACAATGGTAGTCGCAAGAAGTGATCCTCCCAAGCATTCTAATTGTATCCTTATCTAGTGCTACATTTCTGCGTTCGATGGTTTTCACCATTATTTATGGCTACTGTGGATAGTAAATGACATGGCTAGGGCATTACCCTGTCATTTCAAAGACTAGTATCTTTGCAACCACCTTGGTAGGGTTTACACCTACCAAGGTTTATGGTTTTCCCTTTCTCTTTGTTCTTACAAGATGATGGACATTTTCGAATTAGGGTTTATTACGAATTTCTTGTCTTGAATTATTTATGAATATGTTGGTTATGGTTGTAGTCTATACTCTATCTATTGCTTACAGCGACAACTAGTTCTCAATTTCTTTACTCATATATGATAGATAAGTACCCTTTTCTTTGTGTCATAATAACACAAGTTTTTTCATTGGTTTCCATAGTGGTAATGTTGGAGGCATTATATTCCCGGGTATATGATTTTCTTTAAGTTTAATATTTAGGGTTGTTAAATGTTTACCGTGCACAAAATTATTGTTTACTGTTTTTTAACTTTATACATGAGGTTTTTATTTATGATAGGTATATTTTTGACAATTTGGATTAAATCGACTTCCTCTTTTTTTCAAGTTGGTTTCCTTCCACATGTATGTTTTGGACATCTCATTATGATTCTTCACCAAAAATATGATGTCGAAGTGTATATGGTTCCATTTGAAAAATTATTCTATGTCTATTAGTTTTTTTTAAATTGTTAACTACTTTTAATTTTATTTAAATTGGTCAAGTCTTACTAGTACAACTGCTTGAGGATGGGCCTAGTCAGGAAGGTGACCTAGGATCAAACCTCATGAGGGGTGGTTGCGCCGTGTGCTAGGGGGAGGAGACATGATAAAAAAAATCAATCAACTTAGGGCTAGTGTGGCCCAAGCCAGATACGATCCTCGAGTGACTTTGACGGATTAGATGTCCCTAGGTCACGGCTCCTCAAGACACAGGTCAAGCCTAGAGGATCAAAGACAAGTTGATAAGAAAAAATAAATCTTAATTAAATTTACCAAGCTAAAACCATGTTTTTTGTCATGGAATTTCCATTTAATTTTGGACATAAGCCATTACATTTGTAATTGTAATGAAATGAATGGTTTCATTATATTTAACCTTTCTAAATTCAATATTATTGTATTCATTCATTGACAAGTACTTCATAAATTATCCAATGTCTTATTAAAAACTATTATGTAATTAAATATTTGTTTTTCTTTCTCAAATGGTGTATGAATTTTGAAAGGTTAGCTTATAATCATGTCTAATAATTTTTATTTGTCACACATTCACTAGTATAGGCACCCTGTCATAGATTTCGTGGCTTATATTTATACCATTTTAATTTCATAATTAATTGGTTAACATAATTTTACTCTACTTGTATACTCATATAGTTTTAATTTCTTTGTTGTATGAACTATGTTTATTGATGGAAATTCTTCTACTATATTCATTAACATATAATGATTTTACTATTCCTTTTATTCTAGTATAAAATCATAAATCCCTTAAAGAGAGTCCTTATGGACTGTATATTAAACTATAAACATGTGGTTTTCATACATGATCGTTATATATGAATATATCCCTTTCACTTAGCTTCACTAAATTCTATTAGTTTAGATTCACTAGGGTATATACTTACTTTTATTAAATCTTATTAAAAAATAGAATACAAGTTGTTATATACTAAGAATTAGTCTTAACCAAAATCACAAACAAATGAACTATATGTATATGTATGGTATTAATTTATTTATTACGTGTTTCCTTATCCTTCTCTTTTTAGCTTTATCATTTATAATACTCATTTATATTTCCAATGGCCGAATTTATACTTATTTCCGATAGGGAAATAATATGTTATTACTTTACATTTACTTTCATACCTCTTGTATATATTTTTAATAATAGAACCTATATGTGTATTATCGACATTAAATCTTTAGACCCTTTTGTAACAACCCCAAGTTAAAATTTCATGTAATAAAAGTTAATAAAGGCAAAATAAGTACAAGGTCAAGAGACAATTGTTCCATGCTTAATATTGGGTAAAATGTTCTAATGGGAATCACTTGCTGTGTTTATGGCTAAGGGAAATTGGCAAAGACAATGGAAAATACATTAAAATACAAAAGGTAATTTTTGACAATTTATTTATGAAAATAAAGGAAATTAGGATAAAAGGGAGGTAAAATATCACAAGTTGCATGTGAGGAGGAAATTGAAGGAAAATTAAGGAAAAATTAAGAAATTAGAGGCATCATGATGTGAACTTAAACATGAACACAACATAATACAAATATAACCATAAATACAGAGATGCAGTAGAAATAACACTTCATTTCATTTATATCAAAGAAATGAAATATGTTTACAGACTGAATGGAAATAAACTAGCTCGGGCGATGGTAGCTTATATTTGAGAAGAGATGTGGTGACTACATGCCTCTGAATTGTGTTACAATGAGGCTCAAGGGTTTTTTTATTATTTAAAAATAAGAGAAAACCATAAAAAACCAAAACCCTAACCCTAGGATATGGAACGCCAAAAATTTGTGGACTCTGTTGGGGTTAGTTGGGCAGCTAACTTCTCAGGGTCGTAACTTTTCCATATTATCTATGTTTGGCACGTATGATACATCGTTGGAAATATATCTCTAAGAACTATAGGATTTTCCATATAAGTTTTTCTATGGCTATGGGCTTGTTGCATACTTAAACAAAATGTTGTTTCGGGGGTCAAAACTACTCTCGAAGTTTAGGACCCAAAAACTGCTAAAAATAGTAAATGTTGTTATAAACAAAGAAAATGATGAAACAGATTAGCCTTGGTGATGGTGTACGGCCCATATCAGAGTAGGTGAAGCTTTTAGTGGGGCCCAGAGAGGCATTCTTTATGCAAATGTAGCCAAAATTTGTTGGCCACCTGGAACTTGTGTGGCACTCGACTGATCATGATACTTCTTGTATGTAGCGTTAGCTATGCCCAATATTTCGTGGACCTGTTGGCGGATATGTTGGATTTGCTCAATGAATTTTTTAGCCCTATTAGATTTCGAGTGGACATGAGTCGAATCTACCTGAGTAGCTACAAATGGTATGGCCACATCAATGGGACATAGTGACTGGAATCCTAACCCCATCTAAAAGGGGATGTGGCCAGTTGAGATATGGAGAGCTATGTTGTAGCTATGATGGATATAGTGGAGCCTTTCAGCCCACATTTACAAATGCTTTGATTTGTACATGCGCAGAATGTGTACAATCAACCTATTGGCAACCTCTGTTTGGCCATCAGTTTGGGGGTGGAAATTTGTGGATTCGGTGAGCTTGGTATCCAACATTGACCAGAGGCTTGACCAAAATTTACTTAGGAAAATATTGTCTCGACCTGAGATAATGAACTGTGGGGTACAAAACTGTACCCACACTCGTTCAAAGAAGACCTTAGCATTGGCTTTTCTTGTGATACTCTTCTTGGAAGCCCCTAGAATGGCCATATTATAGAATTTTTCGACGACCACAAAAAAATAATCATTTCCATGCTTAGTAGAAATAATTCCGTACATGTAATCCATGAATATGGATTCCTAGGGTTAAGTAGGAGTAGGAAGAGAAGTAAATAGGCCTTTCTTCTTGATGGTTGGTTTGGAGATGGTAAAACTAATATAGGATCTGATGTACTTCCCAACATCTTGTTGAAGATTCGACCAATAAAAATATTTCTCTAGTACCGTCACTATTTTCTCTACCCTGAAATGTCAAGTGACCTGACTATAGTGCACCTCCCAAATCATATTGGCATGCTCGCTTGAAGGGACACAAATGTGTACCAAGTGGCATAATAGTGCATCTTGGAGGTGATAATTTGGAACTTTCTTGCCTTCCAAGAGTGTCTAGTATGTGTTGTTGAATTGTGGATCGCTCTTGTGAAGAGTTCGCCACCCTTAAGTCTCGTTCCCATAAGATTCGAGCACAATGGTCAGCGCCATGACTGGAAGTCAGATAAGGCAATTTGAAACATTTTTGGTGTTTCCCTTCTTTTACTTAATGTTCAAATGGAATTGTTGCAGGTATGTGGACCATTTGTGATGGTGATCATTCTGCAACATCCCGTGTGTCTATATGAACTGTAAGGGTTGGTGGTCTATGTGGATGATCATTTCATTCCCCAGAATGTAATGCTTCCAATGTCGGCAGACATACAAAATGGAATACTTCTCCTTGTCATAGATGGGATACTTTCGGACTGTGTCTGAAAGTATCTCACTGTGATACACCACGGGATGCCCATGTTGAGTAATAACTGCACCAATCGCATAGTCACATGCATATGTATCAATCTCAAGTGGTTGTTGCAGGTATGGTAACGTGAGCACCGGTGAAGAGAAGAGGTGATGCTTCAACTCGTCAAATTACTTCTCCTGGGATTCATACCAAAATAAATTTTCTTTCGCTCAACTCTTGGTGGCTTGACTCAAAGGCCAAGTGATATGAGAGAATCCCAACATGAACCTGTGATAAAAGTTGGAAAGACCCAAAAATTTGTGGAGCTCTGTTAGAGTGGTTGGGTTTGGCCAATCCTAAAATACTTGTATCTTCGTGTTCATGCCTCAAAAATCATTGCAACAACATCGGTAAAAACCACCTAGTCAGGACCTTAAAAAGCATCCCTTGTCCATTTGAAATTGATCACAAACTAAATTGGGGGCAAAAATTTGCTGAAAATTCAAAGTGCTCAGAATTTCTCCAAACTAGAACGACCAGATAGGTCTCGTTTCCCAGAATCCAGTGCACTTTGTTTCATCGAAAACCAACTTCATATGTGAAAGTTATAGTTTGTTGTCTGATTTACCAGCAAGCGAATTTAAAAAAAAAAAGGTCAAACAGGGTCAATGTAATATTCGCAAATGGGAATGCACAGTAGTGTCTGCTGAAATAACGCACTTCTGGGAAATCTGTGCACATAAATGAGTTTGCAGCTCCTGGATCCCTTATATCAATAGATCTGGGGTCTAGATCCAAAAGGAGAGCAAAAACAAATCAAACTAGGTGTGGTAAACAGACCTCCCACCACCTAGTCTAGCTGAAGAACACCGAAAGAGAGGGGTTGCAGCTATGTACAACAAACTGCTTCAGAAATAACGTAGTTTTGGAAAGCATGAGTAGGAGGCCATCAAATAATATCAACTTTTGAATATACAACAAAAAATCAGATTTATATTGATGATCTTACATTATACAGTAGAATAAAGAAGACAAGAGAGAAGGAAATCTTCAGAAAAGAGGGCTGCAACACATGTATATAATGTAAAATGGCTTAACAACGTTATTTAATGGAGCTGCAACACCTGAATGTTACACTTCAGATCTAGAGCATATTTTTGTACAAAATACCAGATCCATTTCATATATGTACACTAGACAGGCTCTATTACAATATCCCCTTGGGGTTTCGACCAAATCATGCAATACAAAGAGTAGATCTGAGTTTAAAGTAGCATATCTGCAATATTATTCAGAAATTTCTGAAGTTGATTTTACATTAGAATAGATCAGATCTATACAGAACATGGATCAGCAAGCTAATCCATGGATCACCAAAGTGAAAGGCAAAGCCCGGCACCAGAGATCTCTCATCAAAAAGGGGGTCAAAACACCCTACAAAACCTCCACTGAAAATAACGCAGTCCTTGAAGGGAAACTGTGTTGTAGCTTGAAGCACTGAATTGGCCTGATGCCAAGATACAAATCTGAAGCTCAACAGCTAATGCACCCACTAAGAAGAGGCACTAGCATAATCTAGATCTAAGCAGATCTAGTCTCCACTTGCTGCATCTTACAAAAGCAACCAAGCCCTCACTAGATCTGTGTTGCAGTTGGAAGTAGAGCTTGGCCAAATGCCTGATAGTGGATGAAATCAGCAAGACTCCTCCAAGAAATTCTCAATGGAAGATATGGGATCCCTGCATAGGAACTCCCAAGTGCTAAGCAACACTATTCTCAGCTAAACAGTAGAGAATGGAATTTGTCTAAACAGAAAAGATACTCAGAAAATATGCATAATCAACAACCTTCTCTTGTTGCATCCCCCTTCCTTTTATAAGATGAAAGCCTTGACAAACCCTAAACCACCTTGATGAATTAGCTCCTTTCACATGAGGGGCCTCCTTCTAGAACTGCTTTGTCCCTTCATGAAGTACATTGTATCTAGACAGCGTTGTAGATTTGGTCAATCTTGACCCAGTCTCATAGCTCAAACCCCTTTCACTCCTGCAAGTGATTTGCTTACATGGCCCAGATTTATCCTTGTTCATATGGGCATTGATTTATTCAATATTTTTAGGAGTTTTACATGTCCTCCTTTATTCATTTATTCATGCAACATAAAATCAGACAAAAATGTATATTCCTCTTAGCTCAGGCTAAGTAGGAATATTACAGTCCTCCCCTCCAAAATGTTGCTTATCCTCAAGCAACTGATAGGGTGAGTGCTGCAGTCCTTCCACTCCTCCATTGGTGACACCATCAAGGATCAAGTCCTCCTCATAAGCCAAGTTTTCACCAAACCAACTCATCATGAATTGTTCCTCCAAGGTCATCATAAGAGGTGCATAGTCCATCCCACAAGGAGTGAAAAATTCAACAGAAATAAACATGGTTGGAGCAATGCTTTCTCTAAAACATGTAGCATGAGGTACATATAGAATTTCCAGTCCACGTGTTACATACAAACTACCCATCCTCTCTCCATACAATCCCATAAATAGTACAACTATGTCATCCAAGTATGGGAGCAAAACTACATATATACAAACAGAAATTTGAGCTTGAAGAGGTGGGTCAAAGTCCCACATGTGATTCCAACGTAGTGCATCTCCCGCCTGCATTAGATCAAGGTGTGTAAAG
Organism: Pinus albicaulis; assembly: GCA_034641835.2. Lineage (NCBI taxonomy): Eukaryota > Viridiplantae > Streptophyta > Pinopsida > Pinales > Pinaceae > Pinus > Pinus albicaulis. The sequence continues at coordinate 1,602,921,933 of CM076575.1, read as the reverse complement.
TGGAATTCCCACCACACATTTTCTGCATGAGTCATCTTAACATAGATGAAGATGTCAGATATGTTTGGTGCCTTTGGGAAGCACCCATCATGAAAAGAAATCTCCCTTTGCACAAAAAGGGAGTGGCCAAGTTCATAATTTCTATTGGCCCTCCAAAAGCCATGAGATACACATGATCTCTCACTCCCTTTAGGAGTCATAGCCTGCAAAAACATGGTAAAATAATGTGATAGATCAGAAAATAAAACTTTCTTTGCATGATCAGATCCTTTACCATCATAGTTCCTCATACACATGGAGTTGTGCATGGGCATTCCCCTTCTATCAAAAAAAGGAAGAACTGGATGAAATGACTCTTGCATATATTCCATTGGCTTTCCCAATTCCTCATAGCTGATGCACTCTTGAAAGTGATGATGTAATTCCTCTCTCAACCCTTCCCAATCAAAGCTCCTCATGATCAGGGTGTAGATCTTCTTTGACCGCATATGGCTGAGAAAGAATTCTTTGTGTGCCCCTTGTAGTATCTTTTTCTTGAGCTTGGAAGCTCTATACAAGAAGACCCTACCATGATAGTAGATGACTCCCCCTTGGACTAAGTAGCCCTCTTCTTGTTGTAGGTCATCTAGCATCATACAGGTGTGGAGATATTTGGAATACTCTACAAGCAGTTGAGATTTCCAGTACAGATCCACATTGCTCAACAATGACAGCGCTGATGATACCTCCATGGAAGTGTCTGTCATGTTGTTGATTCATTCTTTGACATTTCCCATGCCAAATATGTGTGTTAGAAGTCTGATCCTCCCATTCTCTTCCTCCCATAGTGCAGATCTGGAAATGAGAGGGGGTGATAGTGATGAGGGGAGAAGATTACCCTTACTCTTGAGTTGTCCCAAGCCTCCCAGCACTATAGCCTGGTCTTCCATTGCTCCAATCCCTCCTAGATCTAAGTTTGGAGCAACACTTTGTGAGGCCTCCCCCACAAGATCTGAATCTTGTGGCCTCCCTGGTGGTTTGCCACTAGATAGGAATGTCGCATGCAGAATTCTCATGAACATAAGAGAAGGGACTGTGAGATCCTTGCTTCCACTGTGCAAATCCATCTCTGTTGTTTGTGTGGAAGTGCTAGGTGAGGGGTAAGTATGCATGCCTTGGATCATTTTAGGTTTACCACTCTTCATGTCCACCCATTCCATTTTCAAGGCCTTCCAATCAGTAGTGACTTTCCCCAATGTAATCAACCATTGGACACCCAAAATGATATTGGTGTCTGGTATGTCAACTACAAAAAAGTGATCCACCAAAGTGTAGGACCCCATAGTAACTGAAAGTGATGGGACATAGTGCATGCATTGCATTGTCCTATATCCTGGGACCAAAACAGAGAATCCCTCAAAAGTATCAGTGGGGATTTCCCTCCTCTAAACAAGATGAGCATCAATAAAGTTTTGGGTTGCCCCACTATCAATCAGTACAGATACCCTATGATTCATGATTGAACCTTGTACTCTTAAGGTCAAGTACTTGGGTACTCCTCTCAAAGATGAAAGAGTTCCTCCTATTGGAGCAAAGGCTCCATTCCCATCTCTAGATGGTGTTGGATCTCCCTCAACATTGTCAGTGATGTGACCTCTTCTTGGTTCATCATCTTCATCTTCCTCCTCAAAATCTGAGAATACTTCTATGTAGTGTGCTTTCCCAGTAGCACATCTATGTCCAGGTGCCCATGGCTCTTGGCAAGTGAAACATAGTTTCTTCTTCCTCAGCTCCCTCCTGAATTCAATATCAAGAGGCTTCTTGAATGAGCTCTCCTTGGAAGGAGCAGCTTTCTCTTCCTTCCCTTTAGAAAGGAAAGGGGTCTTGTTCTGAAAATTTTCCTTTGCTTTTCGCAAGGCATATTGGAGGTCTCTAGCCCTCTCAATGGCATCATGCAAAGTGATGGGCTTGGTATATTTAACCAACCCATGCAAAGGTTCATCCAAGCCATTGATGAACATGTACACCCTCCTTGCTGTAGACAAATCAAGAACCATAACAGATAATCTCAGAAACTTAGAGATATAAGTTTCTGCATTTCCTGATTGCTTCAACTTTGCAAGGCTCATGAAAGGTTCTTCGGGATCCTTTCTGTCAAACCTCTCCCCCAGTCTTCTAGTAAATTCAAAATAGGCAGTTGCATTGGCATGGCCCAATGTATACAACCCATGGAACCACCAATTGTGTGCTTCACCTTCAAAGTGTAGCGTTGCAATCTTGATGGCTTAAATCTGAGGGACTTTGTTCAACTGAAAGTAGATTTCCAACTTTTCTACCCATGCCTTGGCAGAACTAGTGGATAACCCATAAAACTTGGGCAAAAATAATCTGCACATAGAGTGATGTCTATCATGATTATGAAAGAACCCACCATCTCTATACTGATGCCTTGGTCTTCTTTTGTCCTTGAGGTGACAAAACTCTTGAAAACTCAAGTGGTCCTTGAATCTCTAATTCTAAGATTCATATTACTCAAAGTAGTCTTCAAGGGATGCTTGCTCTTGTGGTCCTTCATTCTCCACAACCAAGAAAGTAGGCATAGTGGAGCGTTGTGGAGCTTGTGGAGCTTGTGGCTGGTTCACTGGTTGACTATTCCAGTGGTGAGACATGCCAAAGCTTTCCCCAGGATGAAATCTCCCAAGAGATTCCCTCATCCTGTCCATTCTCATCTCTTTGATCTCTCTAGCAAGATCTTGCATGGCTACCAAAAGAGTTCTTGCAAACTCTTCTCCTTCTTTATCACTTCCAGTTTCAAGGGCTTTACCCTTGTCTTGATCCTCAGTGGTGTAATCAAATTTCTTGTGGATTCTATTATGATACCTCTTCTCCCTCTCAGTAACATGGTCATCTTCTTTTGACTGCATCTTAGCTTTGGTTCTTCAATGAAAGCACAGGCTATGCCAAGAAAGATGCTTTGATACCACTGTAATATTCCCAAATGGGAATGCACAACAGTTCCTATTGAAATAACACACTTCTGGGAAATTTGTGCATAGAAATGAGTTTGCAGCTCCTGGATCCCTTAGATCTGTAGATCTAGGGTCTAGATCCAAAAGGAGAGCAAAAAAAAATCAAACTAGGTGTGGTAAACAGACCTCCTACCACCTAGTCTAGCTGAAGAACACCCAAAGAGAGGGGCTACAGCTATGTACAAAAAACTACTTCAGAAATAATGCATTTTTGGAAAGCATGAGAAGGAGGCCATCAAATAAGATCAAATTTTGAATATACAACAGAAAATCAGATTTAGATTTATGCTCTTACATTATAAAGTAGAATAAAGAAGACAAGAGAGAAGGAAATATTAAAAAAAGAGGGCTACAACACATTTATATACTGCAAAATGGCTTAACAATGTTATTTAATGGAGATGCAGCAGCTTAATGTTACACTTCAAATCTAGAGTAGATATGTGTACAAAAGATCAGATCCATTTCATATATGTACACTAGAAAGGCTCTATTACAAGATCCCCTTCGGGTTTTGACCAAATCATGCAATACAAAGAGTAGATCTGAGTTTAAAGTAGCAGATATGCAATATTATTCAGAAATTTCTGAAGATGATTTTACATTAGAACATATTAGATCTATACAGAACATGGATCAGCAAGTTAATCCATGGATCACCAAAGTGAAAGGCAAAGCCCAGCACCAGAGATCTCTCATCAAAAAGGGGGTCAAAACACCCTGCAAAACCTCCACTGAAAATAACGCAGTCCCTAAAGGGAAACTGCGTTATAGCTTGAATCACTGAATTGGCCTAATGCCAAGATACAAATATGAAGCTCAACAGATAATGCACTCTTCCAGGAGGATAAAAGACTCACTCACTGAGAAGAGGCACTAGTATAATCTAGATCTGAGTAGATCTAGTCTCCACTTGCTGCAGCTTACAAAAGCAACCAAACCCTCACTAGATCTACGTTACAGTTGGAAGTAGGGCTTGTCCAAATGCCTGATGGTGGATGAAATTAGCAAGACTCCTCCAATAAATCCTCAATGGAAGAGATGGGATCGCTGCATAGGAACTCCCAAGTGCTAAGTAGCAGTATTCTCAGCTAAACAGCAGAGAATGGTATTTGTCTAAACAGACAAGATACTCAGAAAATATGCATAATCAACAACCTTCTCTTGTTGCCTCCCCCTTCCTTTTATAAGATGAAAGCCTTGGAAAACCCTAAAACACCTTGATGAATTAGCTCCTTTCACATGAGGGGCCTCCTTCTAGAACTGCACTGTCCCTTCAAGAGGTTCATTATATCTAGACAACGCTGTAGATTTGGTCAAGGTTGACCCAGTCTCATATCTCAAACCCCTTTCACACTTGCAAGTGATTTGTTTAGATGGCCTAGATTTATCCTTGTTCATATGGGCATTGATTTATTCATTCTTTTTAGGAGTTTATATGCCCTCCTTTATTTATTTATTCATGCAACATAAAATGAGACAAAAATGTATATTCCTCTTAGCTCAAGCTAAGTAGGAATATTACAGTACGAAAAGAATTAATTTTGGTTTTCCTCTAGCCAATGGTGTGCTGACAAGTGCTATTTTGTGGTCAGCCTAAGTTTCTGGGCACATTTTAGTTTGACGTTGGTTTTAAACGAGCCAATGGGATGCTAACATGTGGCTAGCCTGTAGGTCGCCACACGCCCCTCCCAAAGGCCAAATTTTGGCTATGGTAAGGTAGAAATTTCATTTTATATGTTGGGAAAAACTGTTATATGGTGGACGGGCAGAGGTCAGGCTCGACCCCGCGACCTCCCCCACACAAACTCTATGCCTTACCACTCTCGCTACAACATGGGTCTTAACATACTATGCTGCCCACATCTATTTAAGTTTTAAAATTTATTATAATAGAGGGATATGGGGGCTAGCTCCATCGCATACAAGCATGACCCATGACCAAGTGGAGCACTCCAACCAAATGGTGGAGTTTAAGTTTTAAATGTGCTTTAATTAACCCTTAAGAAAGGTTTAAATTGCGCTTAACTTTGGATTAGTCTTAAGCGCGTGGTTAGCGCTAAGTGAAAATTAACTAGTGCCTAATATCCAGATTAACATTAAGTGTGGATTACCACTGATTTAAGGAGTTCGCTAAATTCAACGTTGCCTGGAGGGGTTTCCTAGGACAAAATTGAGGAAACAATTACTGTAGCATTATTTGACCAAATTAGGCTCAGAAAGAGTCTATCCTAGATTATTTGGATGTTATGAGAATGATGGTGTAGGTTGTAGAGGTAGAGGAGCACTTCTGTAAGTGAATTTTCCACTTTGAATATTAAACAAGTTGAGGGCCACTAGGAGAGGAGGCCATGTCTAGATCACTTGAAGACCATTTTCAGAACCAGAAGAGGCTACCTAGGAGTTTTTGGGTCTTCTTAACCCAATGGAGTAGGTTACAGAGCCATTGGAGCATTGTAGGTGCAAGTAATCATAGATTTGACCATTAATCCAAAGAGGGCCAAGCCATTGAAGAAAATCCATGGAGATGTAGCCCAGGAGGGGTGAACTCTGTTATCAACTCTGTGTTATGTGTCTGTTATGTTTTGTATTATCTGAAATTTACTTGTTGTATATGTTTTTTTAAAACCTAATTTACCTCATGAATTTCTCATAAAAGACACATAAACTTGACACATAAACCCTCTTATAACTTGCTAGTTTGAGATGATCCTTAAACACATTTATTTTATACTGATGAGGAAGCTAGCATATCAAAAATTGTTTGTCCATATTCAGATCAAGTTGGTATCAAAGCACAATTTAGTTCATTTTAGCCCTGAGATGGTTTGCCAAGCTTAGCTAGAGAATTAGCTATTGGTTTTGTATTCGTGCAAGGCGAATTTAACTGTGTGCAAGTTTATGTGTGTAAGTTGAAGATAGGAGAAGTTCAAGATTGAGGACTTAGCTCTCAAATCACAGCAAAGAATCTTTTTATGCATTACAAGTGTGATGGAAGCTTCATCGTATATTTCTAAATGTATTTCCTTAATTGTTACATTGAAATTTGTCACCATGAAATTTTAGTACTCCCTTAGAAGTCCCCAACATCAAAGTTCCTAAAGTCAAGCCTTGAAATTAAGAGAAAAGCTTATAAAAGTCTTAAAACTCTTGTACCGCACTTTCTCTTAGTATTGCCTATGGTGCCGCACTTTATTGCTCTAAATCATGTGGAGCTAAATGCACTTTATGTTTATTAAGGGTGCGAACCGACTAAGCAAAGGTAAAGCAAAGAGGCTGAAAATAACATTTGAAGCCCGGTAATTCGTCTGGAGAGCTTCTAGAAGCATTAATCCGGTCGAAGGTTCGTTCCTATCATGTATGTTCATTCCTCCATTATGGGAGCCTACCCCTTGGTTTATGGAGCTCAATCCCTTAAAAGGAGAATTCTATCCCTTGTTATGTGGAACCATAACCTCCTCTTTTTTCCTATAAATTGAAGCCATAGTGCAGCTTCAAGGGTTACAATTTTATGAGCTAGAGAAATAGAGAATTAGTGAGTTAGACTTCGAGGATTTTTGAGGAGAAATGCTATAAAGACTCATGCTCTCATGGCCAATCATTTGGGAATGATTACACACCCATGTGATTTTGAGTTAACGAAGAGAGTGAGCTTGTCAGAGTAAAGGAAATGCATGTTCCGGACCCAAGGAAGGCCTGTATGACGTCAAGGCAGACACGATTGTAAGGCTCTTCTTATTTAAGTTAATATGAATGAATATTGTTTTCTCAATGGGCTATTTAATTGATTATCTCATTTCTTGAATTCCTTGATCATCTTGATAGATGTTTGATTCATAAATTGATTTATTATACATGTGCTTTTGATCTTTTCTTGTGTTTGTGATTGCAGATCCTTGACGACGACTTTCTTCAAGCCACTGGAAAGAAGATCAGTGCTGGACTACAAGTAGGTTTCTAAAACCCTGTTATAATTAATTCCATGTCAAACAATATCTAGAGAAAATAGTTTTTATTTGTCCATTTGTTGCTAGTTGTCCATAGGACACTTGGGAGGTCTACCTTGTCCGCAAGAACGACTTATCCGTCCAACAAAATGGCGACTCCGCTGGGGAATGGATCTTAAACTTTGATTTCCTTTATTTTTTACTTGTGAATTTATTTTTCCTAATTTTGATAGATTTATATTGGCTTGGGTAGTTTATCCCTGTAGAATCCCTGAGAAATGATTTAGAATTTTTTGTTTTTTCTTTAGTTTTCTTGTGTCCGCTCTTTTCTTTTGTAGACAGTATGGGAATTTCCGCACTTTTCTTGTACCCACAGTGCTGGACCGCACTGATTTGCACTAAATTCTGCAGACCCTGTGAAAATTTTTGAAAAAATCTTAAAATCCTCTTTTCTAGATTAGTTTTTTAGATTCTCAGTGAATACCGAGACTTGTATCTTCTGTCAGGAAGCTTTGGTTAAGATTTTATTTCATCATTTTTAGTTTTGAATGATTTTCTGAAAGATCTACATGTTATAATGATTTTTTCTTTGTCTTCATCCCGCTCAAAGATTAGAAACCTTGGTATACCTTTAGATCACTGGTATTTCCTTGCTTTCTTGTTGAGTCTGACATCATAGCAGAAATTGTTTTATGAGATTTAAATCCCATTTTTCTCATTTGCAAATCTTTAAAAAACTTTTGTTGATAAGTTTGGAATTTCACTTAAAAAACCAAAATTGGATGTTTTGAGTTCTTGTTGATCCAAGCAAAGAATTTCTTAGTTAGATTACAAACTGAGTAAGACATCCTCAAAATATTTGAAGTTTTAATTTAGATTTAGTCTTTATAGTTTTTAGATCTCAAAATTAGTGTTTTTAGCTTTGAGTGTTATTTCTAGGAATTGTAGTGTTTTTTTGAAGGAAAACTTGGTTTGTAGTTTCGATCTTGAATAAAAGGGATTTCTTATTGAGCAATAGATCATTTTGAGTTCTCGTTGAAATTAGATTTCTTTTCATTTATTCTTGTTTGAAGGAAAGATTTGTTTTTTTAAGATTGCATTTCTCAAACTCTTCCTTTAGATAGAATTCACTGAAAGAAAATGGATTGTTTCTCATAATAGATGCATTTTTTAGTGTGTTTTGAGTCAGGTCACTACATATCATCAGTTTCACTTTCGCACCTATTGTCCTAAGAAACAGCTTTTTAAAATCAACGCTTAAATTAAAATCAATCTAGTAATTTTTATATTTCTAGGGCTCTTTTCACCAATATAGCTTAGGCTAGTGTCTTGGAGTAGGGAGTAATTAACTCTCCAAGACAATTAAAACAAACAAGTAGCTGATCTTGCGGTAGGAAAAAATCCGATAGTCGCTTGTATGCCCTGGGAAGCTTCTCTTAAAGGAGTCAAGCACGAGGTCATATCTGAACCAGTGGGATAATCAATTTTATCTCATTGGGAACAATAGAAGATATGCGCGTATTAACAACGGTAAACCTCAGATAGACCATTGTTGAGGAGCCTGGGGTCACTTGTCAGTATACCTTGGATTATGTCAAGGAGCCTTCAAGGGGATTGAGCTTTGTTACTCTGCCCTTGCACGTATGTCGGATCGTAGACTATTCCTCCAAGTATATTAGTTCCTGTTGGTAACCATAGTGACCGTAATATTTACGGTTTTTTTCCTAAGGTGACGGTGGAGGAAAGATCCCACTGAACCTGGAGCAGATGTCGACTAGACTCACTTGGACTCTTCAGAGGGTTATCTTCACTCGAGAGGTTTTAAGTGGAGAAACTTGCACCAGTCTGTTTCATTAAGCAGGTTGTTGGGGTAACTATTCCAACTGCCCTTTCTACATTAAAATACTACGATGTTGGATTTCATCACCAACTAGTGTTTTTAATGTGGGAAGTTATTGTTTGTGTGTGGTTTGATCTCCTAGATTTTTAGGCGTGTGATTCATTTGTTTGTTTCCTTAGAGACTTTATGAGTTTTCATTGAAATTTTATTTGATTGTCTGTGATTAATAATTTTTAATCATGGCTAAATTACCAAGACAATCGCGTAGACTCCAGGGGAAGCCCCCCTGAGTATACACCAAGCCAACTTGAAGGGCTGCGAGCTCTAGTATCGCCTAGTGACAGTAGAATTAGATCAACAGAAATAGGAGAGTCATGATCTGTAGTTATTCATCCTGATTATCAATCACAAACAACAGAGCATATTCAAGAGCCAATTTCAATTTCCGAAGTTACTGGTAGTATTTATTCTTCTAGTGAATTAGTTGAAGAACTTGAAATTTCTGAGCCTGACACTGAACCTGTTGTATTGGAACCATCTTCAGGATTTTTTACTCTGACTTCTAGTGATCTTGGTTCACCTAGGGTAAGACATCACATTACTGAAAATCTTCCTTCCGACCTCATATCCATTGAAGAACTTGTTGTTCCAGACAAAGACATAACTCTTCCTGAAACCCAAGAAACTTTGAATCTTAGGGAGCATGAATCAATATTCTACAGTCCTTTTAGAACTGATGCTTGGTATCTATCATTGACAGATTTTTTAGAAAACCTGGGTCTTATTTATTCACCACCCCGAATTCCTTTTCATCCTACACCAAGAGGTTATTATCCGTCATCAACTATGTCAAGTGAGTCATCTATGTTTTCCCAATCTCCGGAAACATTTTTATACAGTGGTCCTTCTATTCCTTGGGGGTACCAGTCACTCTTTGGTACTTTCTCAGGAGAAACTCCTCAACCAACTGAACAAGTGTTATCATTTGGTACAAATGGAGCTAAAACTGAAACGTTGAACGTAGAGAAAATTTTTATGATGTCTGGTAATATTCCAAATCTTCAACCTCAAGGTAGTCAGTTACCACCTGAAGGGAAACCTCAAGGTAGTCAATTACTACCTGGGGGGCAACCTCAAGGTAGTCAGTTACCGCTTGGAGCACAACCTCAAGGTAATTTTTTACCAGGACAAGCTGTAGGAAAATATTATTTACCTAGAGAACAACCTCAAGGACAGTACATACCTCAAGGTTATCAACCTCAAGGACAGTACATACCCCAAGGTCAACCCCAGACTCAGTATATTCCTTAGGGTCCTTATCAACTCCAGATTCAGTACACGCCTCAAGGTTATCAACCTCAAGGTTAGTACCCAACTCAAGGTTTCCAACTTCCTTCCGGTCAACCATTATTACAAGGAGCTGGAAATTTACTAGTTAATTATCAACCCTATGTTCAACCAGGTTATGGTCCTTCATATGCACAACCTTCTATGGGTCAATACTCCAGAATGAACATGGTGTGGAATCCATCTCAAATTCAATAGACTATGCAACCTAATGTGCAGTTACCTAATCAACCTAGACAGCCTTTAGTTTCTGGTCCAACCCAGCAACCTGTCTAGCCTACTGTTCAAGTCCCTGCACCTAGTTCTGTTCAACAGCCCGGGCCTAGTACACCTCAGACTCTGCCTCAGACTACTGCAGCTACTACAACTTCTGTTCAACCTACAACACCTGTTTCTGGAGTATCTGTAGCTCCGGTTTCTTCTATCCCTGCATCAGTACAAATTCCTCAAGCCTCTGTGCCACAGTTAGAACCTACAATTCAGACTACGGTCCAGATGCCTACAGGACAAGCTGGTACTAGTACGATTGTCTCTAGTCAACCACAGTTTACTTATCAACTGTACCAGGGAAAGTATCAATTTAGACATGCTACACAAAATCTAGTATATTAGTATTAGTCGTACCCTAGGTATACTTATCAAATACCTCAACAACCCTAGTATGGTCTGGTTAATCCTGGTTAACCAGGAGGTTTTACGATTCAGAATGCGCATCCAATTCTAGGGTATCCTGTATATCCTCCTCCTGGAATTGGTTTGATCACACAAGGTTATCAAGACCCTAGCCATCAGTTACCATTCATAGCAAATTTATATTTACTTAATCTATCTCGCCTTACGAACGATCCCATTTTTTATCTTCCATATTGTTCGTCGATGCCTAACAAGTTGGCCAATGATATTCTGAAGTTTGAAGGTAAGTCACGAGAGGACCCATCTAATCACGTTATGACTTAGCACCTCTAGTGCGCATCCAATTCACTAATCGATGATTCGATTCGACTGTGTCTTTTTTAGAGAACTCTCATTGGTATAGCTACCAAATGGTACATTGAGTTACCACACGGCTCTTTTAATAATTTTAATGCACTAGCTACTGCTTTCTTAACCCATTTTCAGTTGCCTGTCAAATACGACAATGGCACAGAATTGCTGACTTCATTAAAACAGTCTACGTCTATGTACATATCTGATCACATTCATGAATGGAGACGTATAGGGCGTATAGTGAAAGTCTTTATTCCGGATCAAATTTTGGCTGAATGGTTTATTAAATCGTTATTGCCCAAAATTACTAAAGATGTGGCCAAAGGACGTGTTGTTACAGAAGAGAAAGTCATTGCCTAGGCTCAGTACCTTGACCTTGTATATACTAAGTCAGGTACTCTGTACGATAAAATCCCCTATTTACCAAGACCTGGTCAATTAACTACAACTCCTTCTGGCTCTCATTCTGCTGATGGTGTAATTGGTTTTATTAGCACTGGTAAAATTAAGAAGAAGTCTTCTAAGACCACTTATCCTATTATCACTTTAACCGATTCACCCAAAGGAGATTATTCCCTAGAAGCTTTCGCCGATATTCATGTTGTAGAGTAATCTACAACCAAATCTAAAACTGGTGGTAAGAAGAAAGGTAAGAATAAAAAGAAAAAATCTTCAAAAGATAAAAACGATACAACTGAACCAACTGAATAAAAACATAAACCTCGATATCATTGTCTAATCTGTGATGAGGATCATTTTACAAAAGAATGCCCACATAGAGCCGACGTATCAAAATTCGTTAAGGGTTCACCTATACCTGCTGTCTTGAAGGATCCCTTTCCCGCTCAAGATAGTAACATGGTTGGATCTTCCTCCAATACGCTTGAGAATATCTTGATGGTTGCGATGTGATCACAAGATTATGGTAGTAAAAATGCTGGTAAAGAAGCAGAAACATCCAATTCTGCATCAACTACATCTCCCTCAGTTTCTGATCCACTACAGATCGAGAAACAAAATCCTGACTTAGTAGTAAAACCGTCTGCTAAAGTTGTACTTCGTAAATCATCTTCAAATCCACATGCGAGAGCTACTCAGAATTGCAATATTGTTGAAGATTTGGCAATTTCCCCTTCAGAAATGTCAGCTTTGGAAGTATTGCAATCATGCCCAGCCCAAAGAAAATTATCTTTTTCAACCTTAGGAGCCATAGATCTACAAGATTCAAACTTCATGATATTCGATTTAGAGAATTTTACACCCCACCTACCCCATCAAATGGCTTTCGAGATTACAGTAATATTAAAAAACAAATGTATCTTTCATACTGTTGTTGATGAAGGGGCTTCTACGTGTATTATGTCGTTAAAATTTTGGAAATCACTTGGTTCTCCGACCATTAACAAATCACCAACTATTCTCAAAGCTTTTGACCGAAGAGTTTTTCAGTCGTATGGTATCTTACAAGATCTACCAATAGAGGTTGAGGGAAAAATGGTTAATCTAGATGTGGAGGTGGTTGATGCTCCTCTGGATTACAACCTTCTCCTGGGTCGTAGTTGTTCTTACGCCATGACTGTTTTTGTATCATCGATCTTTCATCTCATCATGTTTCCTCATAAAGGAAAGATCATTAAAATAGATGAGCTCTCATATTATTCATCTGACCCAACCTCTACTGATAGCATCCAACATATCGAAAAATCGACTATCCCTTATAAGGATGTCGGAGTAGGTTTGCTTAAAGATTCGGCTTTACTGGGAACTTTTTCCCTGCCTGTTCCCAACATACAACTTCATATTGCTAATATCAATATGATTACATCAAGTACTATTTCCTTCGATGATCCTTGGATAGTACCTTCAGAATCATAATTGGATTCTTTTGATGGCCCAATGCCTTTGAGTCATTTTGAGTTAGCATATCAAAATGTACAGTCATTTTCTGATACTCCTTCAACTGAGTCTAACCCAGTGAATGTGATCAATCAGGATTCATTTTCAATATTGAGCTTAGCTTCAACACCAATTCTAGATCCTGCTCAACAAGTATTCAATACTGATGAACATATTCGTGAATACTTATCAGTAGATGAGTTACCATGGGAAGATCTTCATCATAGGTATTCATTTTTACCTGATCTCGATCATTTTGAAAATGATTTTTTCTCCATTTTTACCACTGATTACATCAAAGAACATCATAATCCTCTCTCACATATTGATTCTGAATTGAATTTAGAAAATATTTCTACAATGGTTCCTCTTCACATTTCAGTAAAACCTAGAATTGTTGAAAACATTCATATAGGTGCTTCTTGTACGATTGATGAAATCCAAGCATATAAAGCCCTATTTCAGGAATTCCGCAACATTTTCGCCTAGTCATATGAAGAAATGTCAAGAATCGATCCGTCGATTATTGTTCATGAGATTACGTCAAATACATCCGAGAAAAGCTGCTGCTATTAAAGCAGAAGTTGAAAAATTACTTCGTGCAGGTTTTTTTAATCCAATTCCACTCACGGAATGGGTATCTAATATTGTTCCGGTCAATAAAAAACAATGAAAAATACGAGTATGTATTGATTATAGGGATATAAATCGAGCTTGTCCAAAAGACAATTATCCAACCCCTTACCTCGATCAAATTATTGATGATTGTGCTGGAAGTGAAATGTTCTCGTTCATGGATGGATTTTCGGGCTACAATCAAATCAACATACTCCCTGCAAATCAACCTAAAACAACTTTCATTTTTCCATGGGGAACTTTTGCTTATCGTAAACTACCTTTTGGCTTTAAGAATGCTGGCACCACTTTTCAAAGGGCTATATCTTATGTATTTCACGACATTAAGCATGTTGTGCAACCCTACCTCGATGATTTGTCTACTCATTCTTCATGCAGAGCTGATAATATTACTCATTTACGAGCCTTATTTATACGATGTAGGCATTATAAGATTCGTATGAATCCTCACAAATGTGTTTTCTGCGTACAATCCAGACGATTATTGGGATCTATTGTCTCAAAGGCAGGCATTCATGTCGATGCGTCGAAGGTTGAGGCAATCATCAATTTACCTCCTCCTTCGACTCTTCACCAACTCCAAAGTTTGCAAGGGAAAGAAAACTTTTTATGTCATTTCATTCCTAACTACGTCGAGTTAACAAAAGGTTTCACTAGGTTGTTGAAACAGAATATTCCTTTCTTTTGGGATGATGTCGCTAATAGATCTTTTGATGCTCTGAAACACGTATTGATCCATGCACCATTACTGCATCCTCCCAAATACAACCAAGATTACTTTTTGTACCTCGCCACTTCCGATTCCACGATAGGGATGGTTTTAGTTCAGGAAGACGAATTCCATTGTGAACATGTGATTTAATATCTTAGTCAAAATTTGCATCCGACTAAGATCAAATATTCACATGTGGAGAAATTAGCCTTGGCAGCTGTTCAAGCTGTCCAACGTTTCCATCATTACATACTGTTACGGAGAACAACAATGATATCTGATTGTAACCCTATGATGTATATCTTGACCAAACAAATTCTAGGGGGAAAATACTCTAAATGGATTTTCATCCTGTAGGAGTTTGATTTGGAGTTTGAAAAATCCAAATCCAAGAAATCATTGATATTTGCTAAACTTATGTGTGATTTCCCACGTACTGATACAGAAACTGTGGCGAAACAACTAATCGCGAATGAATCCTTGTTTCTTATTAGAACCATTGATCCTTGGTATGGAGATATTATTGTTTATCTTCAGACCCAATATTTTTGGCCTGATCTTTCACAGTCGCAATGACGAAAAATAAGTTTCCAGTCTCAACAATATCATATTGTTGGCGACACACTCTACCGTCGTGGTGCGGACTCAGTTTTTCAACGTTGTCTAACCCATGAAGAAGCTGAAAAGGTTTTAAATGACTATCACTCTGGAGCATGTGGCGGTCATATTTCTGGGTACGCCACAGCCCAAAAGATATTGCGTGTAGGTTATTTCTGGCCATCTTTATTTAAAGATTGTAGTTATGAGGTTCAAAAATGTCATAATTGTCAAATATTCGATAGAAAAATGCATGCACCACCTGCTCCTCTTCACCCTATAATTTTTGTTGGTCTTTTTGCAAAATGGCGCATTGACTTCATTACCTATAACCCTCACTTGGTCGGGGGGCATGGATATATTATTATAGCAGTAGATTATTTTACCAAATGGGCTGAGGTGATGCCTACATTTGCGGTAGATGGAAAAAATGCAGCTACTTTCATGTTCAATCATGTGATTTCTTGTTTCGGTGTACCCCAAGCAATAATTACTGATCATGGGAGCCATTTTCGAAATACCATGATGACCGAGATAACAGACCAACCTGGCCTGTGCCATGACAGTTCTACACCATATTATCCACAGGCTAATGGTTTAGTTGAAGAAATTAATAAATTTTTAGTCACCATGATCAAACAAATCATTGGAATTCATAAGTTGAGCTGGCATACCATGCTCTTTTTAGCACTTTGGGCATATCGAACCTTAACAAAAACATCGACAAGCTTTACCCCTTTTCAACTAGTTTATGGTTTAGAAGCGGTATTACCCATTGAATGCAAGATACCGTCAGTCAAACTAGCCATAGAGTTATTACCAACCATTTCTGAAGAGGAGAAACATTTTTTATACTTGGCTCAATTAGATGAGAATCAGTGCACCACTGCATTAGCTACCGAGACTCATGTGAAAATAATGAAAGCTCAGTATGATAGAATTGTTACCCCCCGTAATTTTTTAAAATTAGATCTAGGTTTGATTTATGATCAAGCCAACAATAAACTAGGGGTTGGGAAATTTGAACCCATGTGGCATGGTCCTTATATTTTCAAGCGACAGCTTGCAAAAGGGGCCTATGAATTGATTGATTTTGACGGGGTCTCTTTAGCTAAACACAGAAATGGACTTTATCTAAAGAGATATTATGCTTGATTTTTGTGTGGATATATTCTCTATATATTATTTATTTTCTAGCTGGTGTGCTATAGATTAGAAACGTGTGCCTAGCTTAAGTGTGCTTTTACTACTATTCCTGCTTATCTGGATTACTCTTGATATCGCAAATGTCGATGTCCATTCAAACATATATTGGTTTTGTTGATGGCGTTTGTCGTAGTACACGGAACATCTCTTCCGCAACTTGGGTTATTTATTCACCCACTGACGAGTTAGTATCTATGCATGGGGTAAGCCTCGGTCAAACAATGAACAACATTGCTGAATATAGTGCAGTTATTGAATTATTTTCGTAATCCATTTCATTTGGAATTCGGAGTTTGATCATTTGGTTAGATTCTGAAATCGTTTTATTATATTTAAACCGAGTATATGCTATTAGAAACCTAGCATTATTAATATTATTTTTAAGGGTTCGTCTCTTGGAACGAGAGTTCGATTATATTGAGTATCAACATATTCCAAGAAATTTAAACACATTAGCAGATGCAATAGCTTCTAGTGTTATAAACAAACATTTACAATAATAAATTAACAAATCAACATTCGATAACATGATTGAATAGGTAACTGGAAATAATAGTATATCATAGTATAGATGTAGTGTTAAAAAAATAGTACATCGTCTTCGACCATAGGTTCAAAACGCCTTATGATCGAAAAAAAGTGATACAAAAAAATGAGTCTATACTGTCAATCATCCACTATCCATGGTGATGATCATGGTAATACACTACTACTCGTGCCACCCTACTCAAAAATCTCTTGAATCGTATAGGAACACCAATGACGTATCTCTGTAAATGGAATGGGATGTCATCTATGGTAGTCTCAAGAATATCCATAGTTAGCTGCTTCAAATGGTTTTCTAAATCAGTCAGGATCTCTGTTGTCTGATCCTATGGTGGTGGTGTTGTTGCTGCATCCCTTTGCCTCCAGTCAAAGGGGTGGAGAGTTCCTGGTTGACGTGGATCCACATCTGCATTTGAAATTTTTGTTATCAGTTTTGGACGATTTAAAAACAAAATAAAAATTAGAAATTAGAACATGTAAAAGAGATTTTTTACCTGACTCATCCCACTGAGCTCCTGGAGGAAGTGGCATATCTCAATCACCGTGGAAATCCATGCCCGCATAACGAAAATCCTCTATCACAAAAATTTGGTGTTCTAACCAATGAAAATAAATCAAGGGAAACTGAACAGTCTCCCCACCCTCGCTGTGACGTGCCATCAAAGTAACCCATCAAACCATCTGAGGCTCTTGAGGTCTACCAGCATCAATAAGAATATGTTGTGGGGCTAACAGAGGAATCCTCTCTAAATCAAAGGTAACCATGATAGATCCATATCCAAAGTTGTTTAAATTCCCGTTTTTTTCTCTAGTTAGTTGGCCTTTGACATTATCCAACACTACCTCGCACCAGTTCAATATGGTGCCTTGGAAACAATCTACTGCAATATGCATCTGAGATCTAGTAGCTACATGCAAAGTTGCACTTCCGCACAACTTGACAATGATAAATGCAATCAATTTTAACTTGGGATGGATAATATTTTTTATGTCAATCCATTTGTCTCTAGGATTGGCTTCATCATTACAAAACTCTAACTGTAGACTAGCAACAGACTGGCCACCTAGCCTAGCCCCAAATAGAAAAAAGTGGTTACCTCTCTTAGACAAACCAGTCAAAAAATATGTCCTCCAGCTCAATTTCGAGCTGGTGGCCTACAATCACGAAACACTGGTTTTGAACATCCTACTTGTTTACCAACCAAGTGAGAAGATCTACTTGAGCTCTCATGCCACTGATAGCCCAGAATTTGAATAGCCCGCATGCTCTTAAAACTTGAAAAGTAGGTTGATGGATCATAGTTGCTTCATCTACCTCCTCATGTTCCCGTTCTCACTAAATGAGCATTATACATATCCTAAAATGAGTAAAATGAAGGATTAGAATCATTTTAAAACAAAAAATTTGGGTAATTTTGGAGGAAATTGTGTTTTTAAATTTGTTACAGCACCCCTGCACTTTACACTCAGAGACAAGCGTAGCTCTGCATGGGCTCTTTGTTAAAAGTGTGGGGCCCCGACATTTTCCTTTGTGAGAAAATATCGGGGTCCGCAGGTACCTAGTGTCCTACCTGCGAACCCCCGAGGGCGAATTTTTGAACCAATTTTCCTCCCAAAAATGAAATTTAGACCCTACTTTAAGAAAATGAATGGATGAAAAGCAAGGAAAAGAGGTTTTGGATTACTTGGAGCAGATAGTTTTCGATTCCGACGGTCAGTTTGTCCAAAATCTTCTCTGAAGAATTTTTTGCCGAAAGCTCTAAAATTTTCACTTCAAACTCAAACGATAAAAATGAACTTGAAAAATCCTTTTTATAAGTTTTTTCGAATAAATGAAATTTAAATTTGTTTATTTTTCACTTTAAAAAGACGGTTTTCAAGATATTTTTATTATTGAAATAGGTATGTTTAATTTTTTGAGTTTTTTGTGCAGAATACCGGATTTTTCAGGCAAAATGATCATTTTTTATGAAGAGTATACTTTTATCACTTTTTCGGGCTCTTTAAAATTTACGAAAAAGAGAAATCATGGAGTCCTCTTTTAAGCCCTTTTTAGACTCTCTAAAAATGAAAATATTTCTGAGTACTTGACTATTCAAACTCGTTAAGGGAAATGAACGGTTGTCCCTTCAGTATAATTTTACCCCTTTTCCGGACTGAAATGGACTATTTACGAAAAAGGTATATGTTGACTAATCATAGTCAATAGAGTTCTCTCTCGCATTATTTTATCCTTTTTCGGGGCTAAAGGACTAGATTTATGAAAAATTACACCCATGGAGTTTTCTTAAGTTTTTTCTTCTAACTCCCTAAAAATAAAAAACAACGAGTTTCTCCTATACTGGACTCGTTAAAATTTAACAATAAAGGGTCTGTCGATTTTAAAAAGGAACAAACCACTCCTTCTTAGGGTTCGATTTTAAACTAAGTTGGACTCATCCAAAGGATGAGCTTATAAACAAGAAAATGTTATCCTCCTCAAGCTTGTCAAAAAATAAAGAGGTACTTGCCAGAAATGGTGGGGGAAAAGAGAGAAAACATATTCATTTTTTACACTTTTATTTATAAAAGCATTACACCACTCTTGAACACGACACTTTTTTCACACTTCTACCTGGGTTGGGAAATCCTTTGCCTATCAGTTAATCAAACCATATTGAAGGTCTTCAGCCGGTTTCTGGGTATTAGCTTAGGGAAATTGTCACCAAACCATTTTTAGTGTCATTATGTGTTCAAGAGGATAGTCAAACAAACCATTCATCTGCAAAAATTTGTCTCCATTGGCGTTGACCATCCCTGAGTTAGTCCTTGCAAAAAAAAAAATTCAAAACTTGAACTATGGTTTCGTGTCGTGAGCTTGCTTACAACGGATCACATTCTATCGACGACAGCTCATCATCTAGGAAGTTGATCTAGAATCTGTTAGTACCTTGGAATATGCATGCCTTAATGGCAGGTTTCTCGCCTTCAACGACAGGTTGCATCATTGACCTTCGATTGAACGATTCCGTGAAATGTTCGACTTCAGATCACTTATTCACATTTCATGGATTGTATTGAGTACTTTGAGAGCCATTTTAATTATTGGTGGTTTCTCTCACACTTGTTAACAATTCACATCATTGACTGGTAATCAAGTGGTTTCTACCATGTTCAACTTCAACACATTTAATCTCATGGATAGAATCATACTAGTTCAGGAAGTATAAATCAAGACCCTGGATCTAGTTTCCACCATCCAGGCTGCGAGGAGTTTTATTATTCATTATGCAGTAGACTATTCATTACATATGGCTGCGTCCATGCTGTGTCTACACTATTGATGTAAAATTAAAATCATTTCTGTATCAGAACAAGTTTAGTTAGTTTTGATCTGAGTATGGGAATGCCTACCTCAATGATGATATATATGATTTGCATTGAATTTTTTTACATGGTTCCAACTGGAGTGTCCACAGGATGATCCTTGAAATGATAAAGCACATCACTCTTTGAATTCTCTCAGACTTCGCACTTTAGGGGGCAATTTGTTACATTGAAATTTTTCACCATGACATTTTAGTAATCCCTTAGAAGTCTACAACATCAAAGTTCCTAAATTCAAGCCTTCAAATTATGAGAAAAGCTCATAAAATTCTTAAAAATACTTCTACCACACTTTCTCTTAGTATTGCCTGCGGTGCCGCACCTTTTGGCTATAAATCATGCGGAGCCAAACACACTTTTTATTCATTAATGGTGCAGACCCCTGTAAAAGGTAAATCAAAGGCGGAAAGTAACATTTAGAAGCCTAGTAGTCAAATCTGGAAGCTTCTAGAAGCAGTAATCTGGTCAAAGTTTCGCTCCTATCATGTATGTTCATTCCTCCATTATGGGAGCCTACCCCTTGGTTTATGGAGCTCAATCCCTTCAAAGTAGAATTCTATCCGTTCTTATGTGGAACCATAACCTCCTCTTTTTTCCTATAAAATGAAGCCATAGTGCAGCTTCAGGGGTTACAATTTTATGAGCTAGAGAAATAGAGAATTAGTGAGTTAGACTTCGAGGATTTTTTAGGAGAAATGCTATAAAGACTCATACTCTCATGGCCAATCATTTGGGAATGATTACACACCCATGTGCTTTTAGTTGAGAGAGTGCAAGGCTTTTCAGAGTAAAGGAAACGCCTATTCTGGACCCTAGGAAGGCCTGTATGACATCAAGGTGGACACGATTATAAGGCTCTTCTTATTTAAGTTAATACAAATGAATATTGTTTTCTCAATGGGTTATTTAATTGATTATCTCATTTCTTGAATTCCTTGATCATTTTGATAGATGTTTGATTCTCGAATTGATTTATTATACAGGTGCTTTTGATCTTTTCTTGTGTTTGTGATTGCAGATCCTTGACGATGACTTTATTCAAGCCACTGGAAAGAAGATCAGCACTGGACTACAAGTAGGTTTCTAAAACCTTGTTATAGTTAATTCCAAATCAAACAATGTCTAGAGAAAATGGTTTTTATTTGTACATTTGTTGCTAGCTGTCTGTAGGACACTTGAGAGGTCTGTCCTATCAGCAAGAACGACTTATCCGTCCAACACTTAGCAAGACTCTTTGATAAAGAGATGTTGCAGAAGTTCTACATCATGAGATATATGGTGCAAGAGATGTATGAAGATAAGAAGGAGAGCACTATACTTCAATTGTAGTTGATGGCCATGAAGGAGGAGAAGCAATATCTTCTTGAAAAGATGCATGAGATGGAGACTCAACTCCATATTGGAAATGAAACCCTAGCCAAGTATGTGCATGAAAAATAGG
This sequence comes from Pinus albicaulis, assembly GCA_034641835.2. Taxonomy (NCBI): domain Eukaryota; kingdom Viridiplantae; phylum Streptophyta; class Pinopsida; order Pinales; family Pinaceae; genus Pinus; species Pinus albicaulis. The sequence continues at coordinate 1,602,900,404 of CM076575.1, read as the reverse complement.
TATGCAATTCAATTTTATCTCCAATGTCCTCTCAAGATGAATGTTTTGGTGCTTTTGAAAGACACACTAGAGGAATAGGGTCCAAATTATTGATGAAGAAGGGCTATGAAGGTAAAGGATTGGGAAAACATGCACAAGGCATAGTTGAGCCAATTGTTGTTGAGGAAAGGCCTAGGTATTTGGGTCTTGGTTATGGATAACATGATGGAGAATGCTCCATAGCCAAGGAGGCACATGAAGCAGTGCTCCAAGAATAAATTTCATTACATGTTCATTACCTCAATTTTGTGAAGTTTTTGTTCATGAGGAATGCAAAATTTTTACACCCACTTTGCAAGAAGATGCTCATAAGCATGCAACTAATGGAAATGGAAAACAAGAGGATGTTGAAAGATCTAAAATCATTGAATCCATTGTTGGTATTTCGAAGAGAGCCACTACCTCATCAAATTAACCTCCTAAAGAAGGCGACAAAGGTGAATGTACAAGGTATAAATATGCTTTTAATCAAGTTGCTTTTGATTATGATAAACATGGAAAATCTTCAAATAAGATTTGGAGAAAAATTACATGTTACTTTTGTGGTTTGAATAACCATACTGTTTTGAGATGTTGGAAGAAGATAGCCATGCACAAGAAACATTCAAAAAAAAAGGAGGCAAAAAGCCAAAGGTCCATTGGACAATGCAAACCATGTTCAAAATAAGATGCAATTATTTTTCACTCATTTCCATAAGCAGGGTAATCTTGTAGACAAGTGTTGGAATTTGTAACCAACAAGTCATCCATGACATTTGAAGAAGGTGGAGAGAGATCTTGAAAAGAATGGAAAGGAGGATTCCGTAATCGATGTGGGCCAGGATGATTCACATGATGTAGTGCGGCTGAAAGAAGCTCCATTGAAGTGGTTTGGAAAGAGATGGTTAGATTTCTTAACCAATTAAGGCCTTGCATTTCTTTTTATGATTGATGCAAATATTTCCTTATTGATGCATTTCTTTTCCAATTGAATGCATTTATTTTCTCTTGAAAGTATGTTGCATCTTGCATGAAGCAAGATGTTGGAAAAGTAGAGTTATGTTGAACCACTTAGATGTAGCAAAGATGGCAATTTGTACATGCTTTTGTTTGACTTGAGAGTCAGTTGTTTGAAGAGGCATGTTTTTTCAACTTGTATTTGGTTGATGAATTTGTACACCAAGATGTAAGAATGCATGGTGATGTTCACAGGATGTGAAATTTTTTGCTTTGAAGGATTAAAAGGAAGAGGTCGTCAAGTTGTATTTCTTTCATGATGTGTTTCAAGTTAATGGTTTTTTCTTGTGACAAGATGTCTTGGGATTTTGGAAGGCCCACTCTTGAGCGAGAGGCTCATGATTAGACTTCATTCTCAAATCATGGCATGAGTAGCATATCAATAATGGAGGATGATGGAATCAAGAAGCAGAAAGAGGGACAAGATGCCAAAATATTGCAGCCAAAACAGTAGCCATTGTAGACCATTTGATGTGTTTATGCCAAGAAGAAAAAGAGATGGCAAATGCATTCTTCCAGATGTGGAATTTGGAACCGTGGAGGTAAAAAGAGTGGCCATTTCTTTTCTTGTGATTACTGATATTGGAACTCATTTTTGTAGTTCACTCAGATGGGCTTAACTTGGAAAAGTGTTTTCCATGGAGAAGCTTGCATTGAATGCATGTGTGTGCAAAGGAGGAACATGATTATCAGTGGGAAGGCCATCAGACAACTTTTCAAGCACCGAGGGGTCACTTTGGTACAACAATGTGTTTAATCAGTCAGAAAGCAGCCATCAAGTGTTGGATTGGGTCAGCAAAAAAAGGAGGACATTGGTTGAAGTGCCAAGCCATTTGCAAGGCAAGGCATGTTAGTGAATCCAAGTGGTTGTCATGGATATTTTTCAAGTAAAATCAAGTTGATAGAACTTGGAAAAGAGAATAGTATTAAACTCTCATCAGATAACCAGCTTTTGTGAGTCCAAAACTCTGTCAGTGGGAAGGAGTGACTAGAAACTGAAGTGGGGGAAAAAATTTGCTAAAAATTCAAAGTTCTTAGGATTTCTCCAAACTGGAACTAACGGATATGTCTCCTCACCAGGATTCCGGTGCACTTTGTTTCATCGAAAATCGACTCGATATGTGAAAGTTAGAGCCTATTGTCCACTTTGCCAAACATGAAAATTTAAAAAAAAAGGTCAAACAGGGTAAAAGGGTTCCAATTTTTTGTTTTCCTCCAGCCAATGGTGTGCTAACAAGTGTCGTTTTCTGGTTGGCCCGATTTTCTAGGCACATGTCAGTTTGTGGTTGGTTTTAAACAAGTCAATGGGATGCTAACACGTGGCTAGCCCGAAGGCCGCCACATGCCCCTCCCAAAGGCCGAATTTTGGCTATGGTAAGGTCGAAATTGCATTTTATGTATTGGTAAAAAAATTTATATGGTGGACAGGTGGAGTTCGGGCTCAACCCCATGACCTCCCCCACACAAACTCTACGCCTTACCACTCTCACTACAACGTGGGTCTTAACATACTATGTCGCCCACATCTATTTTAGTTTTAAACTTTATTATAGCGAAGGGATATGGGCTTTAGCCCCATCGAATACAACCACGTCCCATGACCAGGCGGAGTGCTCCAACTGAATGGCAGAGTTTAAGTTTTAAGTGCCCTTCCATTATCCCTTAAGTAAGGTTTTAATTGTGCTTAACTTTGCATTAGTCTTAAGCGTGTGGTTAGTGCTAAGTGCACATTAAATAGCACCTAATCTCTAGATTAACATTAAGTGCGTATTAGCATTAATTGGTGGATTCCGCTAAATTCAGCTCTACCCCCATTTTTGTCAGGGTTAACTGGAGTTTCTCCATATTTGGAGGGGTTTCCTAGGCCAAAATTGAGGAAACCATAACTGGAGCATTATTTGACCAAATTAGGCTCAAAAAGAGTCTATCGTAGATGATTTGGATGATATTAGCATGATGGTGTAGGTTTCAGAGGAATATGAGCACTTCTGTAAGTAAATTTTCCACTTTGAAGATTAAAGAAGCTTAGGGCCACCAGGAGAGGAGATCATGTCTAGATCACCTCGAGACCATTTGTAGAGCCAAAAGAGGCTACCGAGGGGTTTTTGTGTCTTATGAATTCAATGGAGCAGGTTTCAGAGCCATTGGAGAAATGTAGGTGCATGTAATAAGAGAATTGACCATTAATCCAAAGAGGGGCAAACCATTGAAGCAGGTCCATGGAGATGTAGCCCAAGAGGGGTGAACTCCATTATCAGCTCTGTGGTATGTGTTTGTTGTGTATTTTATTCTATACAATTTAATAGTTGTATATGTGTTTTTAAAAGCTAATTTACCTCATGAATTTCTCATAAAAGACACATAAACTTGACACATAAACCTGCTTATAACTTGTTAATTTGAGACGATCCTTAAACACATTTATAGTGGCTCCGACTGGGGATTATGGGACTAGTTTCCCAATGAAATATAATTGAGTGTATGGGTGGTATTTAGAACTAAATGTGACTTGATGAATGAGAGTAACAACAAGCATAAAAAGTATATAAACCTACCTCTATCCTGGGATGAATTATCATTCTCTTATATTCGATTTAAAAGATGATCTTAAGTGTATGTAAAAGAATATTTATCAGGCACATATAGAAATGTAAAACAATTTAAGATAATTGATTTGATTAAATAGTTAATCAAATCAATTGATTAAGCACATATTGCGTTTAATAATTTCATGTATTTGTTCATGTATTAAAAATGGAAATCTAAGCATGTTCGGAAGTGAATTAATCTTGGATTGTGTTTAAAAAGATACATATAACAAAACCATGATAAGGAAATTAACCTACTTATCATATGAAGCATAACATTAACATAAAGATTCCCGGATGCGGGTGCAGATGATAGTGCTTAAGCTGATGGGATGGGGGTGTGGCATGACGGGAAGCCACCTGCCCACCCGCAATGAAGCTGTCACTCGGCTCTTAAATTGGATTGTTCATCGTTTAATGCAATTAACTCCAGGGGCTAGTTACAACTACTACTCCGCTCCTCGATACAATTTCGCCTGTTGTGACATGGCTCGGCCCTTAGTTCATATTTATGGTGGTTTATTGTAGAGGGTTCACTATTGCATGATCGATTGGGTTGATATTATGGAGCGCTGCTCTGGTTTGAATAGAGTTCCTCCGCTAGTGAATCTATGGTGCACCCCGGGTGCTGGGCTATCAAATGCGCGCAAGGTTACTGGCAAGAGGAGTAGTCTCAATTGTTGTTTGGATTTTGGAGAAAATCTCCACTTCTCTCACGCTGGATCTTGCATGCTTGCTTCAGTTTCTCTGTATCCTCATACGCCTCAGTCTTCTGTCAATCCTTCGCTTCCCTACCCCGCTGTCTCGATTGAGAAAATGCTGCGCCTCAGGCAAAGAATGAGATGTCGGAGAGGCTCCACAAGGCGCCAGATACGACGTTCTCCCTCCACCTCCGACACCTCCTCTGCATCTTCCTCCCATTCAGACAGCCTAACTCAAGTTCAAAGAGGACGCCTTCTCCGCTCTGGTCGTCGCCTTGATTCCCCCAATCCTTCAGCTCTCCCGGCTCAAACCCACACTGCGCACTTTTCATTCAATAGTTCTCTCAATCGACCCCGGGTAACTGCCTCAATCACGGTCGTCTTCCATGAAGAGCCTCAGGCAATTGCTCCCAGTTCTTGCCCGGCGGAACGCAGTATCTCGGCGGCTCAGACTTCGGGGCAGAATGTTGGGTTGAAGCACCCAGATAGTATGGACTTGCAGGGTCTGGAGGGCAAGGCCACGCAGAACCAGGAGAGCAAGGACTTGGAGGGTCAGCCTAGTGTGAAGTAGGATGCGGTGCAAAGTGACATTGGGCAAGCGAGCGAGGTGCAGGTTACTCCTCCACCTCCCAGGAAGGTGGTCACTTCCATTGCCGACCTGTACAAGGAAGACGGGGAACCGGATGAACTCTGGTGCAACGTCGTCTACGAACCTCCTGATGAGTAGTTCCTCCTCTTCACTTTGGTTTTTTTGCTCCATTTCTGCCCTTTCTCACGGGCCAATTTATGTGTTTCCTGTTGTCTCCGATCATGCATCTGTTTTTGTTAAGATATGGTCTCCAGCACTTAAAATCTCTGGCTCCCCTACGTGGGACTTTTTCTCATTTACTGTTTCAGACTGGTTTTCCTCCTGCAGGGCAGTCTTCAACTCTGGTTTTTTGTTTAAAATGCCACAATACTGGGCAATGATCCAGCTTCGGCCCACTGTACTTTACTTCTTCTGTTAATAGATTACTTTTACTTAGAAAAAAAAACATTAACATAAAGATAAAAATACCATATATATGTTAACTCTATTCATTTGAAAAACAGTCCTTGGTCCAGCCTTTCTATTAAGAGAAACTTTGAGTACAAAAGTGCAACTTCTGTAAAATCTTATTTTCAAAATTTCAGGACCCTTTCTTCAAAGACATGAAATGGTCTATATAGCAAAATAAAAATTATAAAAATAGAAAATACATAAAGTGTTGAGGATTTTTAAACAACTCTCCTTAAAATATGTAAAATAAAACATAAATAGATTATGTTGGGATGACTTGCTTCATAACATTGTTACCGATGAAATAGGTAACCTGACCTCAAAACGGGAACTCTAGCCCAAAAAGACTCAAAAAACATGAAAAAACACCCCAAAAACAAAAAAAGTGTATTCCAAAACGCACTTGGTTTTTTTTTAAGGTCAAATTTCAACATTTTATAAAATTATGCTAAAAACAAAATTGTTTCTTGAAAAAACACCCTCAAAACAAAACCAGTTGATGCTGGAATAACAACAACAAAAATTGTGTCATATTTTTGACATTTTTAAAAATAGAAATAACAATTTTTAATTTTTAAAATTCAAACATTAAAAAAAACCTAAAATTTAAGAAAAAAACAAAAACATTTTAAAGCTTAAAATTTAAAAATATATAGGAATAAAAAAATAAAAATTTTAATTCAAACATTTAAAAAAACTCTAAAATTTAAGAAAAAAAATAAAAATAAAAATTAAAAAAAAATTAAAGATTAAAATTTCAAAATATATAGAAATAAAAAAATAAAAATAAAAATATTAAATTAAAAAAAAAGAAAAGAAGAAGTTAAAAAAAGAAAGAAATTATAAAAAATAAAATATAGAAATTAAATTTAAAAAAGAAAAAGAAAATGTTTATTAAAAAAAAAGTAATAATAATAATAATAATTTTAAAATAAAAAATTAAATTTAAAGAAATATATTAAATTTTAATAAATTTAAAACTTTAAAATAAAAATTAAAAAAAAAATACATTATTTAATTTAAAAGTAAAAAAAGGAAAAATTAATTAAAAAATAAAATACAATAAAAATATTAAATTTAAAAAAATATATATTAAAAAAACAAATAAATTTTAAAAAATAAATTAAATTTAAATTATAAAATTTTATATATATATATATATATATATATATATATATATATAAGAACTTAAATTAAAAATATATATATTAGATTTTATTAAATTTAAAAAAAAAGGTTAATATTAAAATAACAAATTAAATTTAAAAAAGAAAAATATTAAATTTTAATAAATAAATGAATAAACAAATAAATTTTGAAATAAAAAATAAAATAAAAAACAAATTAATTTGAAAATATTAAATTTAATTAAAAAAAAAATCTAATTTTAAATACACAATTTTAATTGAAAAAAAAAATATGTAATTAAAAAAATAATAATAATAAATTAAAAAATTAAAAAAAATTAAATTCAATTCAAATAAATTTAAAAAAAAAATACAAAATTTATTAAATTTTAAAAATTAAATGCAAAAACTATACATAAAATCTAATAATAAAAAAAAATGAAAATTAAAAAAAAATAAAATCAATTAAATAAAAAAAAATACAAAATTTAATAAAAATGATTAACAAAATTTAGAAAAAAAAAAATTAAAAACAAAAAAAAAGAATAAAATAAAAAATTGAATAAAAAAACACACACACAAAAAAAAACAAAAAAAATTAAAACAAATTAAATTTCAAATATAAAAATTAAATTAAAAAAATAATTTTGAATTTTTTGAATTTAAAAAAATTATTTAAAAAAAATCAAATTAAAAAAAATATTAAAAATTTAAAAAAATTAACCAAAAAGAAAAAAAGAATTTTTTTATCGTGGTGGCGCCGCCAATCGTCCTCCAGCCCAGGTGGCGGCGGAGGCCGGCTGCTGGGCGGGCGGGGAGGCTACATGCAGCCCCCTGCTCGCCCAGCGGCTGGCCTCCACCGTAACCTGGGTGGGATGCTGATTCCGGGAATCGCCCTCCCTCGGCGAGAGGTCGATTCCGGGAGTCGCTCTCCCGCAGCGGGAGGCCGATTCCGGAAATCGCCCTCCCGCGGCGGGAGGCCGATTCCGGAAATCGCCCTCCCACGGTGGGAGGCCGATTCCGGGAATCGCCCTCCCGCAACAGGAGGCCGATTCCCGAAATCGGCCTCCTAGAATCGGTCTCCCGCCACGGGAGGGCGATTCCCGGAATCGGCCTCCCGCCAGGTGGCGGCGGGATAGAATTCGAATTGGAAATTAAGCCACATGTTCGAAAAAAGGGGAGTTGGTTAGCCAAGGTATTATATGCGCGGAGCCCATTCAAAAGTTTTTGAAAGGTTTTACAATTATAATCTACCTCCATAAAGTATTATCCTCTTCGAATTGGAGCCAGGGAGCCTCCTGGCCCGCCAAGCAGCCGACCTCCGTCGCCACCTGGGTGGGAGGCCGATTGGCGGCACCACCACGACCAAAAATTTCTATTTTTTTTATTTTTTTTTAATTTTAATATTTCTTTTTTTAATTTGATTTTTTTTTTAATTCAAATTTTTTATTTTAAATTTAATTCTTTTTAATTTTTTTTGTTTTTTTTTTTTAATTTTGTTTTTATATTTAATATTTTAGATTAATTATTTTTTAAAATTTAAAATTTATTTATTAAATTTATTAAATTTTAATTTAATTTTTTTTTTTTTAATTTTTTAGTTTATTTAGTTTTTCATTTCTAAAATTTATAAATTGTTTCATTAAAAAAAACAGTAAATTTATGGATATTTGTTTTTTAATTATTTGCACGTGGTTTTTTTTCACTTTTTTGTTTTTTAATGATAGTTTTTTTATTTTAATTCTTTTATTTTAATTTTCTTTTTCAATTTTAAATTTTGTTTTACTTTTTATTTGTTTTTTTTGTTAATTTTAAAATTTGTATTTTTTTTTCTTATTATTATTATTTTTTTAATTTAAAATTTAAAATTTAATTTTTTCTTTTTTATATATATATATTTTTTTTATCTAAATTTTAATTTTGTAATTTAAATTATTTTTAAATTTTCTATTTAATTTTTTTTTTTAATTATATGGTTTTTTTTAATAACTTAGAAAAAAATGTTTTCGATGTTTTTTCTTTTATTTTTATTGGTTAATTTTTGTTTTTTTTCTTTAAATTATGTGTTTTTTTTTCAAATTTTGTCATTTCTTTTGATATAATTTTCAAATATTTTTGTTTTAATTTTGTTTTTTTTATTTATTTTTGTTTAAATTTTTTATTTTTACAAGTTAATTTTATTTTATTTTACATTTTTGTTGGTTTTTTTTGTTGTTTTTGTATTTTTTTTTTTTTATCTAAGTTTTGTGTTTTATTACCAACATGAAAATCACCACTCTAAAAAAAAAAAGGTTGATGTTGCATCAATACGTTTCAAAATTAGCATGAAAATCACCGCTCTAAAAAAAAAAGTTGATGCTGCATCAATACGTTTCAAAATTAGCATGAAAATCACTAACATTTTAAAACAAATATTCATACTTTATAAATAAAAATATTAGAGTGTCAAAAATGTGCACCAAAAAAAAAGGGGTGATTCTGCATCACCACTTTTCAAAATTGGGTGCTTTTTATGCTACCAAAAAAAAGTAGGTAACAATGTTTCATGAGTGTGGTGTTGTCTCTGTTGTCATTTGTTCCTTGAGCTGAAGGATGTCTGTCATAGGATGAACTTCAGGACATTGGCCTGGCCTCATGTGCAACTGTCTTATATAGACTGCTTATGATAGTGGAGGCGATTGTTCAATTCTCCTCATTTTCCTTTGTCTTCTCATGACAACCTTATGTTTTGGGTTGTAAAAGATATCTAAAGGAGGGATTTCCTCTATCTTCAATACTATTTCAGAAGTTGGGTAGGCCGAGATGAATTCAAGTCCTTCTATGCTAACATATTCTTCAGTAGACCCAGCACTGAACAGGCTTTGAATTTTATGAAGGTTTTTCTTTCATGTAAAATAATGTAAATAATATAAAGTGTGGTTACATAGAAAAAATTTTGGTGGTTTATTGCATCCATTTTTAGCTCTTTTCAACACATTTTTTGGCTAAAAGTAGTTTTGTGTTGAATGGTGGTTTTACCCATGGTTTTATAGTTTTGTTTAAGGAACTATGGTTGAATTTTAATCCATGGTAAATAGATTGGTGGTTCATAGTTTTGAATAAAATGTTATTAATATATGTTTTTTTCCATTGCATCTTTTCTATTTTAATTAAGAATTTGTTTCCAACAATTAATTTTGCATGGTTAAAACTTAGAAAAATGATCACACCCCTAATGCACCCTTACCAGCAAAAGAAGACTAATCATTTTTCAAGCCCAATCGAGAATACATATGCACCTATTGAAGACTTCCTTCTTGGAAACATTAAACATTAAGGTTTGTGGATTCACATTAAAGTGGAATGAGGATATAAGTATGGGCTCATTTAGTGCAATTTCATGGGTCTTGTCATGTCTTCAGTACTCAAGACAACATCCTTCCTTATGGTGGATGTGAGGTTCCTTTGTTTTTCTATGCATTTTTTATTTTATCTATTTGGTCTTTGCCCCATCTCCTAGACCTTGTGGCTCTTCATCTTTGTTCTTCTAAGAGGAATCTCCCTCTTGCAGTGTAATTTGAATTTGAGGACATCAATGCCATTGTTGGTCGCCTTCATGTCAGGATTTAATAGTTCACACCTCAAATAACCTCTTCAATGGATATCTAGATACAACACAAACAATGATTTTGATAATTGTATGAAAAAATGGCTATGTTCACAACAAAGTGGAAGAATTTTTCTCTCAACACTCTTCAACACAACACCCTCTTGCATACTTTATACATGCAATCTCTTCTCTCCAAACCTGAATGATGAAGCCCACATTGAAGAATTAGAAGCTGAATTCATAATTTTTAGGTTTAGTGTCAATGATTAGTTACAATGTTCTTTAAAGTTGGGAATTTTCATCTGAATCTATAGTTTTTGAAGGTTTACGTTTTCATAGTCTTGGTCCTTTTTGTGCCTATACTCCTTTTTCACTCAAAAGCAGTCAAAATGAAGCCTATAGTAAATTACTCTTATTATGGCCTTTAGTTGTAGATTTTATTAATAATATTCTCTAATTATAATTGAATAAATAAATATAAAAGTGATAAAATATAGAAGATTTTTAAAAAACATATAAATATTAGTTTTGATAAATGAATATCAAATAGTTTATATATTTTTTTTAATGAAAAAAAATATTTATTATTTTTATTAATGACATAATATTTATTGGAATTATTATATATTATTGTGTTAATAATATTTTATATTATAAAGAAATAATATATTTTCTTCAAATACATTCAATATATATTCTTATTTTTATTTTACATATATTTTTATTGAGAAAGTATATTATGAATATATTCTTATCTATATCATATTTTTTCTTTAATTTTTTATGAATATATTCTTTATTCTTATTAATTTTTTTCCTTCAATTATATTATTTATATTATTTTATTTTTTTCTTGTAATTTTTAAATTAAATTTCTATAATACATATACTCATTAAATATATTTATTCTATATGATTTTGAACTTAAAATACAATAATATATTTCTAACTAAAAATATACTTAAAATACAATAATATATTTCTAACTAATAATATAATATAGAATTTTCATTCAATTCTATATTTTTTGAAAGTTTAAATTTCCAAACTCTTGGTTTGTTTTTGTGCCTATAGAATTTTTCTTTGCTAAAAGTAGTGAGAATCAAGTAGATATTATGGATCACGATAAAAATATACTCTCTCTTTTTTGTCGGTCAAAAGCTGGTATTATATTATCATCTTAAAAACATAATTTACAAGAGGAGCCACCATGGCTCGATTACATTCAGTCACCCTCAACGGCATACAGTTCCCATGGATCTGGGGTGTTGGCCAAGGCATTCAAAGCACTTGGCTATTAGCCGCAAAATTTTTAAAACAAGGACAAAACAAAGTTATGCTCAGGGAGGAGGATGAAGTGGACCTGGTGGAGGAGCCAGAAAGAAACAGTCCTAGTGGTGTAGGTGGTAGCTGATGTGATCCATTTGAGACTCCAGGGCACGAAGATGGTCTTGAGAGTGCCTCATGATGCGACATAGACTCTCTAGGGTCTTAATGGTCTATGTCTACAAGCGTTGAACCGCACGGATGTAAGCCTCGAGTTCATTCTAATCATCATACCTCTTCTCACGCAGGGTGTCCAAGCTGAGTTTAATCTGGTGAAGCTGTGTGGAAATGTAATCAAGGGTGACTGGCGCATCAATGTCGTCAGGGGATTGAGCCAGGGAGACAACCATGGTCACTGCTGATTGCAGACTCTCTCTTGACTCTGAGTGTGAACTGGGGTCTTTGGGATCCACTTTAGGATCCATTCCTCAGCCGAAACCACCACGATGTGCTCGTCCATGTTCCTACAACATGTCGACTGCCTACTTCACCTCACTATTGATTACTCGTATACTCCAAGTCGTTTCCAAATTTCCCATCCCAGACTCCTTCGTTCCGTCTCCTAGACCTTGGATGAGGTTCGCGCGAACCTCACCCTGCAACTCTCGGGTGTCGTAAATGAGATACACACAACCCCGCCCCGCCCACTCTTGTCCTTGTCACCCAGGGAGGTGTAGAGGGTCCAGCATCCACAGATGAATACTGTTGGTAGGCTAGATTTCCCCGTCAGTCTGAGGGAGAACCACCTAGGAGATGTGACGCTGAGGATTTTCTGATGAGCCGGCCATAGAATTGAAGTTGGCCCCCAGGCGGCGAGCCCAATTCGCCCAGTCGAAAACACACTTTCCAGTCTAAAATCCTTACCTCCTCCCTCATCTTACTCCTGATGCACCTCGCGCTTGCCAAAACCACTACTGGGATACCTTCCTGTTTCTCGTCGTTCACCTCTGCTTCCCAACGGGTCTTCTTCTCTGGTTTTTCCAAGCTGGCAGAGCTTAAGCCAGGGCTTGAGAGCCAGCAAGTGATCATCAACACAGGTGATCTGAAATGAGGGAAAAATTATTAATGCTATGCAAGCTCCCTCATCCGTATAAGAAATGTGTGTCTTATTTGCATGGGTTTATGCGTAATGAGTAAGTTGCATCTAGGATTTTAATGTTTAAATGTATTAGAAAAGAACATGTCAACATCAATAGCTGAAAATACATATGCATCAAACCATAAGACAAGAAGTTTGATGAAGGAGTTCACCTTGCCTGGGCTACATCTCCTTGGCCTGTCAACATGACTAGACCACTCTTCTATTTGGTGAACAAAGGTACAATCAGTATACTGCCTTACTATATGGCTCTCACCCCTTCAAGATGATGTTCTCCTACAAATAACTCTCAGATATAACAGCAATACACCAATCTCCTACAAAGATGATCTATACCTCACCAATGAGTGCTAGAAAGCCCTCACAAATACACTCTAATTCCACACTGAAGCATACATAAAATATCTTCTTAAAATTAATGAATGAAGAAATAAAACTAGAACTAAACAATGTTGGCCATAGCTACTGCAAAAAAAGTTTTGTAAATGAGAACAACCCCTACAAGGTCTCCTCCTTGATCCATAACTACCAAAACTACTTCAAATGGTTGTTTGATCCATACACCCTTCTTGTAAAAATTGCTAATTGACCTTAAATATGTGTTCACAATAGAAAACAGAAGTTACCATTAGATTCAAAACATTCTTAAACCCCTGAGTAGCCTATTCTGGTTCCTCATTTGGACTTCAGGTCCTCTAGACATGGCCTCCGCTCTTGGTGGCCCTAGGCATAAAAAATATTCAAGTGGGAAAAAATCCATCAATAAGTCCTCCTCTACCTTTGAAACATGTTCCAATGGATTCCCATCATGCCAAAATGCTAAGAATGACTTTTATTGAGCTCAATTTTGTCGAATATTGCCCAAAATAGGCCTCATTTACTCCAGGCCTAGTAAACTACCACTAAATTTGGTGGACTGCCAGTTAAGTCCATGAAAAGTGAAACTCCGCTGAATCTGGCACGCTCGGCCAAACATGCCGCCAGCATGATCCAAGTTAAATTAATGGATTAACGTGTCTTAAGTTTAAGATAATTGTTGTTTAGTGATATGTGCATTCTTAGCACTAATGACGTCTTATCGTGGTTAAACCATGTTTAAACGTTAATTAAACACAATTAAATTTTATGCCGGATCATCGAATCAGTGCCTAGTTCTGGGTTCTGGCCATATGGGGAGGGGGCTAGCCTCCAACCCCCAAGTTTCGGACGCATAAACTTTAACATGATGTGGAATTCCTAGAGCGTAAGAAACACCCGGTAGGAGAGTTGACAAAGATGTTTGGTTGGCAAGCGGAAAGTCGTGGGTTTGACCCCCACTCCACCATATAATTTTTACATGGAGTTATAACAGATCCTCTGCTAACCTTGGCAACTCACTCCAAAATTAACCTCCGCCATATTGGTTAGTAAGAGCTCCTCCATCTTTGGTTGACCCTGCCAATAGTGGGTTTAAAACTTTATAATACATATATATATATATATATATATATATATATATATATATGAATAATTCCACCATAAACCTTAGTCCAAAATTAAAGTGACATATAATTTGACCCCAGGGTTAGGTGATGACCCACCAAAGAGGACATGTGGCACCCTCTGGTTGGTTTGTACTCTAACACCTAAAAAAAATCCAAATTCCAACTTAGGAAAAATATTGGAGGCCATTGGACAATTTCTCTCTTCACAAACCCATTTGACGAATCTGAAGACGACACTTGTCACAATGCCATTGGCTACAAATCTAGATAATATTCCCTACTGTACCTGCCACATCGTCACTGTACCTGTTTTTCTCCTTTTTTACCTATTTTGGAAAACGAACAGCAGACTATAACTCAGTCATACGAACTTGGATTTTGATGAAACGAGTTGCGTCAGAATCCTGGCAACGAACTATATCCAGTCGTTAGGTTCAAAGAAATTTTTAGCACTTTGAAATTTTAGCTAATTTTAGGCCCTAATTAAAATTCTGATCAACAGGCCTCTACTCCCACCTTCACCATCACCCGCAGAACAGAAGTGAGCTAGTCATTCTCCCCTCTTAACATTTTTAGCTCTCCGTAATTTGTAATATTGGCAAGAACAAACGACAGAGGAAAGCATCAAACCACTTTGGAGTCTAGGACCTAGCTTTCCTAGACTCAGAGAGGGCTCTCTCTATTATTTATGATTTATGATTTAGCTTGTTGACTATAATTGTTGATATTAGGCTAGTTATGGAGATTATGAGAACTGTTGGTTTTTATTGGTTGGCTGGTTGGATAGATAGAACTATGAAACTTAATCCATTGGAATATGGAGTCATAAGAGGTTGAATTGTGCATCAACTTTTTCAAGGGGCATTCATAGGGAAAGCTAACTATGCAGACTGGATCTTACTGGCAGTGTGAATATGAGATGAAAGAAAGCAGTGAGTTCAATAATAGCTAAAGAGTAGTTAAGAATTCTTTAACTATACTTCAGAGGAAGAACATTAAGATAACAAAAAAAGATAGAATTAAGGTGCTCTCTCAACAAATCTTAATCTGAAACTTCTATTTTGTAATCAGAGAAACTGATGCACAGCATGGAAGACAGAGGAAAACATAAACACAGAGGAAATAACATCACCATTAACATAGCTCATGAATCATGTGAATGGTATTTTTATTATTGATGCCCAACTCAAAATAGTTACAATACTCCAATACAATGATCTTTTACAACACAGAGTCTAACAAGGTTCCAACCCTTAATAATGAAAATTCGAGTAGTATTTAACTAAAACTTGAGTTGGTTGCCATAATCTACTTGGGTCAAAATTCATTTATTACAAAACAACTAAAATTAAATAGGCATGGCCATGCAAGGCTTCAGAAAAAGATCTCTGACTACATATTGCATGTAAAATTAATTTTGAGCAGCTCTTTGTGGATCTAAACGCTTGGATGGCTCTGACATATGGTCCTGCCTTTCAAAAGATTGGGCTTGGGTAATTAATTCTAGTGCAATGCTGGCTACTTTCATTTATGGATGTTGGTGCCGATGTGCTTTGTTGCTCCTTTAGTCTCTATTGTTACATCTCCGCATCAATGCCCGACTCGACCTTCTCTATCTTTTTCCTTGTGACATTCAGCCTCGCCCTGCCTTTTTCTCATTTATCGGGTTCTACCTGAGTCTTTCTGTTGTGTGTAGCCTATTTCCTCATAAATGGTGCATAGACCTTATATGCCTAGTCGTGGAGGGATGGCGGTTGGCGGACGTGGACAGAATGAAGGACGATGGAAACGAATTTTCGAAGAGGGCCTTAAGTGGTAAGCGATAATATAGAAAGGGGGTGTGAAATAGCAGAAAGGCGACATGTATCAGGGAGGGGGTAAGCGATACCACCCATTTCGGAACCCCCCCATGGTTAATGTTCAGAAGCAGAGGGAGGGTGCAAAATGCAACAAGGACCATCGAATGAGGAGGGATTGATTTGAGATGGAGGAAAGATAGAGGGTGATGAGGAGAAGGTAATTACGTGGCAGGTAACGTGGGACCATACTTGACCTTTCAAATTCTCCTAGGTAAATGGTGGAAAACCCTTTAAATAGGTGGTTGAGTCTTGCTGTTGTGTTTAGCCCTTTTTTCTTCACAAAACCGCGCACAACACATCTGCCCGGACTTGAAAACCTTTAGGCATTTGCTTTCAAATACATCGCATCTGCGCCAAAATTGCACTTAGTACGGCGCAAGACTTAACATTTACCCTTCACACTCATCTTTTAAAATTTTTGATTTGCGATTGCGATTGGGTCCCACTGCAAGATTTTCCAAGCGGACAAGTGAAATATAGTTTAATAAACAGTAAAAAGCCGCCCGAACCATAATATGAATGTTTTCAAAGAATTCGAGGTGTATAGGAGGCAAATATGGGTCTCGCCAGTCCCACACATCGCACTTCATCACTTTTATAACACTTTTCACCCATGGTTATATTGTAAAACTTTCAATTATAATCTTCGTATTTGATGCTCAGATCCAACGGTCTTTTTTGTTGCTCTTTCTTCCTTTGATTATAATTTTTCTCCATTTTTGACTTACTAGCAACATTTCCCCCTTATATTGAATTGAAAGGCATAATAGATTCTTTTGAAGCTCTTGATAGTTAGGATTTCCCCTTTTCCTGAAAACAAATGATGGCCATGGAATACTATTTTCAGTATGGAAATCTAAGAAATAATCAGTCACCTGGTGATACTGTGAAATACAGGAGTATAACAGTGGCTCCAGCTAGGGATGGCATCTCCTTCAGGAGGTGTCAAGAACACCGTAGACTAGTGACTTGATCTATTGGGTGGATCCCAACCCTGCAACGTGATCTGCTACAACTTATGTGGCTGAAACCTTCAAGCTGAAGTCAACATTCTCTGCAAACTGAAGTCTGGCACATACTTGATCTAAAACTAGAAAGAAATCTAAAACTAAAATTTGAAAGATTCTCAGAGTGCTGAGCTTATTTTCACACCTCTCTACCCTAATCCAACTTGGAGATATATATACACTAAGTGAACTCCTTTCTCCAATGCAACTAATCAAGTAAATGACTGCATGATTGATTCATGTTCACCTTTTTGAGTAGGATAGAAAAACAAAATGGTCACTCCCATCTTACTTGCCTTTGAACAACAGTTCTCAAACTTTTCCTTAAACTCTGCAACAAACTATTCCTGGCGTCACATACTCCTTCTTTAGATGATTCTAAGAAACCAACAAAAGGATCTTGGAACAATACCTGGCCCTGAGGATTTAAATAACAAACTTCATCTTGGGTTGCTCCATGTTCCACTTTGTCATGCTTAGGATCATTCTGAAAGAGAATATCTACACATTCTTCATGGTCATCTAACATGGAATCCTCATAATATACCACTATGCTATCCTCAAGAAAACCTGATGTCTTGACTGAGTTGGCTGAATTCTATTTGAAGGCCATCATTTTTATGAATAGGAGTACTCTCTGGAAATAGGACTTATTGAGAAGGAAGAACAACATCAATATCAATCTGTTATTCTGTTTCTTGATGAGGAAAAGCTTCAGTACATAAATCAGCAGTAGAACAAATAGAAATAATCTCTTCATTACCTAAAATTTTAGAGGTTGGCTGCATGCTTAGAATCTGAATGATTTCTTCTTCAGTATAAGGAGGAGGGATTCTTTGTGGTCTTTGGCTTGAACAACAATTGTTTTCTTTCTCTTGTGAAGACTAATCATGAGGCTGAATGTCTTCTTTAGCGTAAAATAAAATATCATATGAATTATCATTTGTCCCCATAGGGAGATCTTGTGGATCTTCTTTCATTTCCTGATTGCTTTCATTTTCAACTAACTTCTCTTGGTTATCATGAAAGTTAACTTGAGAATGAAATTCATGAATTGCAGCGAAGAGATCCTCAGGATGAGAATTTCCTATATCTTCATCAATATTTACAAGATATTGTATGATATCCTCAGATTGATCACAACAATTTTCAGCTAATGATAAATATGGAGAATTTTATTTATAATGCTCATAAAACACCCTGTGGAAATATTTTAAAGAAAACAAACTACCAGGTTTTAGACCTTCATACCATTCCCTTGCTTTCCCTTCTAATGTTACCATGAACATCTTCATGAGGAAGTCCTCATGCCATTCAAATTTCAACGTACATGAGTGTATATGAAATTTAATGAGATGTAACAAAGCATCATCAACCTTCTCATCTTGAAAAATAGAAATTCTTTTGTCCCAATTTACCTGAGGCATTTTGTGTGGGAATCCAGGAATGTGCTCTCTGTTCATTGGAGCATACATGCGTTGTATACTTGAATCCATCGTCAAGAAATCAGAGAATGGGGTCACTATATATTCACAACAAATCTAGATTCTTCTACCAGTGGAGTCTTTAGGTCAACTGAAAACTATGGGGTGGCCAGGTGGATGATTTCAATTTTCTTGCGTCCAACGGTTTTCCGCCATCAACAACCAGATACCAATCTTGGAACATACTTGAATCATACAATATTTTTACTGGGGTTTCTAAGTTCTGATGAAATATTAAGCTTTTCAATAACTCATTCCCTAGTATGGTCGCCATTATGTTAGCTCTTTGTAATTTGTAATATTGGAAAGAAAAAACAACAGAGGAAAACATCAAACCACTATGGAGTCTGGGACCTAGCCTTCCTAGACTCGGAGAGGGCTCTCTCTGTTCTTTATGATTTATGATTTAGCTTCATGATTATAATTGTTGATATTAGGCTAGCTATATAGATTATGTGAACTGTTGGTTTTGATTGGTTGGGTGGTTGGACAGACAGAATTGTGAAACTTAATCCATTGGGCTATGGAGTCATAAGAGGCTGAATTGTGCATCAAATTTTTCAAGGGGAATTCATAGGGCAAGCTAATTATGCAAACTAGATCTTACTGGCAGTGTGAATATGAGATGAAAGAAAGTAGTGATTTCAGTAATAGCTAAAGAGTAGTTAAGAATTATTTAACTTTACTTCTGAGGAAGAACATTAAGATAAAAAAACCAAACAGAATTAAGGTGCTCTCTCAGCAAATCTTAATATAAAAATTTTGTTTTGTAATCAGAGAAACTGATGCATAACATGAAAAGACAGAGGAAAACATAAACATAGAGGAAAGAGAATCACCATTAACATATCTCATGAATCCTGTGAACGGTCTCTTTATTATTGATGCCTAACTCAAAACAGTTACAATACTCTAATACAATGATCTTTTACAACACAAAGTCTAACAAGGTTCCAACCCTTGATAATGAAAATTCGAGCAGTATTTAACTAAAGCTTGAGTCGGTTGCCCTAATCTACTTCGGTCAAACTTCATTTATTACAAAACAATTGAAATTAAATAGGCATGGCCACGCAAGGCTTGAGCAAAAGATCTCTGATGACATATTGTCTGTAAAATTAATTTTGAGCAGCTCTTTGTGGATCTAAACGCTTGGTTGGCTCTGACATATGGTCCTGCCTTTCAAAAGATCAGCATTGGGTAATTAAGTCTGGTGCAGCGCTGGCTACTTTCATTTATGGATGCTGGTGCTGATGTGCTTTTTTCCCCCTTTAGTCTCTCACTACAAGGAAAATACCCTCTAGTGGATTTTTTTGAGGAACCACAAAGAAAAATACCCCATACATCCGTTTCTAGCAGAGGTTACTAGAGGAGGTTGGCGGGCGGAGGGTTTTGCAAATGTTTTCCTATCGGTGTTGTTATCGTTAAAACTCACCCCGGTGCTCTAAAAAAAATAAAGCACCGGTGTGGCCAAAATCATTGGCACACCGGACACCGTGAACTCCGTACACACACGCCCGATGCGTCATAATATAATAGAGCACTGGTGCCTCACAACTCGTCTGCGCCGGTGCATTATAAACACAATGCCAACACCAAAACCACCTGGTGCAGTAGACAGAAACCGCACAGGTGCATCATAAAAAACACGCCAAAACACAAACCAACTGGTGCATTTGCAGCAAACAGTATCAGTGCGCCTATAAACAACATGCACTGGTAAAGGGTTAAATTAAACGACAAAAAACCCAGATTTTTCAATTTTCCAGTGCTCCTGAGCTATCAATTACCGGTACACACGATACCATAGAATGCACCGGTGCGCACTGAACATTGGCACACCGGACAGCATGCGCAAAGTACACACTGCCAGGGCATCCAATTACTGTAATGCACCGGGGCGTCAATACTCTTTTGCGCCGGTGCATCATAAAACACTGCGCCAAAACAGAAACAAACCACTGTGTTCTTCTCTAAGAGCACCGGTGCACCAGAAATAGCACGCACTGGAATAGTGTTATATGAAAAAAAAATTAAGGCCGAAAAACCGGTGCTTTACCATTACGTTGCGCCGGTGCATCATCAAATTTTCGCGCTAAAACTGAAACATCCCGGTGCGTGGTTAGGGCAACGCCCAAAACTGATACTGCCTAGTGCGGTTTTATTTAACGACACCAGTGTGCTTATAAAACCCTGCGCACTGAAATAGGGTTAATAAAAAAAATTACGGCCAAAAAACTTCATTATTCACTTTCCTCAGTGCTCTAGAGCTCTCAAGCCCCAGTGCTATTTCCTTATTTCTAAGCTGCCCTGACATCGGTGCTCTCATTGCACCCATTGCACGCACTTCTGCTCTCCATTGGCCACCAATATGCAGCTTGCATTTTGAAAAATAGTGGGCAAATTTTATTTTCCAAATTTTACAGCCAATATGCCTCCTCAACCGTGAAATGTACAGGTATTTTTCTAGTTTTTCTATAATTAAGCCTTTTACCGGATTAGATATTGAAATAAACTTAAAAATAACCATTACATATATATATATATATATATATATTTGTCGTGCGGTGCGCTCGAGCTGTTTGGCTCACACTGGTAGCGGTGCTACCTGTAAAATTTACAGGCAGCGCTGCTACCGATGCTAACGATAACCGCACCGTTTTCGGGGCAATGTCGGAAGGCGCCCCGAATAATTTTAAATTAAAAATAAAAAAGAAAAAGGCAGTGCACTCATTTATCTGGGCGCACCGTTGACCCCGGAAATCACCGTGTTGTGCGTTGACTGCATTTGTTGCCCCGGTTTATGTCAGCGCACCGCATTTTTCATTCCAAGAGGGTCAACGGTGTGGCTGGGTAAAAGACCACACCATCAACTATGTCATTGTCATAAAGTTGGTGCGCTGACATGACTATATGCATCGGGGCGTATATTTCAGTCAGCGCACCGCTATTCTGAATTATATACAGTCCACGGTGCTTGAAAAATAGATATTGACACCGAATCTGATGGGTTTTGTTTCATTAGGGGCCCCGGGGATGGTGCGCTAAAATATTAGGACGCATCGGCACCAGTGCATGACTATTTTAGTGGAGCACCGACTTGTATGTATGTTTTTTTTTCAAAAAAAAATATATATGTATATTTATAAATACATTTATGTTTTAATAATAAAAAATTATTTAATATGGCAATGATTCAGAGAGAACAAGAGCAACAGTAGCAACAACAAGCAGAACAATATGACATGATTCGGAAAATGGGAGGCGAGAGAGAGGGAGAGAGATGGATGCCCTCGCCCTCTTACTGCAGATGCCCAGGAGATCCTTAAGCAGGTAGGCCTCCTCAAGTTCTATGAGGAGGCTATTTCCGGCCTAAAGGCCCATAGTGTGTTTTTGAGACATCTTATTGGCAGGTGGAATGCCCACCGACAAGCTTTTCAGGTTCGTCCTGACCAGTGGTACACACCCACTGAGGAGGAAATTTATTTTATTACAGGACTATCGAGGAGAGGGGTGGATTTTCCCTCATTCCCAGACATGCCACGTGGTTGTGTAGCAGGGAGTCAGTGAGTTTACTCCCAGAGATACATTGGAGCACATGTACTGTCTCCTTTAGAGTTTAAGGTACCTGGAGGTCAGTTACGTATAGGTTATTTTGGTAGACAGGATGTGCAGTGCCTCTCTATTATCGCTTCGATCATTTCGCACAACACCAGTGGCGGGCAACGCATTAGTTACTCGCTTTTATATTACGTTGATTCTTTAGTATAGCAGCCACGAATTTTCAGGTGGTCTGCCATTTTTTTGCCACAGTTTTGTACGGCCTTAGATAAATGTCGTGCTCATGCACAAGGGAGGGTCAACTTCCCTTTTGCTTTAGAGCTGTTTTGTTTATTTTTTGAGAGGTTTCCAAAGATGAGACTTAGTTTTGTTCGATAGCCTCGTAGGCCGATGATGGAGGCCCAGATGTGCATGTGGGGGAAGATGATGCCCAAGAGGGGAGACACTATGTTTCCAGCGAGGATATCACATGATTCGCTGGACTTACTAGCCAGCATTGGCAGGTTGCATCCCTTCATTATGGTCCCATGTCCTTATACTGGACTAGATTGGCGAGGGTGTCCCAATATCCTCTTCACTCCTGATGAGCCGCCAGATGATAGAGGTAATATTACTGTTTTATTTATATTTATTCTAACATGTTCTTTAATCTTTAACTTTCTTTTATTAAATTATGTAATGAAATTGTATAATTATTGTTGTGTACTTGTATATATTTTGCAGACATTGGCTCTTTTGATGGCGATGAGATGCCAGATCCACCACATGATCGAGGTGTCGATCCTGATGATTACTATCAAGAGATGGCTGATGCGCCGTCGGAAGATGAGGCCGGTGGCGTAGCAGAGAGACGTGATGATCCTCATTCGCCTCATGGTGCACCGGTACCGCCTTTTGCCATGCATGGTCGACCTGAGACCAGATACCGGATGGAGTTGGGCAGCCAACTCTGTGGATTGATTTCAAATGCGGGCATCAGGCCCACTCATTACAGAGAGATACAAGGTGATGATAGATTGTTACGAATGTGGAGAGGCATGCCGCGTGACATGTATGGCCTGATGCGACATGTTATAGGAGCTACGACAACTGTTACACGATTGAAAATGATTGTCCGTAGCTATAGGCATAGTCGAGTTGTGGCACATGATGGACAGTCTGCCAGCAACGACTCAGATGCATCTCGTGATCGTTCACCTCACAGCGTGCCTAATGATCAACATGAGGCTCCACTACCAACATCTGACACTAGTCATCATGGAGATGAGGCTGGACCATCGGCCACATCCAGTTAGCAGCTTGCAACATCCATCATGAATACTAGTCATGATCATCATGAGAAGGCTGGACCATCGACCGCCGAGGCTGCAGTACTATTGACTAAGTAGGCTGCCTCCATTACTACTGCGCCTCATATTGATCATGTTGTACTACCACTAGCGGATGCATCCATTAGTACTAGTGATCATCATGATCATGAGCAAGCTAGTTGACCAACGACTGTCGAGGCTGCACCCAGCTTTACTGAGAATGCCGCATCCACTAGTACTAGTGTTACTGATGTTGTTATACTACCACTAGCGCCTAATCCATGACATGATTTATATTACAGTTATATATTTTTAACATTATATATATATATATGGTCCACGTATTTTATGTTCATGTTGCAGTTGTACTTAATTTTCATGTTAATGATCATCATGATGTGGCGCATATTGTTAGTCATGTTAGATATGTTCATTTAATGTTTAGCTTGCAGATATATGTGTTTATGTGATAGGCGCATGAGTTATTTGACATTATATTGAGATGTATATTTGATGTTTGTGTTGTGATGATGTTAATATATAATGTTAATTTGATGTTAATTGAATGTGTTTATTAGTCAAATATGATTTTTGTATGATGGTTATCATGATCGTCATGATGTTTATTAATTAATTTAATATTATTAAATGACCATGATATTTATTAAATATTATGTCGTGAATGTAATTGTAATTTAAATTTTAATTCTATGTAAAATTGTAAAATTGTATTTGTATTTGTACTAATTGTAATTTTAAGTGTAATTGTATGTAAAATATTTATTAATGTAACATTTTAATTGTAATTGTAATATTTAATTTATTCTGAAATGATTGTAATTGTATATATGAAAAATTGTAAAATTGTAATTCTAATTCTAATTGTATGTAAATTTCACAAATTGTAATTGTATTTGTAATTGTAATTTTAATTGAATTGTATGTAAATATTTGTAAAATTGTAATTGTAATTGTAAATGTAATTCTATGTAAAATTGTAAATGTAATTGTATTTGTAACTGTAATTTTAATTGAATTTTCTGTAAAATATTTGTAAAATTGTAATTGTAATTGTAAATGTAATTATATGTAAAATTGTAAATGTAATTGTATGTAAAATTAAAATTGTAATTCTAATTCTAATCGTAATTCATGTATGTAAAATTAATGTAAAATTGTAATTGTAATTTTAATTATAATTGTAATTGTAATTTTAATTAATGTAATTGTATGTAAAATATTAATTTGTAAAATTTTAATTCTATTAATGTGAAAATTTTAATTGTATTAATGTGAAATGATTTTATTAAAATATTTAAATTTGTAAATTTGAAAATAATTGTAAAATAACAAATATAGAATAATACAAATTTTTATAACATAAAGTTTAGAAAATAATGAAAATAAATTCATGTACTTTATAATTATCATTATTTTATTATGATCTTACATATATAAAGTTTAGAAAATAACGAAAAATAAATTCATGTACTTCATAATAATCATTATTTTTTCTGATCTTACATACAACCAAAAAAAAGAAACTTTAAAAAGTCCAGTGCACTTATCATCCTAACAGGCCCCGGTGCATAGTATTAATAAAACACACCGGTGTGTCACATTTATGCGCATCGGAAACGAATAAACGTAAATTAAAAAAAAATGAAACTCTATTTTGTTTAAATTTAAAAAAAGCGGCAATTTGAAAAATGGGCGGCAAAATATTTTTGAAAATCTAATTTGATAAAATAATTCTTTAAATACTAAATATTTTTCATTATTTCACTATTTTTGCTAAAAATTTTCAGTCAGATTTTTGCAGGAGACAAACTTGGAGCAAGAGAGCACAAGGGCACCATGGATGGTGAAATACGTTCCAACAGAAGTATTCAGACAATCAGAAACCAAAACTCTGGTGATTCAAAGCCTTTATCATAGAATTTTAAACCATTTCGTGATTAAATTTAATTCTTTTTTTTTACTTTTTTCTGCAGTTTTTTATTTTTTCCTGCAGTTTTATCCATTTTTACCCTGAACCCTTTATTTTTTTGTTTTTTCCCTTTCTTCTCCCTGTTTCTGTGATTTCAGAATTAAGGTTTTGCATTTTAGATTGACGTCCAACCCACGGGACAACTTGCATAGTCAGATCCCAATCCATTCGTGATTTGTGTGATTTTTTGAAATAATGGATTTTTCTTTATCGGTGCGCCTTGTGTATGCCACTGCACCGGTGCTCTATATTATTACAGCACACCCGCAAGTTCTGTGTCGTAAAAAATTGAAAACATTTTTTTAAATCTGTGCGCCAAATCTAAAATAGAGCATCGATGCTCTCTTTAACTAGGAAAGCATTGTACGGTGTATTACACCATTTTTGCAGTGCGTTTATAATACCCTACGCATCATTAGGTTTATTACACTGTTTTTGCGGTGTATTTATAATACCAAATGCACCACACAGCGTATTATATTGTTTGGCGGTGCGTTGTTAATATATTCACGCACCGACGGTGGTGCGGATTTCATGAAAGGCGCACCGGTGTCTCGAGATTTATTTTCTAACTGAAAAGTTGATAATTTATTTATAAATATATTAATGAATGATATGCTACAGGTTTCAGATTGATAAAAAAATGACTGACAAGATATAAAGTAACAAAAATACTGTTAACACATCAAGAAAAGCAAAAAAGACAAGTTCTTTGTAAATTCTTTATAAAAAATATTATTTTTGAACTATATGTAGCTTTAACTAATATGTATTATTTACTGTGTATCATGTAGAGCCACAAAATGACGAATCTCGATATGATTATTTTTTATCTACGACCAGAGGAGCGTAAAAGTTTAATGGAAAAATTGCGAAAATATGAATAAAGTGAATGAAACAATACTATCGATCCAATATGAGTTTCTTTTTTTAATTATCATTAATAATATACTTAAAATTATTAGATAACATGTGTCAAACACTCTACTAATTCACATATGTTTAATGTTCTACAGGGACCAACAACTCAGAAAAGGAATGTTGTTCTAAGAAAAGAAAAAAAATAGAACATGCAAATGAAAATGAATTGCTCCTTGGCTCATCTGGAGTGGTGCTGGAAGTTAACGAAAGGGGGAAAAAATTTTACAAAAGTTTGAGGGATCTAGTGGAACGAATACAACAACGTGCTTCAAATGTAATATGTGATCATTGAATTTTTCGATCATTAGGTACAATAAATAAACAATTTAGCATTAAATATTAATTTTCAAGATTTTTCTTGCAGAAAAGAAAAGAAAATGGAACCCATTTAGCACATAAAATAGGACGACAAGGAATAAAACGGTTGATCTCTAAGTTTGTGAGTAATTGTTACTTCCTTATAACAACTTAACTAGATTTCATTTTTGTATTTTTTAAGTTGTTTTACAAAAATCATCATTAAATGTCTTCAAACAGGTGCTAACATACAAAGAAGAACCATCAGACGAATTGATTGAAATTAGGTTAAATATGGGTTGTGAGTATATGTTGGCATATCAGAATTTAATTGTGGAATTTGTAAGCATCTATCGATCTTGTTTTACTTAGCTCCGTCTATAATTAATAGAACAAAAACATCTTTTACATTAAATATATGATTTGTTATGGGGTATGAAACTTGCAGGAAACAAAGTATGGAACTGCGCCAACAGATGAAATTTTGAAAGATGGCATGGTACATG
The DNA here is from genome assembly GCA_034641835.2 of Pinus albicaulis. Taxonomy (NCBI): domain Eukaryota; kingdom Viridiplantae; phylum Streptophyta; class Pinopsida; order Pinales; family Pinaceae; genus Pinus; species Pinus albicaulis. Next base: position 1,602,873,481 of record CM076575.1, on the reverse strand, counting down.
GTTTTGAAAGAATGTGTATAGTTTATGAGTCAATTTTTGCTATGGTACATCATTTTTCTTTTCGATTTACATTGATGTATATTATTTAATATTGGAATTTTCATTATTCTCACCAATCTATATAAACTCATTTCAGTTTATTTTTATGTTTGTAGATGGAAAATGAAGAAGAAGAAAACAATCAATGTCATGAACACAACATTCCTGAAAATAACCCAAGTCATGGAAGTAGCTCTGGCAATGACAGTAGTTGAAGCGAAGAATGATGATCACTATGTAATTTGGATATCAAAGCAAAGCGTTTTATTTTTTGAAATATGTCTGTGAAATCAGACATTTTGTTTAATGTAATGGACATAGTGTCCCAATTGAAAGACAAATGGATGCGAATAATTGTCCCATTTTGTATGATAAAGACTATCTTTTATATATATATATATATATATATAATCATAATATATGTTTTAATTTATTCTATTGTGTTCTCCATTGTCGTTCTCAAATGCACTAATAAAAATTTAATTCATATGAATATTGTTATAAGATTATATATATGTGTCTATTTTTGATGAATAATGAATTTTTAAAAACCACAATAACTCTGATATGATATAACAAATTAATCCAAATAGCACATTCAAATGCATTAATAAAAATGTAATTAATATGAATATTTTTATAAGATGTGTTGACTTTTGATGAATAATGAATTTAAAACAATCACAATAATTGGACTATCAGAGGTGGATGTTTCTAAAAAAAAAAAAATGAAAGCCGGTGTGTTTATGTGTCTATACGCACCTGTGTGTTTATGATTCTATGGGCACTACACTAATACCGATTCCAGTTATAAATATCAGTGTGTTTGTGTGATACTACGCACCGGGGTGTTTATGTATCAATATGCACTGGTGCATTTGTAGATGCCATGTGCACCACACGAATACCGATACCAATTATAAATCTCGGTTCCTTTCTGTGATACGGAGCACCGGTGCCTCATAAAGATACATGCACCGGTGTGCTTATACGACCTATGGACACCGCTCAAATCCCAAGACCAATTAGAATGGCCCCATGCTTTGTGTCACCAACACCAGGCCCAGTGCTGTTGTTTTCCTTAATGGCCTGGTGCATTCTCCTTTGACCGCCCTGGTGCGTTGTCTACCGATACGCACTAGTGCATTCAAACCTGATAAGAGCATCGATGGAAAAGCATCCGTAATAACCTCCGACCGCCCATTTTTTTTTAGTTGTGTTAAATTTTCGTTAAAAGCTCCGCCAAAACCTCTGTTACCAGAAATGGATGTGGTAGCATATGTTTTTTTGACAATTTTGGACAATTTAATAACACTAAAAACCTCCTTTATAACCTCCGCTAGAGGGTATTTTCCTTGCAATGTCTATTATTACATCTCCGCATTAATGCCCGACTCAACCTTTTCTATCTTTTTCCTTGTGACATTCAGCCTCGCCCTGCCTTTTGCTCATTTGTCAGGTTCAACCTGAGTCTTTTTGCCGTGTGTATCCTATTTCCTCATAAATGGAGCACAGACCTTATATGCTCGGTTGTGGAGGGATGGCGGTTGGCGGATGTGGACGGAATGAAGGACAGTGGAAACGACTTTTTAGAGGGGGCCTTAAGTGGTAAGCGATAAAATATAAAGGGGGTGAAAAATAACGGAAAGGCGACATGTAGCAGGGAGGGGGTAAGCGATACCACCCATTTTAGACCCCCCGCATGGTTAAAGTAAGGAAGAAGAGGGGGATTCGAAATGCAAAAAGGACCATCGGATGAGGAGGGATTGATTTGAGATGGAGGAAAGATGGAGGGTGATGAGGAGAAGGTAATGATGTGGCAGGTAAGGTGGGACCGGACTTGACCATTCAAGTTCTCCCAGGTAAATGGTGGAAAACCGTTCAAACGGGTGGTTGAGTCTTGCTGTCGTGCTTAGCCCTTTTTTCTTCACAAAACCATGCACAACGCATCCGCCCAAACTTGAAATCCTTTAGGCCTTTGCTTTGAAATACATTGCATCGGCGCCAACATCACACTTCACACGGTGCAATACTTAACATTTACCCTTTGCACTCATCTTTTAACATTTGTGATTTGCGATTGCAATCGGGTTCCGCTAAAAGCTTCTCCAAGCGGATAAGTGAAATTTAGTTTAATAAATGGTAAAAAGCCGCCCGAACCATAATATGAAGGTTTTCAAAGCATTCGAGGTGTATGGGAGGGCAATATGGGTCCTGCTAGTCCCACACATCGCACTTCGGCACTTTTATAACGCTTTCCACCCGCGGTTATATTGTAAAACTTGCAATTATAATCTTTTTCGTTGATGCTCAGATCCAACTGTCTTCTCTGCTGCCCTTGCTTCCTTTGATTATAATTTTTCTCCCTTTTTGACTTACCAGCAACATTTTCCCCTTCTACTGAATTGAAAACTATAATAGATTCCTTTGAAGCTCTCCCTTTTTGACTTACCAACAACATTTCCCCTTTCTACTAAATTGAAAGGCATAATAGATTCTTTTGAAGCTCTTGACAGTCAGGATTTCCCCTTTTCCTGAAAATAAATGATGGCCATGGAATATTATTTTCAGAATGGAAATCTAAGCAATAATCAGTCACCTGGTGATACTGTGAAATGCAGTAGTCTAACAACACATGACCACCCTATCGATATGATTCCTGCCCCGAGGCTCTTTACCACTCACTCGTGCGAGCATGATGAGTCGGTAGGCACGTGGCTTGGGGTCGGGCGGGCCTTAACTACCCCTCACCCACTAGTCCAAGTGATTGGACACCCCCAGCGGGGAGATCAAAATATACTCTTACTATGAACTTAGCTTAAATCTTATCATTAATAATATTCACCAATTAAAATTCAATAAAATATAAAAATGATAATACTGGCCAGATTTTTAAAAAATATATAAAAATGATAATTTTGATAAATAATTATCTAATAATATTATTTTCACATTAGAAATAAATAAATAAATATTAAAATGATAGAACTTGCAACAAAATAATAATAATAATAATAATGATTTATATATATTTATTAATGAAATAATATGTATTGAAATTATTATATTTTATTACGTTAATAATAATTTTCCTCAAATATAATTAATATATATATATATATCTATATATATATATATATATATATATATATATACAAATCAATTTTTTAAATATTCTTTATTTTTATTAATTTTTACATTTTTTCAATTTTATTACTTGTATTTATTATTATTATTTTTCAATACATTTTTGTAATGTCTACTAAATTATAGATAAATGGTGATTGAGTACTTTGTTAAGATACTCCTTGATATCAAGTCATAGATTCAATTCTCCACTCAAAACAAAATAATATATTAAACATAATAAAAATATAATCCCGCTAAATTCCAATATATATATATATATTCTGCCTTAACTTTTATTTTCACTTTCATAATCGCATAAACTTACTTTTATGTTCTCATATTCGCATTTTTTTTATTCTGCCTTAACTTTTATTTTCACTCTCATATTGGCATAAACTTACTTTTTCGTTTTCCTGACTTCTGTTCATTCTGGCTTATCTCCCATGTTCATTCAGTTTTATCTCCCAAGTTCTAGCGATTTCCAGGTTTGCATAAACTTTCTTTCCTATATATTAATAATAGTTCTTCACTGGTTATCATCCACACCCTATCCACCTCCATGGCTTCCACCACCGAACTTATCTCTATTGCAGCATGTTCCTTCCACCTGTCGACGTGGCCAGCCGGGCCCCTCTCTGTCTCTGTTGTCGCTTGTTTATCAGTCATGTATAACAGATTGATGAAAGAGACGTAATGTCATGCAATATTTAATGCCCCATTCGACCCTCTTTACTCCTTCAGTGCTTATTTTTGAATTTTAAAAACCTTCCATCTTTGGCGCTCATTTTTTTTAATTTGAAAAAACATTCAACTTTAGGCGCTCATTTTTTAATTTGAAAAAGCATTCATCTTTCTATGCATTTGCTCTGGATCATCATCATGCATTTGCTGTGGGTCGCCAATGATAACAAAAGGCCAAATGAAGCTTGTGCAACTTCACGGAGGTGAGGTAGGGCTAATAATAATGAATCTGCCTGCCATCCACTTAATTAGGGTGGAAGTACTCATAACCCTAATCAATTAGTGGCACTCATTTGAATTGTTCGTAACCCTAATTAATTAGCAACACTTGCGACTAATCTTTTTAATTAGATATTTAATAGTTTCAATTCTACAGTGTTCAATAACAAGATAGATTTAGAAACATTAACGGTGAGAGAAAAATAGAAGATAGATAAGATTTAAATACATTTGACGAAATGGTAATAGAATTATATTTACGCATATTTTAATTAATGGATGAAATGGAAATACAATAAGACAAGATTTAGGTAAATTTTAATAATAAATAACATAATTGATTTGGTGATATAATTTGGATTGAGATTGTGTTTTTTAATATTTCAAATTGCTTTTTAATGTAAAAATGATTTTTTACTTACTGTAAAATTTTTGAAATATTGGAATTATTGTAACACCCATACATTTAAAAAATAAAATAATAATTTTTTTTTTACCTATTATACCAAAGTTAACCCATAATCCAAAGTTAATTTACTTTTCATTACAGAAATCTTTTAACACCTTATATACCTTACCATTACACATCACTTTGCATTAAGGTTTTGGTCTTAAACGATAATTATACATATACCTTACTGTCGAAATGTCATAATATAATATTTTATTGTTTATTCCGTCGACATCTAACCTTATTGTATATCATTCAACGGACATTATCAGTGGGTATTATTTTAATATTACTCCTTTGCTAAGGTTTACCACACCCTGTAAATGTTTATGCCATGAATTGGTTCTCCCGAGGGTTATCTAGCACGAAATATGGATATTCAATGCTGAGTACCCAACATTCATTTCAGTTGGCAGGTGTGTGATCTGCTCAAATCTGTTGTGAGTTTTCATGGTCCTCCACACAATCTTCACCGTTGGATCTAGAGGGATCGAAGGTGAATGCTCTGGTAGGAAATTTGGCATAGGTTTTCTCGCCAACCCTAGCTGGCAGTCTCTTAGTTACTGCTTGTTGCGTCAAGGATTCTTTTAGCTCGAAGGGTTTGCTCCAACTGAGGGTTTCCTCCATTGGAGGGTTTTATTCTAGCGATGGAATGAATCTTTAAACAAACTATTTCTTCGAATACAGAAGAGGAGGTGCCTCTGTCCCTCATCCTCTGTCTTCTGGCTGGTTCTTCGTATTTCCTTATGGTTGTTTCGAACTCCAACGCCAATCCAAAGGGTTTCTCCTCTGTGTGGACCAGGTAACACATCAAATTTATGCATTAGTTCTCGTTTTCCTCTTTGGAATTTATCGTAGTTCACATGCCATGAGTTTTTAACTTAAGTTATTTTTCTTTTGTTGATTCTAGCTACTTAATTTGTAATCGAACGCAGAGTCCATCCTTAAAGAGCTCTCTAATTGTATTTTTAACTTAAGTTGTTTTTCTTTTGTTGATTCTAGCTACTTAATTTGGAATGGAACGCAGAGTCCATCCTTACAGGTATTGTATTTTTAATAAGAGCTCTTCCTTTACCACACAAATCTTTCATGGAATTCTTGATTACATATACAAAAGCTTATGTGTTTTCCGTCGCTTGCAGGTGAGTTCCAATTTTAGAATGGTCATTTTCCCAGGAATACTTCAATTTTAATTTTCATCGGTTTATTCCAAATTCTGAAATAGCTTGCTCGGCTTCCACCAGGTATGCTCTTAAGGATTTTCGCGCAGTAGCAAAGGTGTGTTTCTCCTCAAGCATTTAACCCTGTTTCCGGGGATGAAGACTTCTTCCCAAAACTAGTTTAATGGCTTCTCTATTGAACATATTTTTTGTGTAGTTATAATGTTAAACCTTCTTTCTTTCACTCTCGTGAAGACCTTCAGATGTTTAAACAATATTATCCTAGGAGAAGACAAATATTTTCGTTTACTATAGCTATATCGAAACTTCAGCTTCTGGGTTTAATTATTTTGATTTGTATCACAGGAATATATTATTACAGTTTGTAAAGTAAGTTTTTCAAGATAGTTTTTTATTCCTATTCTTTACTTAGGTTAATCAAACTACGGTTCTTGTTTCGCAATTTCTTCAATATGTGAATATATTACTTGCGGAGCTTTCGCTCCAGATTTCTGCATCTAATATAATACATTTCCTATGTTTATTACCTCACCAAATTGTTTTTGGTTGAGGGTTATATTTGTAAAGAGTCTTAGTACTATATTTACTGTTAACTGAATATGAAGGTTTGCTTTGATATTTTTACTGCTAAATAAATATGAATATTTCTCTACTATTTTTACTGTGCGGAATTTACATTTGTTTCTTTTCTTTTTTTCGAGTGTCCGAACCACCGAACTACTCCGTCTGAGTATAGATACCAAGGTTAACGATGTGCACCGGGTTGGGGTATCCTGCACCCAGTACCAACGATTAACCTAACTCAGTTTATGATACAGTAAAGTTTCCATTTGAATTTATTTGCTTGCATAGTAATAAAACTCTTCTATGTTCGCTTATCTCTTCATATTGCATTTCTTGGTAGTGGTTACTGCTACATGCATTCTATTAATTTAAAAGAATATTTACAGTAAAAATGAATGGTACAGTTTATAGATTTCACAGTTTAGTTAGTTTACTACGAGTAATTAATCTACCATACTTTCTTTATAACCTTCAGCAAATGATAAAAATGTCTGCAAGATAAAAACTGTAGAATCTGCTAGAGTAGTTCACAGCATCTTTCCTTAGTGTACAGAGTATTATAATTTTCATAACTTCACATTTCTAATAAAAAATAAATATCCAACAGAATATAGCTTTTGTAAGTATAAAATAAAAGTTCCAACAGAGTAATATTATAACACAGTTAGTCTAAATAGAACAGTTTCAACGGAGAATATATTATAACACAGTTCATCTAAATATATGTTACTGTATATAATAACTTAAAGAACAATAATTATTTTATGTCTAATATTAATAAAAAAAAACATTCACTTATCTGAAATAATTGAGTCAAGCTATGGTGTCCTCCCAACCAACAAGAGAGGCAATGATGCCCTTCTCTTTCCCCCGTGCTTCCACTGAAAGGTGCAGGTTGATAGTAGATTTTCTGTTGTGACCTCAAGACTACAACTCCAGTCATTACCAGAAATCTTCAGGAATCTTTGAGTGATTTCCACTAGTCTCTACCAGCTCAGGAAACTCTTCACTCTCTCCTTAGCCCATGAACAGAACCCTCATTCATCTTTGGGATGAGTCTCTTATCCCTAGAGGAGATGTTCAACTATCCAACCACCTTTCAGTTCTTGGAAAACATTTACCACCAACCTTTTACTTTTACTTTCCATAACTAATTTTACTATTCATAATTAAAAATAAGGAAAATAACTTTTTCCAGCAAAATAATAATTGTCTCACAACTCTAAATTAAAATATTTAATTAAATTAAGCTTAAAATTTATTGAATTTTTAATTTATAATTAGAAAAATAAAAAATACATATTAAATCTAAATGAAATATTTAAAATATAATATTTTAATATTGAGTAGTTTTTAAGTGTAATTTTTTGGAGTTTTAGGAATCTAGAAAAAAAAATGTGGCCAAATTTTGATTTGTATTGTTTAAACTAGTTTGGTTTTTTTACTACATATATGGGTTCAACACCCTCAAAATCCCTTAAGGCACTTAGATTGTGAAGAGTTCAAATTTCAAACTTGTAATTTCAATAAATCTCTTCAACTTTTTAAACAAATTAAGTCTGAAAATAAACATGAAAACTTTCCCAAAAAATAAAACTTAGAAACTACTCATATAACTATATTTAATTCAGTAATAATTAAAAACTACAATTTTATATATATATATATATATATATATATATATATATATATATATATATATAATAATAATAAAAATCATAAACATATTAATTTAAGAAACTCTAAAATAATAAAATATATATAAAAATAAAATAAAATACTTCACTTTTTCATAAAAAAAAAATTATATATATATATATATATATATATATATAAACATTTTTATATATTTTTATTTATATTTAAAAAAATTATAGATATACAATTTTTAAGCAACTTATAATATTATTTCTCATAAATTTTTATTTTGGTTTTGATCTTCAATATTTCCTCATCTTCTTTGTATCTTTATGTGGTTTTTTTTAATGATATACTTATAATACATATTTCAATAAATTTAAAATTACATAATAGATAGTAAATATTTTTATGTAATTTTAAATTTTTATTTAAATGTTTTTTCCATTTTAAATAAAATTATCATAATAAATCATATAAGATCAAATTTTCATAAATTTGTTAATTCTTTAAGATATACTTATAATACATATTTCAATAAATTTAAAATTACATAATAAATTGTAAATAATTTAAATTTATATTTAAATGTTTTTCCATTTTAAATAAAATTATCATATAAAATCAAATTTGGATAAGTTTGTTAGTGCTTCAAGTCTTAGATTATTATTATTATTTATAGTTTGTATAAAAATTTAAGGTGATTAAAGTTATTTAATAGCATTTATATCATGTATATTACTTTTTTCCAAAGAAAAAATTGAACCTTTTATATTTTGGTAAAAATTTACATCTCACATGCCTCAACATTCCATTTGTTTTCAATGTCCAAAAGGGCATTAGGTCAATCTGTCTAGAGTAGTCAAAAAATTGATAATACCAACACACTAATGTGTCACAACATTCAACTATATTGGAGTAGCTAACCAGTATGAGCAAAAAAAAGACAAGTGTATCATGGGCCTCCCATATCAGAAAACAACCTCGCAAAAAACATAAGAGTTTATGACAGTGCCACAATCACCCCCCTATACAAAAATAAATAAATAAAAAATGTCCAAAAATAAATATGTACACAGTGAACTCCAGGAGATGCATCATTTGTTGGAGTAAATAAGTAATAACATGGAAGACCCTATCAATACGGCCTAAAGTCTGACACACAGACATCATTTTTGACCTTCTCCATTATATGCCAGATCTCCATATCTTGTTGTATGTCGTCTTTAGAAAGACGACCAACTGCCTAATTTCATTCCCTGTAAATATGGCATACAGAAATAAGTACAAAATTCATTTTTAGTTCATGAATCTCTTCTAGTATAAGAAGCAACATAATATTTTGACATCTTTGTGCATTGTTGACCCAGTTAATAATTCCCAAAGATTTGAACCGAATCAATGCCAAGTCGTATGAGCTAGCAAATTAGTAGTTTTAGAGTTAGGAGTTCAGCAAAATTGTTTACGCCTTCACCAATACCCACTAATTCTGCTAGTGAAGTATTTTGATTTTTATGAATTATCATGCTCGTGCCACATCTCCTTTTATTATCGGGGTCCCCATCAAAGTAATCCCAAGGGATATCATGGTTTATATTTTCAATGCTAATGTGTCAGAGATTTGCAAGAGTCTGAAGTTAGAAGTAAGGACAAAATTTCTGCACATTCAGTTGCCACAATTGAAGGGGAGGTAGTGACATCCTAAAATATCCCTTTGTTTCTAGCCAACCAGATACCCCATGAGATAAATAATGGGATTCTTCTGAAATTATGATTTGTGTTTGTCTCCCACCAGTTCTGCCAAGCCTCACCACAATTTCCCCCATTCCAAAACGCTCCAAAATTTCTCAGAGACAAGGTGTGTTCCCATACTTTCTTTGAAAAATGAAAGAAAAGGAAAATATGATCCAATGACTCCTCTGCATCCTTACACAAACCACACCAACCTGGCCAACTTAATAATCTTTTTTAAATTGTATCCCAGGTAGGAACATTTTTCTTTAGGATACACAAGAAGAGAAAGTTTTCTTTTGCAAGCCCCTCCAATTTCCATAATGATTTGCACCACCATTATTATGCACCCCATTCTCTTCTCTTCATTAGGAAACCATAACCTTATTTTGGTGAGTAGATGCCTGATTTTGCATGAACCTCTCAAATGGTGTCTGAGAAATCTTTTACCCACACTCTCGTTCAGGCTAATTCCTTTATATATCACTGCCATTCTAGTCTCCACTCTTTATCAAGCTTCATATCATCTGTCGATTTCCAAGCCTATGTCCAAATAGTGGTTTCCTCGGGCTTAGCCATTTGATTGAGAAAATAGATCCCATTTTGATTTAAAGTCTCCACAAGACTCCTAGTGAGAGTGAAAAGTTTGCTACACCCCACCGATGGATCCAACCCAACCCTACACTTTTCACCATTTCCAACCCGCCATGCCAGTCCATTTTCCTCTAGCCCTAGTACCATCATTGTTGCTTTCCATCTCACTGGTCATTTTGTGAACCCTTTTTCGAGAAATTTGATCCAATAGTCCACATGGATCGGGTCTATGTGTTTTATTTTTCTGACAAAAACCTCCATCCTAGTTTTGCTACCAAAGACGTGGAAAAAGAGCCCATATTCTTTATGCCCCAACCTCCTTATTCCTTTGGTCTAGCAATTTTCTCTGAAGCCACCCAAGGGAGCACCATCTTTTCCTTCTTTAATTCCCATAAGAACCCACTACATATGCTCCGTATTTTGTTTAGTATACCTTTAGGGACCCACGACAATGAAATCCAGTACACCAAGATTGGCATCAAAACTGATTTTATGAGCACCAGTCTCCCTGCCCTTGACAACCATTAATAACTCCACTGATTTATGTGTTTCTTAATTTTTGAAACTAACCACAACCAATGTTTTTTTATGTAGGAGTCAGGTTTTAAGTGAAAACCCGAGTATTTAAGGCTATCCCCCATCTTGTTTTGGGAAAAATGGAGAAACTCTGAAACCCAAACAATATCAGTACCCAAAATGCCTTCATATGTTATTGACAATTTCTAGATATTTATTACCATACATGTAGCCTTCATGAACAATTCCAGAATGCTTTTCATCTATAGCACTTCCTCCTAACTCCCATTACTAAACAATAATATGTCATCCACAAATAACAAATGGGTAATGAACATGTTTGTTGCCACTTCTATTCCTTTTAGTTCACCTCTTCTCTTTACACAATGAATCAACTGGCTTAAACCCTCGGTAGCCAATAGGAACAACAATGGTGAAAAGGTACATCCTTTCCTGAGACCCCTCTGGTTATGAAAGAAAGGGGACACATCCCCATTAATAATAATTGCAAAGGACACAATTGAAATACATCCCATGATCCAATTTATAAAATCAATTCTGAACCCTAGATGGATCAGCAATAATCTTAAATATAACCAATTGATGCAGTCATAGGCTTTGGATAGATCAATCTTAACTATCATACATTTCTTCTAACCAACTTGATACTATGCATTGTTTCTTGTGCTACCCCAATGGCCTCATAAATCTGCCTGCCATCGAGAAAACAAAATTGTTCTTTAGATATATTACAATATAATAGAGGTTTTAATATATTTGCAATTATTTTGGAAATGAATTTTTATATACAATTGCAGAATGAAATAGGCCTGAAATCATCAAAATATGAGGGTGAATCTACCTTAGGAATGAGGGCCAGGAAATTCGTGTTGAAGGGATCATAAATAGATCCATTTTTTCAAGATTATTCCACCACATCAGTAATGGCCTCCCCCATCAATTCAAAGAAATGTTGAAAAAATTTCACAGTCCATCCATCTAGACCTCGGCTCTTGTGTTTCCGCATCACTCTCAGGACCATTTCAACCTCTTTTTGCTCCACTAGTGCCATGAGGTGATCATTTTCCACCTCATCCACATACTGAGGGAAGAGTTGTGCCACACGGATCACTTCCCCAATTGAAGCTCCCTCCTCAGTACCATAAAGGGATTTGAATTAAATTTTACCCATAGAGGTAAGATCATTGAAATATTTGGCAACACCAACACCTGGCTTATCTAGTTCCCAAATAGTATTTTTTTTTCTCCTCCCCTTTGCATAATTTTGAAAGAATTTTTTGTTCGCATCCCCTGCTGAGAGCCAAATAAAACGACTCTTTAGCCGCCACTACTCCTCCTTGTCTAATAACATTTTCCTTCCCCTCACCTCCAGAGTCTTTATCCAGTCCCTCAACCCTGCATCCACATAATCTTCAACCCCAAGGCTTTCCATTTGTTCTAATGCCTCCTCAATAGCCTAAAGCTCCTTTGTATCCATGGTAGCTTTCTCTTTTTCCCATTGAAGGGTAGCCTTCTTAATGTTTTTCAAATTGTTTACAAAGGACTGAGCGAAAGAGGATTTTTCTACCATATCCTAGGTCTCCACGTATCAACTACTAGATTATTATATTCCTCTTCTTTCAAGCATCCTACATTAAATTTGAAAGGGGATCCTAGTTTCTTGTTAGGTCCAACCAGTTCCAACATGATGGGAGAGTGATCTTATTGCCCACCAGAACCCACCCATTATCTAAAACCAGAGATTCAACTAGGCATATCTTCATTAAGGAGAAAGCGATCCAATTTTTTTTCTACCTACGCCTCCCCCACCCTTTTATTCCTCCAAGTAGGCTAGATATTTATGATATTAGAGTCAATCAGGTTTCCCTCCCTTAACTTGTTTAAAATAAATTAGCAAGGGGGTCTACCCATGCCTAAGGTCCCCAGGTCTCAGACATCCCCAAAGAGAAATTCAAGTTTCCCCCCACCACCAATTTCGGCCCGTACATAAATGTTTATGAGAGAAGGTTATTCTAGAAATGGACCCGATCCAAATAGGGAACATAAATGTTTAAAAAAGTAATTTCAATTCCAAGTTCCATAAAGAACAGTTCCACACCAATCAGCAGCTCAGAGGTCCAGGAATTTTTCATCTTAATAGCATTGTTTTTTAAACCAACCGTCAGTCCACTAGATCTCCCTCTGACATTTGAAGTCACAAAGGTCTATCTAGGGAGGAAAGATGAAAGAGTATCAAACACATGGCACCCTGTCCTGGAGTCTCTTGAAGCAATAGTACATCAAATCCATAATTGTTAATAAGAGCTTTTAGAGATATTTTTTTAGGTGCACTAGCAAGACCTCTAAAATTAAAGGGTAGTACAATCATTTAGTCACAATGTCACGAGATCGCACTACTCTAAGCGCCTATTTTAGTGAGAGTTGTTTTCCATTGGTTATATCAAGCATAGTCCTCAATTGGGATTTTGAAATATCAGTTTTTCGACCCCTGATCCTCTTTTATTTTTCTAGTAAGTGATTTTTCCTCAGCCCTCTAAACATCTCAAGCTCTAACTGTTTTTTTTCCCTATGTCTCAGATTATATGGAATAGTGTGAGTAGAGAGGTTTGGGATGGTTGTGATGATGCTATCCATGAACAATGATAGGTTACTAACACACAAAGACTCATTTTCTATCAACTCGGAAGGACCGTGCAACTTCATAGAAATTAACAAATGATCAATGAGTTTATAATAGAAGATAAAGGACAATGAGAAGTACCTGCCATATCTGAAGTAGGATCAACGGGGACTGGTTCATTATGCTCCTCGTTGGTATCCTCCACATTGCTCGACTCCATTTGATTATTTGGATTCCTAGTGCCATCCATTGGCATCGGCCCCTCCTCCTGCTGTAGAACCACATTTCCCTCTGCTACCTAGTTTTCTACCCCCACCTCTTGTGCCCCCTGATTCAGCCATTTACGTGAGCCCTATTTTATCCCACCCTTATGTCTCCTTGTTCAACTAAACCCAAGTGGGAAGTCCTAGCCAGGTGGCCATGTTTATGGCACCTATGACACCGAAAAGGAAGGTGTTCATAGTCAATCAAATGCAAGTATGAGTGTCCTTCCACGTGAAGAAGAATTTTAGTGATCAACCCCTCTCGTGGAGTGAGCCGAACCAGTATTCGTGCAATATTCCTCTCTCTCATCTCCAAAAACGACATGTATGCATCCAAATAGGTGCCCAAACTGTTTTCTATAGCCCTAAAGACGTCCAATGTCCATAAATGGGGAGGTAGTTCTGGGAGACGAACCCACACCATCATTTCATCCAAACTTTCCCGATTTGAGTCAAATAATGACGTCCACCTTTTGAATAGTATCAGAGAAATTATGAATCCCCATTTCCTCTCCATGACCCATTCCAGTGTTTTAGAATTCTGAAACTTGAGCATGAACCATCCTTTCGACAATGTAATGACTTCCACCTCCCTGTCCCGTGTCGAACCCCATTTTTTCCCAATCCATTCCAAGATGAACTCCACCAAATAAAATTTTCCACACGCCCTCCCCTCAAGTATGGATTCAGATGCTGCCATCACACTGTCAAAGTGTAAATCAACACTGAAAACCAAATTTTGGAACTCAATACTTTCCTTTATCACTTTCCATTTTTTACTTTTCACCCCTGCCTGTCCACCCAACTGCACTGATATGATTATGGTGTTTACCCGTTCATTCAAAGCCTCCTCTGTTGCTTTTGTGACCGTCACCCTCCCCCCCACCTCCAAGCCATCAACAACCCCAACTTCAATAGGCCTTATACCTGATTGTGCCTATTCAATTCTTGCCTCTAAGTTCCCCCACTTCTCGGGTACATTCTCAATAAAAATATCCCCCGCTAGTCCCCCAATAACATCTAGCAGTATGACAGGCACCCCTGTTGTCTCACCATACAATATACTTCTGAAACCCTCCTCAGTGCACCATCCCAAAACCTTCAATCCAACGCCTTCTCGCTCTAAGACTCCCAGCGAAAGGAACGAGCCTAACCCTATGCTCGAAAGCAAATTTTCATGACCCCACAAAGGCTCAGGATTTAACCCAAAATCAAAACATGTATTAAAACCCTCTTTCTATTCATAACCCACTCCAAAAAAAATGTCCTCCAAACCCCAGAAGGAAAAACATGGATAATCAATTTTGTCGTAGAAATTGAACTTACATGTGGGTTTGCAGAGCAACTGAGGGTTCTAGCTTCTAGGAGAGGTGCTACATGTAGACCCTCTGACAATTTTTTGTCAGGACCTTAAGCTTTACTATGCACCTTCAAGTCAACACCCTTCAACAAAGTGAAACCCTCCACTGGACTCCATCTCATCTTCTCAACACTATCCATGCCAGCATGTGACCCAGGTGGAAGGGTAACCTTTTCCAAATTCTGTTTTGTTGGCTCCATCCCCCAAACCGACAGAATATCCTTCGTAACTGGTTCCAGGTGGAAAAAATCTTTATCTTTATCCATCCTATTTACCTAGAGACCCAACTACCAACTCACCCACCTAGTAAAAATGATAACATGTATATTACTATTTTAACCAATTGAATTATAATTTGAAATAGTAATGATTTTATTTTTATGTTGAGTTATTATAATAGGAAAAATTGACATAATTTTCGAGTAAATATATACAAAATATTTAATTATGTTTTTATTGTGTTTGTTCTATAACATTTTTAATCATAAACATAGTAAGTAATAACATTTGTATTAAAAAGTTGCCAAATTTTTCCAATTCACAAGGGAAAATATTATATAATAGTATGCTTAAACATATTGTTTAAAAAATTATCTATTTAAGCTTAGGATATTGTGAATTCTTAAGTTGGACTTAGGGAGGTATTCAATCAATGGGAATTATAAATTAGAATAGCCACATAATTTTATTATTATTATTATTATTATTATTATTATTATAAGATAAATTGATAATCTATTATTATTATTATTAAAAGATAAATTTAGAATTTAGAATTCTAGTGAGAAAAATAAATTGTGAGGAAAATTATTTGCTTATAAATTTATTTAATAATATTAATAATCAATTTCTATTATTATTATTAACTTAGATTTTAGATATATTTTAATATTATTACTTTGTCTAGGTTGAATTATTATAATATAACGAACCCATTTTAGAGTGACTTATAAAACGATTGTTACAAATTTTTAATTATTGTCATTGTGGGCATAGGGGCACTCAACCCACCAGTATGGTAGAGATATTCTCGATCTAGTATGGTAGAGATATTATAATGTAATGTGATGTAAATAAAAATAACAACAAAAACAAAATTAAATAAAAAGATTAATGTAAAGTAATGTAAACATTTTAAATTGGTTTAAATAAAATAAAATAAAAATAAAACTAAAACTAAAAATAAAAATAATCATATAAAAAATGAAATAAAAATAAAAATAAAAACTACTCATGGTATTGAGAGGCCATAGTATTGAATCATGGTATTCACTTAGAACATAGCATATTTAAATGAGAAAATTAAACTATCCTAGATTCATCTTAACTTTGGATCTACCAAGTTCAAATATCTTGAGATGCAAACAGTGAAAAGAGATTTGATCTTGTTGGGCACTTGGTAGATTCACAGTTAATATGAATCTAGGCTGATAGTAACTAATATTGTTTCTATTCAAAACCATTTTTTAATATATAAAGTTGACATCACTTTAAACTTTATAAGAAAAATATTCTATGAATAAGTCTTCGTTATAATGTTCAAAGGATCAAATAACATATAGGAACAATTAA
This sequence comes from Pinus albicaulis, assembly GCA_034641835.2. Taxonomy (NCBI): domain Eukaryota; kingdom Viridiplantae; phylum Streptophyta; class Pinopsida; order Pinales; family Pinaceae; genus Pinus; species Pinus albicaulis. Next base: position 1,602,856,842 of record CM076575.1, on the reverse strand, counting down.
TTTATTATTATTATTATTATTATTATAGTAAAAACTAAGTTGACGGAGGTTTAATTCATGAACAATACATTAATGTGTAAGAAACTTTTACCTATTTAAAGTTATTCAATAACATTTATTTTGATAGTGTGTCCAATTTTATTATTAATCAATTTAATGATAAAAAAATGATTATGGAACACAAATAAAAATGTGTGTGTGTGTGTGTGTATATATATATATATATATATATTCAATTATACGAGTCTTTTGTGAAGTGTTTGAACATATTCTATTTTTTTTATTTTTATTTTGTTTTGTAAATTGATACTATATTACATATGATTACATTGTTCATCCAAGGAGGACTTTGAACCCCAAAACTCGCAAGACCAATGTTTTCACTCACATAGCCATCTCCATAGGATAAATTTATATTCTTCTTAAATTCATATTTTTTCATATTTTTTATTACCATTAATATTTATATTATGTATTAATAAAGGTTCTCTTAGGATATTCTGACACATAGGAAATAGTTAAGTATAGCTTGGTCTAGCGTAGAGTTAGGTAAAGTGCGTTTTTTTACTATGTACATTTGTAACTTATAATCCGATGATCATGATATGTAGTGATCTGACGGTTCACTCTCTCCTAGGTATTATCGACACTTGATTCGTGACTTCACACCTGATTAGTCCATGATCTCTATTTAAATAGAATGGAGGGTCATTTTTCCAGTAACCGTTTATGAGAGAAGCTTATGTAAATCTTCTTTCTTTATATTAATAAATTGCTTGAAGTGGCCGCATTGGCTCAGGTCATCGACTATTTCCCTCTTCGAGGGTTTCAACCACATCAAATAATGGTGTATTGATTTGTGATCTGTTTTTGAGTGGTGAAATTTGGTGTTTGGTCTACGAAACTTACCCTGTAAATTCCTACATGGTATCATAGACATTTTGAGGGTCGCATCCATTGTTGATCCAAATCTGAAGCTAGTTTGACTGCATGTGACTTTCGTTTTCCATGTCTACTATTTATGACCACTTTTAGGCTAGGAGAACTACTATGTTGTGTCGAGAGCGTCTGTTATACTGAATAACCCTTTTCGTTTCATGTGAAAATGTTTCCGGTTGCCTAAGTTATGTCATTTTAGATCTGGAGGTATAAATATCTTTTTTGCAGTTATATTTATTAATGCTTCTATTTATTTCGGTTCCCTCTGTTTATTTCAGTTTATTATTTTTTTATTGTCAGATCTATACTCTCTTCTCTCTGTATGCTCTTTTCCCTGCGCTGTGTACGATCTCGACAATCAGAAACAAGAAGACGAGATTTTTCTGCTACGTATGCTCTTTTTCCACGTCTTTGTGCGATCTCAGGAAATCAAAAATAGCGAAAAAAAGATAGTTGACGGTAAAACTAACCGGAAATTTTACGTTCTGCCATAAGGCTTTTATGTTGTTTTTTTTTCCACAGAATTTGTGTTTTTTTGCAGAAAAGAAAAACACACACATCGAAGAGCAAAAAAAAAAAATTTCCTTACTCATTTCAAACAATTACAAAATCCTTTTACTAGCTCATTTGGTGTAAAGTTACTTTATGAGAATAGAGGTCTTGGGTTCAAGTCTCTTTGGCAAGCTTTTTTTTGTAAAAAAGAACTTTTTGTTAAGTTATTTTTTCTTAAAAATAAACATTTTGGGAAGTTGCGGGATTTTAAAAAGGGGGTTTTTTATTTAAAAAGCACATGTAAAAGTAACATTGTAAAAGTGACTCTCACTTATTTATAAAAGTGGGTCACATAAAGCAGTTTTTGTTTAAAAGTGAGCTTATTGTATTACGTTTGGAAAAGGGGGCGATTTTTTTTTAAGTACATCTTCATCATCATCTTTCAACCTCTCATGTAACTATTCAACATCTACTACAAATTTTTTTCAAAAAGGCATAACTTCTCCATCCAGAAGCCGTTTTCAAAGCCCTTTTTTTTTAACCAGCAAAATTTTTCAAGATCTTTCCATTGGAATAGTTGGTTTCAACCCTTTCAGCTTCAGGTTTTAAAAATTTGGAAACTGCATGCCCCGTTATTCTTAACAACACCAATTATTTCCAATGGCTATCCTAATGGTATATTTACTTAGAAGTAAAGGGCTTTATAGATTAGCCACAAGACAAGAAACTAAATCTCTCGATCGAGATAAAGCAGCTAAATGAGAAAATAAACAAGATCAAGCACGAAGATGGATAGGAATGTCCATTGCTCAAGATCTTAGATTTTATATCCAAGACATTGACTCCCTTGATGAAGCTATGAAAAAGCTAAATACTATTTTTGGCATTAAAAATAAAATCATATCCCACCAGCTTGAAAATTAGTTGCTTACTTTGGACCCCAATAATTTCTCCTCTATTGAATATTTTTTGTCCAAATTCAATACCCTTAGACTTATTTTAGAAGTTTGTAAGGTCAAAAAGGAATATTATAGCCTTATCTATTCCATTATTGCTAAGCTTGCCCCTGCATACTCTGTATTTGTTTCCACCTTCCATTCCACTAGAGAAACCCTCATTTCTCAAGGAACAGCCTACAAACCCCCCTCTTTTGATGCCTTTTGCAATTCTTTGATAAGAGAACAAGAAAAACTCTTACACATTGGTATTATTAATATTGGAAACTCTTATAAGAAAGCCTTAGCATCCCAATAACAACCATACCAAAAGAATCCTAAGAAGCAACATCCTAAAAAGAATGGTCCTAAACCATACAAGGGTCTTAAGCAATTTCAGCCGCAAAATGAAAAAACAACTCAACAAAATGATAAGGAAAATAAAAACAAAGGGGAAAAGTCATATAGACATTGCAACTTTTGTAATCATGATGGCCATGTAGAGTTAAAATGTTTTAAGAATATGGAAGCCTTGGAAGCATCAATGAAGAAGCACAAAATCAATTTGGATAACTCTTCAACTTCATCTTCAAGAATGGTACTTTTTTCTTGTGGTTGTCAAGCATCAAGATCTGGTTATGCTTTGAATCTATATTCTTATTCTCATTCTCATGAGTGGCTCATTGATTCTGGATCCTCTTACCACATGGCGAAAAATAAATCCATGTTTTCTTCTTTAAATGATTGTAACACCAAAAATATTTATGTTAGTTATGATAGATCTCTTAATGTTGTAGGGTCTGGAACCATTCATTTAGATAATGGTCAGTTTCATGATGTATTATGTGTTCATACCTTTCTCTGCAACCTTCTATCTATTTATCAGATAACTCATTCAGGTGAATGGAATACAATAGAATTATCACCTCACAATGTTGTAATTAAGGACCTCAAAGATCCTAGACATATTTTAGCTACTGGAATTGATGATGATTCCACAAGGTTGTATAATTTTGACAACTTTGGGTCATCATGATTTTCCTCCATTTTTGTTGCTCATAATGATGAAGTGAGCAAACTTTGGCATGAGCGATTTGGTCACTTAAACTGTCTCTCTCTTCAAACTCTATGTAAATAAAATATGGTGTCAGGTCTTCCTATGATATCTTGCCGAGATGGTGCTTGTTCCGGATGTGTACTCAGAAAACATCATCAATATAGTTTTGACAAACGTACCTCTTAGCATGCTTCAGCCCCTTTGCAACTTGTGCACAATGATTTATGTGGTCCACTTCTTGTTGTTTCTTTCTTTGGCTACAAGTACTCCTTAAATTTAGTTGATGATTTTTCCAGATGCACTTGGGTATACTTCTTAAAACTAAAAAGTGAAGTTTTTAACATGTTTTTGTCCCGTAAGGCCTTTGTTGGGAAACAATCTGGACATCACATTCTTAAGTTAAGATCTGAAAATGGAGGATAATATGTTAACAAAAAATTTATCCACTTTTGCATTGAGCATGGCATTCAATTGCAACATACTATTCCATATACTCCACAACAAAATGGTATATCTGAAAGGAAGAATTACACTCTAAAAGAAATGGCTAATTGTATGCTTCAAACTAAAGGACATTGTCTTAATTTTTGGGCAGGAGCAATTAACTGTGAAAATTACATAGTAAATCACACTCCTACTAAGGTTTTAAGGATTATAACTCCAGAAGAAGCCTGGAGCTCAATCAAACCAGATGTAAGTCACTTTCGTGTTTTTGGAACTGAAGCTTGGGCCCATATTCCAGATGCGAAACATAAAGCCTTAGAACCTAAGAGTGAAAAATTCATTTTTGTTGGATATTCTGAAGATGTCAAAGGATATAGACTTCTTCAACCAAAATCCAAAAATGTCATCATTAGAAGAGATGTAAACTTTGATGAAAATATATCGGCCTGCAAGCCTAGTTTTGAGGATGTGCTACCTTTGACCTGCGAGCCTGATTCGGCATATGTTCCACCTCTCTCTATCTCTTCTATTTTTGAAAACATTCCTTCTAGTTTAGATGATGACAACGAGGATGTAAATCCTCCTCCACCTCCTTGAGATATTCTTTCAAATCCACAACTTCCAAGATGGGTCCGCTCTACTTGGGATGCGGCAGGTTCTCTTGCAAGTGACCCTACTGATCAACGTCGTACATGTTCACAGTTCAAAAGAGCCTCTTCCTTATTGGCTCAAGTTCCAAAAAATCTTGATCCAGACACCTTTGAAGAAGCTTCAGGTCATCTAGATTGGGATGAAGCTATGAATGAAGAATATCATTCCTTATCGGCAAATGATACTTGGGATATTATTCCTCTTCCAAAGGGAAGAAAACTTATCAGATGCAAATGGGTTTACAAAACAAAGTTTGGACCAGATGGAAAAGTGGATAAACATAAAGGTCATCTTTTTGCTAAAGGAATTTCACAAGTTGAAGGCATTGACTTTACTGAAACCTTCTTCCCTGTTGGAAAAATGAATTCTATCTGCCTTGTTCTTTCCCTTGTTTCCTCCTTTAAATGGTAATTCCATCAGATGGATGTTAAATCCACCTTCTTACATGGATATCTGCATGAAGAAATCTACATGGAACAACTCCCTGGCATTATCCAAAATGACTCTAGCCTTTTTTGTCACCTTAGGAAGTCTCTCTATGGTCTCAAACAAGCTCCTCGAGCTTGGTAGGCCAAAACAGATAGTTTTCTCTTAAATAATGGCTTTTTTAGGTGTCATTTTGACAACACTGTCTACACCAAGAAAGTGGGTATGTCCTTCATCATCCTTGTTCTTTATGTTGATGATATTATCCTTACTAGTAGTAATCCCAACCATATAAACCATGTGAATTCTAGCCTCAAAAGAAGTTTTAAATGAAAGACTTAGGACACTAGCATTATTTCCTTGGTCTTCAAGTCTTGCAATCCAAAGAAGGTATTACCCTTTCTAATTCCAAGTATGCTTGTGATCTTCTACGCCACTTTCATATGGAAGATTGTAAGCCAACCCCTTCTCCCTTTTAGTCTGGAGTCAAGCTTTTAGTCACTTGTAATAGCCCTGAAGTTGATGCTACCTTATACCTTCAACTTCTTGGTAAACATTTGTATTTAACCCATACTCATCAGGACCTTTCCTTTGTCGTTGGTCTTGTTGCTGAGTTTATGCACCAACCTCATGAAAGTCACTAGAAAGAAGCTAAAATAATACTTTGATATATTCGAGGTACAGCTCAGTTCAGGATTCATTACAGTGTAGGAGCATCTCCATTGTTGATTGGTTTCACTGATCCTGATTGGGATGGTGACCTTGATGATCGAAAGTCTATTGCAGGTTATGTATTCACTCTTGGTTCAGGACCTATTACATGGTCTTGTAAGAAACAAAGTTCCATCTCTCTTTCTTCGGCAAAAGCAAAGTATCGTGGTGCAATTGAAGCCAGCAAGGAAGCCCTGTGGCTTCGTCAGATCCTAACCAAATTTGGTTTTCGTCAACAACATCCAACTACACTTTGGTGTGATAATCATAGTGCCATTCAGCTATGAAAAGATCCAGTTTAGCATCAATATATGAAACACATTGAGCTTCACATACACTTCATCAGAAAGTTCATTCATGATCGTGTTCTTGAAGTGTAGTATTTTTCAACCAATGATCAATTTGTTGATATCTTTATAAAGGCTCTCACAGAAGCAAAGCTTACCAAACTTCGATTTATGCTTTGAGTTCAGGACAGTTATCATTAAAGGGGGATAGGCTCTAATGCCTCCTTCCTTCTCCTATTGTGTCACCTTTGTAAATCCTTCAATCCTATCCCAAGTTGTTCTTAGGAGGGGATGTTAGGATATTCTGACACATAGGAAATATTCTCCTGTTGTGTCACCTTTGTAAATCCTTCAATCCTATCCCAAGTTGTTCTTAAGGGGGGATGTTAGGATATTCCAACACATAAGAAATAGATAAGTATAACTTGGTCTAGCGTAGAGTTAGGTAAAGTGTGTTTATTAAACTATGTACATTTGTAACTTATAATCCGATGGTCACGATATGTAGTGATCCGACAGTTCACTCTTTCCTCGGTATTACTAACACTTGACCCATGGCTTAACACCCGATTGGTCCATGATCTCTATTTAAAAAGCATGGAGGGTCATTTCTCCGATAACCATTTATGAGAAAAGCTTATGTACATTTTCTTTCTTTATATTCATAAATTGTCTGAAGTGGTTGTGTTGCCTCAGGCCGTGGACTGTTTCCCTCTTCGAGGGTTTTAACCATGTCAAATATTAGTGTACTGATTTGTGATTTGTTTGTGAGAGGTGACCTTTGGTGTTTGATGTAAGGAACTTACCCTGTAAATTTCTACAGGTTCATCAATATTTGACTCAAGGATAATATATTTCTTACTATTACTATCCATTTTAATTATTTACATTAATTAAATATATAGATATTATGTATGTTATTATTATAGTCATCTGGATTATTGACAATAACTACTTTTTTTGCATTAGTATAATTTATTATACCAGTACAATATTAGGACTACTTTAAAGTATAAAAGAAAAAGTATTAGCCTATTATCATTTCCTTTTGTCACAATCATTTGCATTAGGTTCATCACATGCATTATAGCTAACAATGTTTCTTTTATTTAGAATATGTTTTATTTTTATTTTAAAAGGGACACTTCTCAACTAGATAAACATTTACTTCATATTGGACTACAAAATGTGCTTCAGTGCAATAATATCACTTTTTTACTTCTAGTTACTTTATCTTTCTTTAAAGTTGATATAAAATTATGTTATTTCACATCGAAATATCAAGTATTTTATTTATGGTTCATAGTGAGAGTGAAATATTTTTACCACATCTTCTAGGTTGTGATGTCAACAACAAATGGAATGAGTACAATGAGAGTGAGATTATTTTTTTTGTAGAAGTTGTTTGACATCAGGCTTGACATGTGGCTTGAGAAACCTACTTAGGCACATCTAAACCATCAAAATCACACAGGGATGGCGTCCAGCGTGGCCACACGAGCCCTTAAGATGACTAGATTTTTTCGACTTAACACTACACCCCATCACGAGGCTTGACATGTGGCTTGAGAAACCGACCCAGGGACATCTAAACCATCAAAATCACCCAAGGATGGCACCCCACATGGGCCACACCAACCCTTAACATAATCATAATTTTTCCAAGGAGTTCATTGAATGAAATAATGCTACACCATCTATTCTAAGCCCTGTAGGATATGTCAGTGATATTTTTTAATATTTTTAATTAAAACAAACCAAATAGGTAACATCCATTTTTACTTTTAATTATTGTTGGCATTATTTTGCATTTATAAAATATTTTATATTTATTTTAAAAGGGAAATGCGTCAAGTTGAGCATGAAAGAATTTACACATCGCATCTCCCTGGAGTATCCAATATGTGTGTCTCTTCTCACAATAACTTTAAATACATTAAGGAAAAAAATTCAAATTTTATAAAAAATTAATGTATTTTTGTTTGTTTGTTTGTCAAGTTGTCTATGATACTAGAAGTTTGACACCAATCCTTAGGAGACTGGATTTTTTAGCATATGTGCTCCCCTCTAGTATAAGGCACAACCACCATAGTGAGGATTGATCCTAGGTTGCCTTGATCACAAGACCCATCCTCAACCAATTGTACTTATAGAACTCAAAATAAAAACTTAATATTCAAAACATTATTATTTTTTAAATCAATAAAATTTTATAAAATTTTCAAAATTAATATTTATTTAAATATTTTTTATAATATATTTATTAACAAATTTACATATTAATAACAACTAAATTTATAAATAATATTAATATTTATACGGTTAATTTACTTTAAATCTTTTGGATCTTTAAATAATAATAATCGTTGTCTAATTTTTAATAAAAAGTCCAATCATTAAAAATAAATAGAAAATCTTAATTGAGTTACCATGATTGCGGTGAGTGAAATTGTAAGATTGTGAAGTATCATTAAACATTTACGTTAAATAAAGGAATGGTTGTTGCTAGCTTTGTTCAACCATTTCTTAGTGTATTTGTGGCTTTGAACAGGGTAGGACCCACCGGGGCGCTGTGGTAGCTTGAATTGAATTCGATGCCTCGAGCTCCCCCATTAGACGATGCGGTAACAATGACACATGTTAGAAGCAATAGTTATACATGATACGCTTCCAACTTCCGACTACAAAAGTTTTCCGACGATAAACAATTCCGATAGTGAACGTCAACGTCAGTCTCTATAAACCGAGAGGGAGAGGTGGGCCCGAGTAGCCACGTAAGTGCGCTATGAGAATCTCTACAATCGGGTTAAGGGTTGGCGCTCTCCACTACAGCTCCAGCTCCTCTTTATGCGGGGTTAAGGGTTCTAGTTGTTGATGGTTTTCTCTTATTCTTTATAGTTACAGAGTTATTTATTGTAAATGTTGGTTGTAAAATACTTTCAAGTGAATGAATGATATTTACTTTTTTGTTATGTTTCTGGAAATATTAAACTATAATCATTTTATTAAATAAAGATGTATTTTTAAATTTGGATTTATTAGGTTTTATTATTTTTTTATTTTATTTTTATGTTTTTGAATTTAATACTTTACAGGTTTTGGTTTTATGGTGAAGACTGCGTTGTTAAAAGTTTCAATTTCATGAGTGTTGAGTTTAGTTGAATATTCATTTTAATGAGATTTTAAATATATTTTTTATTAATTTAGTTATTTTTAAATGATTTAAAATGTTTATAGATATTTTTATGTATTATTAAGATTGTTATTAAATAATTATTGGAATTTTAGCATGTAGATTTTCACAGTTTAGAACTTGATAATGACATCACGTGTTTTCATTGAGATGTTTTATATTTTTGGATATAAAGTTGATGTCATAGTGTGTTCTTATTGAGATGTTCTATATTTCAAGTGAACACTTGACCTATCTTCAAACACATAAAGCTTAATGTAATTTAAAGAGTGCCAGACCATGATTAAATAGAGATAGAATATGTCCGGTAAAGATAGAATGCGAACATTAATGACAATATATAAATAATGTATTTTATTATTAATTATTGAATATCTAAAGAAAATATATAAAATAGTTTAAAATAAAATTAGTTTAAAGAATTATAAATTAAATGAAGTAATAAAATAATATTTATTTGGTAAAATTGCAAGTAATATTATAGGGAATTTAATTTCATTTAAAATCAAAAATTTTATAATTTAGTATTAAATAATATTATTAGTTTAGAATTAAATTAATAGAGAATAGAGAAGTGTTAAATTAATATAAAAAGGAGGAAAATAAAGAATTTAGGTTGAATTAATATAAATTATAATCAATTAGAATAAAATTAATACTATTTAAGAATTCGTCACAATGAAAAATTGGAAATTATGGGAGAGTATGGATATTGGATTTAAATAGGTGAAATAGTTAGTGATTAGATTCAAGATATTAAATAATAAAAATAATACAAAACATTAGATCAGGACTAATTTAGAAAATAAAAGGAATTAAATTATAATATTAAATTAGGATAAGAAAGAGAATAAGGAGGATTGATTGGAGGTTATAAGAATAAAGGATACCCAAAAAAAGTGAAGGCTGGGGGTGGGGGTGAACAAGGGTTAGGATTGACTTTAGAGGACAAAAAATGGATAGTGGACTTCCAAGAATGACTTAATTGAAATCCATTTTCACGTTGAAGTTGTTAGGATGTCTTTTTACTTCAGGAGCTTCCTTAATGACATAGTTCGAGTACAGGGAGACAAAGGCCAATATTTTGGTTTTGTCAAAGCAGATTAAATTCTTGGTATTGTGGGAGTGTTCCGTATTGGAAAATTTTACGATTCGGTTGTGGTAGGTGTCAACCATATGCTCTTTAAGCAGCCTGAAGAAAACAATTCCATCCTATCTCTTGATGTCCTTGTCTCTCGCCTCCTTGATGGATCTCTTACCCAAAAATTATATCGGAAGAAGACTGATGCCAATAGGCACCTCCATTGCAACTCTCACCGACATCCTTCTCAAAATTCTATTGTGCTTAAAAACCTCGCTACCCAAGCCATTTAGATCTCTTCTTCTCAATCCTTTCCCAATGAAAAAGCACATCTCATCAGAGCCCTCAAAGCCAATGGGCACTCCTCTACTCAAATAAAAAAAGCTTTTCATTTTTCTCTCCAACCCAATCCCATAAACCTTTCCAGAAATCCGCCCTTAGCCAAAGTATCCCTTCCCTACATTCAGGGAGTTACTAATTATATTTCCAAAATAATTTCTAAAGGGAACATAAAAAACTTGTTCAAGCACGAGACTACCCTTAGCCAACTCTTCAGATCGACCAAGGGCAAGAATGATCCTATGTTAAGCCCTCGAGTCTATGAGATCCCTTGCTCCTGTGGAATGTCCTACATAGGAAAAACTAAGAGGTCCTTCAAAATCCGCCTTAAAGAGCACATGGTTAACACCAACCATAACTAAATCATTAAATATGCCATCGCAGAACACCCCCACAATACCAAGCATTTAATCTATTTTGACAAAACCAAAATATTGGCATCTATACCTTCCACCTGAACTTTGTCATTAGGGAAGGTCTTTGTTAGCATAAATTCTTAATGCAAGTGTATGAAAAGAGTCTACTTTAGCTGTGTGTGAAAAACATCCCCAACAACAAATATCGCTGCTTAACTCTTTAGATCTGGAATTAATCGTCAGAAAAAATGTTGCAAAAACCCATATCTATGCAGTAAAAATAGTTAAACAATAAAAATAAATATTAGTTACTCCATGCATCCAACATACAAGACAAGATTTAATGAATGATTTCATTATTACACATGGTGAAGGGAAAAAATAAATGTTACTAGTCCCCCTCAATGGGATGGGCTCTTGGTTGTCTTCAACACTTCAGTTTCAAAAGTTTCTCTATCTTAATGGTGCAGAAAACCCAAAATGTGTTGAATTTTATGGGAACTCAAGAGACGAAAGAAAATAGAAGCAACAATGAGAATGATCAAAGTGCGACAATGAAAGGGATCAAAGTGAAGAACGAATAGAAAACCCCTCCTATTTATATCAAAATATTGAGTTATCCTCGATAATGGCGAATAATAAAATATTATTAACCAAGATCTAGATCTAACCGCTTGGATTTTTTTATTATATTTTGTTGGAGGGAAAATGTATTTAAATTGGTTAAATACCTTTATTTAGAAATAATAAACAAACAAATGATTTATTTATCATTTCAAGAATATGGTTAATGAATAATAAACAAATAATTATTTTTTTAATTATTCCTAAGTGATTTAGTCAAATTTAACATAGAATAATAACTAAATAATGATTTAATTAATTATTCCTAGATAAAATTAAGAAAAATAATCATTTATCTAATTATTTCTCATAATTGGGTTAAATATGACCAGGAATATTATTAAACAATGGTTTAATTATTTTTTCCTAGAGGAAAATCAAATAAATAAGGATTTATTTAATTATTCTTCATGGGGTTTCTTGTTTTTACCAAAAATAACTTAATAAAATATGGATTATTAAACTATTTCTTATAGTGAAAGAAATTTTACTATGGTAAAATTGGTCTTACATGGTGTAGTTCAATCCATCTAATTGGGAATAGTTAGATCATTTTTTGGTGATAGCAGATTTCCCCCCAACATGGGAGCGTTAGGATAAAATCGTATGACTGAAGTATGTTGTAAGAACACAATCACTAGACACCGAAGGGGAGTCAAAGAGAGAGAGATACATAGATGAAGTGAAGCGAGAGAGGACAATGAATGATAGGGTGATACCTACAAAATGGTATAAGTCTCCTTTTATGTTGGAATACCTATTCTCAATGAGGCGAGGGAGGCATACTTATGCCTGTCGAGATGACAAAGTACAAAGAATGATAATGGGATCAACAATATGAAACTGAGCAATAAAGTGGATAAATGGTACATGACATGCTCGCATAAATGGGTCAGACAAAAAAAATAATGGATCCCACATACATACTGCGCCTGGAGAAACATGAGCCAGGACAGAATACAATAATATTTGAGTACATGAGACATAATGACCACCAAAGAAGCCCTACTGAACAGGAAAGGGCTCTGAAAATATGAATGGATCATCTGAATGATACATGCATGCTATGGGTGTTGTAAGTGGCTGAAACCAAACCCATAAAATATGCAGAGCTGCATCTGAGGTCATTAGGGCATGTTGGGTGCTTCCTGAAGGGCCACCCCCTCACGAGGTCTGAAACATATCACACACACCCAAGAATCACTGGTATAAGTTGTTGGATCACCAAACCATCAAGTATACGAATCTCAATCATGAAATAATGAGTTGAGGCTGAGCAAAAGAGAAAAAACCAAGTCAAGGGCAATGATGATTCCCTTTGCTTGATCCAAGGCACCAAACAAGAATGGAAGTTGGAACCAAGGTACATCGCCTCGAGACCTGTCTTCTGGAATGAATGTGTTGATGTCGACAGAAATATGTCTGCCATAGGTGAGGCAATGATGAATCCTCAACTAAGGCACGTGGGATCATAGTAAAGTGAATGATGGACTGACACCAGGGATGATGATGGAATAAGGGGATCCTAAGTAGCAAACGAATGAATTCCCTTGTAAGAGCATAAAAAGCATGGATGACTTGGCAGGGACTAACTCGACTCTGGGGGGATGAGGGATACTATGAATGGAGGCCAAAATGGGTGACACAAGAGTAATGCAAAGAAAAAATGGATGAAATATTGTAACAGGAGGAAAAGGGACTCAAGAAAAACTCCATGGATGCGATGACGACTCAACCTGGATGCTTAAATAAAGGGTGACTCGATGATGCTGCCACATAGAATAGGCTCAGTGGGGACCATAAAAGCATGAGAAAAAGATGGTTACTCATGACAAAAAAATAAACACAGGAGTTGGAAAGTATGCAGGAAAAGTGGTGCCCCAACTATAAGCAACGTTTGTGAAGAAATTCGATTTTAAGAGGCGGTAAAAGTTACCCTTCTTGGAAAAATGGCTTCCTGGTGAAGTGTCAAATTACCAGAAACAAAATCAGACTCATTATAGTTCTCAGTGATATATTTTCAATGTTTCTAACAGTTCATCAAAACGAGCTACGGTTTGGTTGTAATTGGCGATGGAAAATTTGGTGTCTTTCCTTTAAAAGCGTGTTTTCCCTGCAATTTAATTCATTTGATAAGTGAGTTGTGGTGAATTTGGAGAGGAGGAGAAGGCCCTAACCTTGTGGAGATCAAGATAGAAAATCCAACCATCGGAATCAAGAATGCGACTTTCAGGTAGGTGCCCTCACTTGTCCTTAATGCTTCTTGGAAGGATGGTTCCTGATGAAGAATCAAGGTAAGAAAGGAAGAGGGAATGAACTACTATAGAAGGTCTAGAATCATCCCCACCCACCAGGTAAAACATGGGGACCAAGTGGGAAGTATGGTATCACATAAAGTAGACTATTTAAAAATATGGTATCAAGCATCTACGGTATATGGTCGGCCAGAGAGGCCGGTAGGAAAAACTATCCAAGGAATGGAAGGAAAATCGACAATACCTAGATATTTGGGGTCTAGGAATAGACTTTTGTTAATTATGTGAGAAGAAGGCCAGGGGTCCCATCATTCTCCCAAGCATGGGATACTTCCCCCAAGTGTGTGTGATGGAGGGGAGTGATCTAGTATGTTAAAGGTGGGAATGATGCCCCTAGCTAAAGGAGTTTGTGGAGCGCCATGATATTCCAAGTGCTAAAATAATGGATTCAAGAATTCAGTCTCATAGGCACTAAATCCTCAAGATGATGGTGAGAATATATAGGGGCATAAGTGCCCCCAAGCATGTTATGAACATGCCAAATGCATTTAGAATAATGGAATTTAAACACATTTTGATGATGTGGTTCACCATTTGATTATATTATGGTTATATTCCTATGGGAAGAATGGATAGATATAGATAGAGAAAGGAAATAGTGGATTTCCAATCTCATTTGGCACTGCATAAATGAATCAACTAGATTGAATTTATGGGTTCATTTACATGGTGTCTGTTATCACTCAGAAAAAATGAAGCATCATTTGACAAAGTCCTAGAGGTTCATATGTTAAAGGTATGGTCATAGAATTCATTTTTCATTACTTGGTCAAGGAAAGTTCGTAATTTTTCTTATTTAGCCTATCCTAAGGTCTAAACCCACCCTCATTTAAATCCTTTCATGTCACATCAGTCATGATTTTTTGACATTTTTCATTTCCCAAGTTTATAGCACTGAAAGAGTCATTTTAGCTAAGAATCCACACTTTCATAGCGAAATACACAGAGAAAATGAACTTTTCGCTACAAAACTACTAATACTTTCGTAGCGAAAATGCCCAAAAATACACTAGGTACGCTACGAAAGTAAGGGTTCATGTTTTTCTTGTCAAAATAGTTGTTAGGTGTCCGTAAATGGAAAGGGATAGGTTAGATGCCATTCGATTCAGTTAGGGTATAGATCCAGGTACATGGTCAGGGATGAAGTCATCATCACCATTTTAAGAATGTATGAGTCATCATTATTCTATGAGTTGTCATTGAACTTCAAAATATTTCCAAATTGATTCATTTTTCATTCTCCATTCCCTCTTTGCGTGTTATTGAGCTTTGGAGAGTTATTCCACTGAGTCCAAGTTGTGGCTGGTATTTTCAAAGGTTTGCAGGTATCACTGATCAAGCAAGGTAGAGAAGACATTAAAGAACCATGGCTACAAAGAGGAAGACCAACAAAGGTGGAAAATGTCTTAGATATGAGCCTGTAATATCCCAAAAGGGAGAATGCAGTAATATTGAAACAAAATATAAGAACTGCAACATAGTAAACAACAAATCTAAATACACATCAGAAAGCACAAAAATAGTTGAGCCATTTTATTATATAGGAGCTGAAAAAGAAAGTACAACAGTGATCAAAATATGAGACACTCAAGCTAAAGGGATGGCCTAGAATGACCCTGTAATGATCCCACAAGAGGGACTGCGTAATTGCTGAACTGCTGGAAGGTAAACTGCGGTGTCCTTGCTGCAACTATTGGGATTACGACTGCCTGAAAGATAGAAAGTCAGATCTAGGCAGAATGGGAGCTCCAATGATGCCGAAAACATAGATCCGAGCTCTATGATGGATACCCAAGATAACCCAGAAAGGGTTTCGCAGATATGTCAATCTAAGAAAACCACCCTCTTAGGGCTTTACATATATACTGCTGGGTGTCCAGATCTGAGGCTAGATCTGATGATATGATGGCTGCAATGATGTACAATCAAATCTATGCAAGAAGGGTTGATCCCTTCTCTAGATCCTTGGGCTAAAAGCTCAAGATCTAACTCCTCTAATCTCTTCCACTGATTATAGCTACTAGATGAACAACGGCTTTAGAAAACTGTGGTGTCAGAGAGGGAGGTTCAATAGCCTACTGCTAGATATGTCAAATCAACTCTTGAATTATGGAAACAATAGATCCAATGTGAGGAGATGATCCCTCACAAGATTTCCAGCTGAAATACTGGAAACTTCCTTCCTCCAATGGATCTACAGGACTAGACTGCACAATCCTTGAAGGGACTTCTGCTGCATGGAGGTCAAACCCAATGGCTTGAATGCTAGATATAGATCTACTGCTTCTGAAAGGTTGAATGTGAAGAACAAAGTGGTAGGATGAATCCTCCACCAGTTTCCTAGCTGAATGCCAGAAACAACCTCCTGAAGATGGAACTAATGCCTGATAAGGAATGTAGTACAACCCACTTTCAAGATCTACTCAATGAAAGAGGTGGGATTCTTGCTCGGGAATACCCTATGCTAAACAACACTGCAATCTTAGCTAAACATCTCAAGAATGCATAGAAATGTCCTAAGACAAATCTAGATCTAAACAGATCAAGAAATGAATAATCAAAATCATCCTTCCATTGTGCCTTCACCTTCATTATATAGATATGAGCCTTCCATAGCCTAGGCCCACTCCAAAACTGTGTTGTACATGTGGATATAAGTCTCCATGGTTGACTGTGTTGTTTCTCCATGCCCTCCATCATGTTCACATGGGGTGATCACCCTCTCCATCATGTGTGCATTAAATGCATCACTTCCTCCACTATCTTATTATAAGTGCTTTATGATCTTCTTTGAATGCACTATGATCTCAATTGACCTTATGAAAGATCCTCATGATTTTGCATTAAGATCCATGGTCTTATTTGACTGTTTCATCCTCCACAATCTATCTCATAAATGAGACATGATCTCCATTAATGGAGCAACTCCACTACTCCATGATTTTAGATCTAAGCTTAAATAATCCACATTCACACATAAAAAGTGGATATTTATTCATCTTGAGGATTATGGGTCCCTCCACCCTTTTATTTACTTAATTCATTAAGAAAATTAAGAACTCTAAGATTCCAGATATCATGTGAAAATTTGGGAATATTACAGTCCTCCCTGGCAAAATGTTGCTTGACCTCAAGCAACTGCAAAAGTAGATGCAAAATCCATCCATTTCCCTCCAAATTGCATCCACATAAGGAAGGCCTCCTCCATTTGCTGCAATGTGTCATGCATGTTTGGTTCCAAAGTTGTTTCTCAAGAATGTATAGAATGACCTCCAACTATATGGTTAGATGTCCTCCTTCTACCATGAAGTACCAAGTGACAACCATATCATGTCTAACATCATCATCAATACATGAGATACATAAAATAAAGTGGTTCTTCCCACAAAGGAAAATCTCCATCTCACAATACATCTCTTCATCCCATGTTTTATGAAGTACATTGAGCATTGACATGCCCTCACCTTTAGCGTTGTTGGCCTTGTTGGTTCCAAGCATCATTCCAACATTATGCAAAATAAGAAATAGAGACATATGGGTAGACCAAAGTGTCAAACCATATTCTCCCAATAGTAACCACCAGAGTAAGGCCCTTTTTTGCCATCCTCTATCTCCCCCATGCAAGATGGAAAAGCCAAACTCCCCTCAAAAGCAACCAAAGCAACAAGACATCTTGTTGCCTTGTCACATCATCATGTGAATCATGGAGCAGCAACAACATACTGAATGTCATATTAGCCAAATACAAACAAACTCCATTATCACATATCATGAGCGTATTATGCCATATTACCAACAATACAAAACACATAAACATGGAAGATGTCATGTGATGGCCAAACTCTCTTAAGGACAACCAAAATGAACATGCCTTCTTTTGCTACATTCTCTCCTTGATACACAAGGTATGAATCGGAAATTTATGAGCTATTGGGTGGTAACCATACTCACCCAAGAGCAGCCAACGCATCCATGCATCCTTCTTCATTACATGAGTGTTATTCATGGCATGGATCAAAGAAATAGGAGCCTTTGGGTAGTAACCAAACTCACCCAAGAGAAACCAACGTAACCAAGCTTCTTGCTGGCCCATGTCATATATTTACAAGTGGTCATGCAACCCCTTGCTTATCATCCTCACCCACTCATCCCAATGTGGATGATGAATGATGTACTACACAAACATGGTATCTGCCCTTTGTAGAATACCATCCTTCCCAAACTATTGAAGAACTTTGCACTCCATGAAATGTTGAAGTGCACCTCCAATGAGATCTCTTAGTGAGACCTTTTTCTCATCCATGGCCTTCAAAAAGCAATGAGGTTCTGGATCTGCTGTTGGTATAATTCTCTCTTTGAGCTGTGAGATGCTCATTGAGAGTGTCATCAAGAAAGGAGAAAATATTTCTCATTTCAAGGTATCTACCATTTATCATCTTAACCTCCATTTCTTCATGAGTGAAGCTACCTTTAGAATGATCCAAGAATAATGGGGCTCCTTCATTATCACTGTTACTAAGTGACAATGCTGTAGATCTGCATGGTAATACATATGCTGTCTCAAAGCAAGGCACAATGCTGATCTCATAACCAGTCATTGTACATAGTATTATGCTCATCCCATTTTATGAAACTCTAAACTTCAACTCTAATGGTTGAATGCAGCTCAAAATAGATGAACGGGGATAGCTCTTCATCTCCTCCTTGATTAGATCAAGGGTCCTCTACGCTATGATAGTTTGCTGCTTCAAATCATCATTTTGTTCCAACCCTTGGTTATGCATTGGACCTGATGGCATGTCCCCATACGTTTCAATAAGATTTACTGAAACAATATATGATGAAAGTGTATGCATACCTTGGACCAACTGATGTGTGGGAACCTTTTGCAAGACCACAAGAGTTCCTCCAACCGGGACAATGGTGTCTGCAACTGCTGGTAAGAGTGATGGTTGCTCTTCTATCAATGTACTAGCGCTGGAATATTCCTCCTCTACCTCATGGATTTCCTGAATCAGGCATGGGACTCTATGTGTTAAGAGCTCAAGACTATATTGCAAAAGTGCAAGTGTCTCTTCTCCAGATGCAAGTACTTCTACAGTTGGTGGTGAATGAAGTGACTCCTTATTTAGAGTGCCAAGATTTTCATCCTCCTTTGTTTCCTTAGCAAACGTCTCTTTGTGGCACAATTTTTTTTCCTCACATCAAACCTCTTCCTCAACTTGTGAAAGAAATCTGAATATTTAGTCACCTTTGCATGCTCTTTGTGACTAAACCACCAATCATTGGATTCACCTACAAGATGAAGTGCTGCAATTTTGATAGCCTCTTTTTCAACCACAGGATCTAGCTTGAAAAATGTGTCTAACTCTTTCCTCCAAGCCTTAACAGTGCTTGAGGAAGATCCATCAAATGTAGGCAAATAAAATCTATTATGCCTCTTTCTTCTATTGATGCTATATGATCTTCTTTCTTCTTTGAGTTCAAAGAATTTTTAGAGAGTTAGACTTTCTTTGAATGCTCTAGGTTGTGCTTTGTACTCTTTATGATATATTTTGAGAGTCTCATGAGTCTTAGGTTCTTTCCTTTCTTCATTTCTATACCTTTCACCTTCTTCAAAGAAAGTGGGCATAGTAGATCTATGAGGAGATCTATGATTCTCCGGTTTTCTTTGTTGTTGATAGGAATTTCTTGGACCTTCCTCATCAAATCTTCTTCTTGGATCCTCTTTTTGCTTCTCCCTCTTCATTTGATTGACCTCTTTGGAGAGATCTTGCATTGATCTAAAGAGAGGAGTGGCAAGAATATAATCCTCCTTCATGATAGATCTCATCCATATTCTTCTTCTTTTGATGCAAAAGATGAAATGTCCACAAGCTGAGCCAAAGATCATGCTCTAATACCACTGTAATATTCCAAAAGGGAGAATGCAGTAATACTGAAAAAAAATATAAGAACTGCAACAAAGTATACAATAAATCTAAGTACCCATTAGAATGAACATAAATAGCTAAGCCATTTTATTATATAGGAGGTGAAAATAAAGTACAAAAATGCTCAAAATATGAGACACTAAAGCCAAAGGGATGGCCTGGAATGACCCTACAATGATCCCACAAGAGGGACTGCGTAACTTCTAAAATTCTCTAAGGTAAACTGCGTTGTCCCTACTGCAACTACTGGGACTAAAACTTCCTGAAAGATAGAAATTCGGATATAGGCAGAATGGGAGCTCCGATGATGCTGAAAATGTAGATTAGGGCTCAATGATGGATTCCCAAGATAACCCAGAAAGGGTTTCTCAGATCTGTCAATCTAAGAAAACCACCCTCTTAGGGCTTCACATATATGCTGCTAGGAATGTAGATCTAAAGATAGATTTGATGATATGATGGCTGCAATGATGCACAATCAGATCTATGCAAGAAGGGTTGATCCCTTCTCTAGATCCTTGGGCTAAAAGTTCAAGATATAGCTCCTCCAATCTCCTCCACTTAAAATAGTTGCTGGATGAAGACCAACTTGAGAAAACTACACTGTCAGAGAGGGAGGCTTAATAGCCTGCTGCTAGATATGTCAAATCAGCTCCTAAATGATGGAAACAATAGATCCAATGCGATGAGATTATCCCTCACAAGATTTCCAGCTGAAATACTGGAAACTTCCTTCCTCCAATAGATCTACAGGACTGGACTGCGCAATCCTTGAAGGAATTGCTGCTACACGGAGGTAAAACCCAATGGCCTTAATTTCGGATATAGATCTACTACTCCTGGAAGACTGAATGTGAAGAACAAAGGGGTAGGATGAATACTCCATTGGTTTCCTAGCTAAATACTAGAAACAACCTCCTAAAGATGGCACCAATTCCTAATAAGGAATGAATAACAATCCTCTTCCTTAGAGATCACTCAAAGAAAGAGGTGGGATTCTCACTCGGGAACACCCTGTGCTAAACAGCACTGCAAACTCTTCTAAACAACCCAAGCTCGCATAGAAATGTCCTAAGACAAATCTTGATCTAAATAGATCAAGAAATGAATAATCCAAATCATGCCTTCCATTGTGCCTTTCCCTTCATTATATAGATATGAGCCTTCCATAGCCTAGGCCCACTCCAAAATTGTGTTGTACATGTGGACATAAGTCTCCATGGTTGACTGCGTTGTACATGTGGACATAAGTCTCAATGGTTGACTGCGCTGTTTCTCCATGTCCTCCATCATGTTCACATGGGGTGATCACCCTCTCCATCATATGTGCATTAAATGCATCACTTCCTCCACTATCTTATCATAAGTGCTTTATGACCTTATTTGAATGCACTATGATCTCATTTGACCTTATCAAAGATCCTCAGGATTTTTCATTTAAGATCCATGATCATATTTGACTATTTCATCCTCCATAATCTATCTCATAAATGAGACATGATCTCCATTAATGGAGTTGCTCCACTACTCCATGATTTTAGATCTAGATCTAGAATATCCACATACACACATTAAAAATGGATTTTATTCATCTTTGAGGTTTGTGGGTTCCTCCACCCTTTTATTTACTTACTTAATTAAGTTTATTAATAACTCTAATATTCCAAATATCATGTGAAAATTTGGGAATATTACAGTTAGGATCCTCTTTGAAGAGAGGGACAAAAAGGATGAAGAAAGGGATTCAAAGGGAAGTGGAGGAAATCCTCCTCCATCTCCACCATATTCATCATCATCCTCATCATCACCATCATCATCATCTTCCATTTTCATAGCCAAAACCACCCATACTCACTCAAAAAATTCAAAAGAAAATACTCCCTTACTCAAACTTGATGTCAAATTTGAGCTTCCAATGTATAATGATGAGGTAAATGCAGAGAGGCTGGATAGTTGGATTGATCAATTGGAGTTTTATTGCATAATTTAGAACCTTCAAGAAGATGACATAAATATTCAATTGGCTTCTTTGAGGATGGAGGGATAAACACTTGTATGTTGGAAAGCAAGGATCAAAGAAGAAATTAAAAGCTACGGTAAGATCTCAATGTCTTGTTCAAGTTTTATTGCTGCCATTAAAAGTTAATTATATCATTTAGCTTACATGGAAAACACCATTATGGACTGGCAGAATTTTAGACAATTGAAAGGGAAAAGTGTGCAAGATTATACTCATGAATTTATGAGAAGAGCTCTTATTTTGGGTATTAATTTGTATTATTAAGAAACTTTGTTAAAGTATATTATGGGTTCGCACAGTTATCTTAGGCACACTATTCTCATGTTCAATCCCACAAAATTATATGAGGTTTTTGTTCAAGCCACACATTTAGAATAAGAGGGAAACAAAATGTAGATGATAAAAGTGATAGTTTCCTTGAGTATGAGGGTAAAGGAAAGGGAAATTTTAATGGAAGAGGAAAAAGAAATAGCTCTATCAAAAGAGATAAGGAAAACTCACATGTAAACATTGTTTGAAGAATGGGCATGATGAAGACCATTTTTGGTAGCTTCATCCAGAGTTGAAACCAAACAAACTAAAAACCAAAGAAAAGGGGAAAATTGTTGCAATAATTGAACATCAGTTAGGTTTAGATTCAAGAGATGAAACAAAGATTACAGCCATGGGTTTGAAAGGTGAGAACATAGCAAGCACTATTTCTTCAAGTTGTTCCAATGTAACTCAAGATGAAGATACGAGAATTGAACTCTTTCATATTAAAGTTGTTTCTAAACATACCAATATAGACTTAGTATTTGATAGTGATTCTCAAGATAATTTGATTTTCGAAGACTTAGTTAAGAAGCTAAAACTTGAAACGGTTATACATCCAAGACCTTATCCTTTAGGGTGGATATGCAAGAATGAAAATTTGTAGGTAACAAGGAGGTGCAATCTAAGGTTTGTCATCAATTCCAAATTTCTTGATGAAGTTGAACTTGATGTAGTTCCTCTTGAGATTTCAGGTATTGTTTTTGGAAGTCCATATCTTTATGATATGAAAGCAGTGTTTCATCGCCATGAGAATAAGTATCACTTGTTTAAATATGGAATTGAGTACATAGTTAGAGAACATAAGAAGAAGAAGATTTTGGCTCTTATACACACAGGAGAAATGAAGAGAATAGTGAATGCAAGTCAAAATTTGACTTTGTTAATGATCAAACATAGATATGTTTTGAATGAAACCTTTCAAAAAGATGCATCAAATGAACAAGTTGATTTCATTGAAGTTTCTTATGCTTGTAATGTGATGTTTCAGGACTCTAACATGTTTCCTTTGAAAGGAGGTAAACAATATGGGAAATATTTGTAGTAGTCAACATCAGTGTTGAGCAATGTTGGAAAAAATATGTCTGTGCAAGAGAGTGCAAAGGTCAAAGAGAAAGTGTCAAATCAATTTGAAAGAAGGAATAGGTTCCATAAGTGCTTTTTTTTGGTTTCCAAAGGGTACATGGAAATGGTGAAAATACTTGGTCAAAAGTCAACGCAAGTACACAACAAGAGCAACTAAAAATCGTCATGACGACAGTGTGCAAGGTGAGACAATTTTTAAGTTTCCTTTGATTGATGACCGAGGTGGGAACAAGTTTGTTTCTGCAAGGAAAAATTTCTGCTCTACAAATTCAGGGAAATTTCAGCATGAAGGAGTCTACAACAGTAAGAGAGGGTCTGAAGAAGCAAGGAAAAAGCTTAGTTTTTGTGAAAATTTCAAGTTGATGAAAATGGGAAAATTTCAGTGGATTGAAATTGGAAGGGTGAGGGAACTATACCCTCATCAACATGTTTAGTAATTAAAGAGATTTTGGGGTCTAAAAGGATTCTAGTGGGGAGGAATGATTAGGAGCTTAGTGTAAAGCTCAAAAAGGGAAGTGCTCAGAATTGATTGGAAACTAAATGATAGCAAAGAGCTCCTCGCTAGGAATTCGATGCAATTTGTTTCATCGAAAACCAACTCTAGATGAGGAAGGTAAATCCTACTATTTGTTTTCCTAAACATAAAAAAAAATTGCAGAAAATGAGAAAATGGTGACATGGAAGCCTAGTCAACAAAAAAGGGATATTCTGCTAATATTCTGTCATTTTCGCCTAATGAAACTGTGACAAATGTCACTACAAGATTTGCTGAAAAGTTTGGAAGGTGAAATTTTTTACCGCCAAGGTTGAATTTCCAAATTTCAGTTCAATGGTCGAATGGAAGTTTTTATATTATATGGTTGAAATAGTCCAACCAGAGGGGGACACGTGGTGCATCTAGGGGTCGCCACGTGCCCCCTCTGGTGGACAATGGTATGGCTGAATTTTAATTATCAAGGGTCGAAACTATTAAGTCCAAAGTCTGAATTTCAAATGTAATCAAAGGTTGGATATATTATTGATCCAGGTGGATATTGGTGGCCACCCGCCTATTCCACTTGGGCCCCCACCATTGTCTCTTTCAGTTTTTCAGTTTCGGCATAACTTACTATTTTTAGCAGTTTTTTGGGTCCTGAACTTCCGGAGCCGTTTTGAGGCCCTAAACGACGTTTTTTGGGTATCGTTTTACCAGCAAATTTGATCATCAAATTCGTCCCGAAAGTTGTAGTCCTCGGATAGAGCTTTCTAATGATGTATCATATGCGTCAAACGGAGATAGTATGCCAAAGTTACGTCCCTGGGAAGTTGAAACACCAATTTACCCAAACGGGGCCCATAGTTTTGGCGCTTCATCTCCTAGGGTTAGGTTTTGGGATGTTTAGGGTTCTCCATTGTTTCTCAATAATAAATAGGCCCTCGAGCCTCATTGTAACTCAGTTCAGAGGCCTGTAGCCGCCACATCTCTTCTCAGAGATAGCTACCAGTGCCCTAGCTAGTTTTATTTCCATTCTGTCTGTAAGCAAATTTCAGTTCTTTGATATTAATGAAATGAAGTGTTAATTCCGCTGCATCTCTGTATTTATGGTTATATGTTTATTCTGTTGCGTTCCTACATAAATCTGGATTAGTGGTATCAGAGTGGTTTGCTTTTTCTCGATCTTTCTTTGCATGTCCCCAACGAGGTCGGGGTATAAGGAGCTAGGGCTTGATCTGGTGGAACCTTTGCAAGATCAGCCTCGCAAACCTCGACGGACGCCCATGGGGGACGAAAAGAAATATGAGGGAGGAGGAGATCCTATCAAAATATTGCTCGAGGAGGCCCTCGAAAGACAAAGGAACGTGATGATGGATAACTTTGCTCAGATCCTTCAACGGCTACCCACCGGCGGCGCATATGCATCCAGCAGCCACTCTGGAGGCGCGACTCCTTTTAAGGTACAAGTAAATTTTGACATTCCCATATTTGAGGGTCAAATAGACGCAGATGCTGTAGATAAATGGTTGAATCTGTTAGAAGGATATTTCTCGGTTTATGACTTTTCAGACCGGGAGAAGATTATTTTTGCACTCCTCAAAGCTACCCCCCATGTTAAGGACTGGTGGGAAACCTATTGTGAGAACAAGGACCAGACAGAACCCTCTCTGTTCTCGGCCGTACCAACTTGGAATTCTTTCCGAGACGCCGTCAAGGAACAGTACTATTCCGTGGGGAGCTATGAGGACAAGTACATACAATGGACCACGCTGCGACAACAAAGGGATCAAGATGTGCACGAGCTGACGAATCTGTTCCATACCCTGCGCACAAAGTTGGGTATCAAAGATTGAGAGAAACATTTGGTGCTAAAGTATCGCAGCTGTCTGCACAGATACATTCAGGAGGAAATGGAGTTCCTCGACATCTCCTCGCTTGGTACGGCATACCGGTATGCTGCCAAGATTGAGCAGAAATTCAAAGAGAAGAAGCGAGACTTTGGATCTGTGAATCAAAAGCAAGGAAAAGGTGCTTCCAAACCGCAGAACAAAGGACAGAGCATGGCGGCTAAAGACAACCCGTCAAAGCCACAAGAAAAGAACAACACCGTAAAGCCAAAGAAGGACACGGGAAAGTGTTGTGAGTTCCATAAGAGCTCCACTCACAACACAAGTGAGTGTCGGGCCAAGCAGTCGCTAGTGGCCGAGATGAGGGCTTCTGAGTCAGATGCATGCTCCAACTCCGAATCAGAACCTGAAAAGGGGAATGAAAAAGGGAAACAGATTATTGATGCAGAGCCTAACGCCACTGTTGCCACTACAAAGGTCCAGAAGGAGGAACCGGAAGATCTAGAGGAGGAGGAACGTCCTTTCCACTCCCAGATGTGGGTAAAGGGCTCCCCTGTACAGTTCATTATCGACAATGGGAGCCAAAAGAACCTCATTTCAGCAGACACCGTGAAGCGGTTGGGCTTGCCGACCACAGCTCACCCACATCCATACACCATCGGGTGGCTTCACCAAGGACGAGATCTCCGCGTCAGCCAGTAGTGCCGCCTTCCCTATAGCATCAAGCCCTTCGCGGATGAGGTTTTATGTGACGTTGCTCCTATTGATGTTTCTGATGTATTATTAGGACAACCATACTTGTGGAAGCGTCATGCTGTGTATGAGTCTCGAACTCGTGCTGTTATTATTACTTTGGGAAATAAGTTGTACAGGATACCAGAGGTACCACCTCCTACGACTATCTATTTGGTTACTGCAAAACAATGCAGTAAGCTCATTTCCCAAACCAGGAGATTCGTTTTCCTGATGATCTGCCCCCAGGGCAAGAAGAATACTGTGGCCACGACCTCCAGACAGGGCCCCTTTGCACGACAACAGCAGATGGATAAGGTTGTGGAGGAGTACGGGGACATCTTCACCTCGCCCATAGGGGTTCCTTTGCACTGTCAGGTCAAGCACTCGATTGATCTGACCCCAGGTGCGCCGCTACCCAATGGACCGATCTATCGACGCTCTGTTCTGGAAAATGATGAAATCAAGAGGCAGATTCAGGAGCTGTTGTAGAAAGGTCACATCAGACCAAGTTCATCACCCTGTGGGAGTCCGATCGTGTTGGTACAGAAGAAGGATGGGACGTGGAGACTCTGTATTGACTATCGGGCGTTGAACAAGATCACTGTCCGGAATAGGTACCCAATCCCACGGATTGATGACCTTCTGGACCAACTCCAAGGTGCAAAATATTTCAGTAAGATCGACCTGAAGTCTGGGTATCACCAGGTACCAATTGAACCCTCTGATGTGTGGAAGACTGCCTTCAAAGCTAAGGAAGGCCTTTTTGAATGGCTGGTCATGCCTTTCGGGTTGACGAATGCTCCCGCAACCTTCATGAGGATGATGGACGACATCTTGCGGCCATTCACCAGCTCATTCGTAGTGGTGTACTTGGATGACATTCTGATCTTCAGCAAGACTTGGGAAGAGCACCTTCATCACATCCGACAAGTCCTCCAAACACTGCGGCAACACAAGTTGTGTGCCAATTTGGAGAAGTGCATGTTTGGCATGACCCGGGTTCAATATCTGGGATACATTATTGATGAAAGGGGGGTGCATGTGGATCCAGCCAAGATCCAAGTCATTCGGGATTGGCCAGCCCCGACTACTATAACAAAGCTTCGCAGCTTTCTGGGTCTTGCTAATTTCTACCGTAGATTAGTGTTGGGATTCTCTCATATCACTTGGCCCTTGAGTCAAGTCACCAAAGGAGGAGCGAGAGCAAAATTATTTTGGTCGGAACCTCAACAGAAGGCGTTCAAAGAATTGAAAAATCGCCTCTGTTCTGCCCCAGTGCTCACCTTACCAGACTTGCAGCAGCCATTTGAGATCGAGAAAGATGCCTCTGACTATGCTATTGGGGCAGTTCTTACTCAACAAGGACATCCAGTGGCATATCACAGTGAGACATTGTCTGAGACAGTTCGCAAGTATCCCACCTATGATAAAGAAATGTATTCCATTGTGCAAGCCTGTCGACAATGGAAGCATTACATTTTGGGGAAGGAAACAATCATCCACACAGACCACCGGCCCCTGCAGTTCATACAGACACAAGGGAAGTTTCAGAATGATCGCCATCAGAAGTGGTCCACATATCTGCAACAGTTTCATTTTAACATCAAGTACAAGAAGGGTAGCACTAATAATGTTACAGACTGCCTCAGCCGACCACCGATCGTGGCGCTCACCACCGTGCTCAACTCTTGTGGGCACGAGACTTCTGATTGGCCGCTTCTCTATGAGAGTGACACAGAATTCGGCCACACTTACAAGGCACTCTTGGGGGGCACGCAAGTTCCAAATTTTCACCTCCAAGATGCACTTTTATGTCACCTGGGACACCTTTGTGTTCCTTCAAGCGAGCGTGCCAAGATGATATGGGAAGCACACTACGGTCGAGTCGCTGGGCATTTCGGGGTCGAGAAAACAGTAGCAATACTACAGAAGTATTTCTATTGGCCGAACCTTCGAAAGGATGTCGAGAAGCACATCAGATCCTGCATTGCTTGTGCCATTGCCAAACCGACCATCAAGAAGCAAGGCCTATATACTCCACTACCTACCCCTAGTCGACCTTGGGAATCCATCTCCATGGATTACATGTCGGGCCTGCCCTCTACTAAGAATGGAAATGACTGTGTTTTCGTGGTCGTTGACAGATTCTCAAAGATGGCCATTATGGCGACCTGTAAGAAGAATATCACAGCAGAAGCTACTGCTAAACTCTTCTTTGAAAGAGTATGGGTACACTTTGGGATCCCACAGTCTATCATATCAGATCGAGATAGCAGGTTCCTCAGCACATTTTGGTCCAGCCTCTGGTCAATGTTGGACACAAAGCTCACCAAGTCCACAGCTTTCCATCCCCAAACAGATGCCCAGACAGAGGTCGTCAACAGAATGATTGTACACATTCTGCGAATGTACAACTCAAAGCATCCACGCACATGGGACGAGAGCCTCCCCTATGTACAACACAGTTATAACCGGGCTCTCCATAGTTCAATTGGCCATAGCCCCTTTCAGGTGGGCTTGGGATTCCAACCACTATGTCCCATTGACATAGCCATGCCGTTTGCAGCTGCTCAGGCCGATTCAGCTCATGTCCAGTCTTAAGTTGACAAAGCAAGTAGCTTCATCGAGCGCATTCAACACATCCGCCAACAGGTTCATGATATATTGGATAGAGCCAATGCGAAGTACAAGCAGCGCCATGATCAACACCGGGTGCCACACAACTTCCAAGTGGGCGACAAAGTATGGCTGCATTTGCAGAAGGAGCGCCTCACTGGACCTCACCGCAAGCTTCGCCCGCTCCGATACGGGCCGTACACCATCACCAAGGCTGTAGGGAACAATGATTTTGAGCTTAGTATTCCACCATTCCTTGGTCTGCACCCATTCCTTGGTTTGCACCCAGTCTTCAATGTGGATCGCCTTCGTCCTTACTTCCCACCTCTACTAGACACTTCGGACATTGAAGAACAACTTACACCAACAGAGTTAAACCCAGACTGCATGGAACAGGCCACCACAGATTGTATCATGGACATGCAAATTAAGAACACTCGCCAACAGAGGATCCAACTGTATCGGGTTGTCAAAGCTGGCCAACTCCTGCACCAAGGAAAGTGGTTCACCAGGGACCAAGTTCAGCAGAAATTTCCTCATCTCATGGAGGAACTTAACGCAATGGGGACCATTGCTTCCTAAAGGGGGAGGAATGATCCAGGTGGATATTGGTGGCCACCCGCCTATTCCACTTGGGCCCCCACCATTGTCTCTTTCAGTTTTTCAGTTTTGGCATAACTTACTATTTTTAGCAGTTTTTCGGGTCCTGAACTTCCGGAGCCGTTTTGAGGCCCTAAATGACGTTTTTTGGTATGAAAATTTGTTGCGATTTTGAAAGTTGTAGTCCTCGGATAGAGCTTTCTAATTATGTATCATGTGCGTCAAACGGAGATAGTATGCCAAAGTTACGTCCCTGGGAAGTTGAAACACCAATTTACCCAAACGGGGCCCATAGTTTTGGCGCTTCATCTCCTAGGGTTAGGTTTTTGGATGTTTAAGGTTCTCCATTGTTTCTCAATAATAAATAGGCCCTCGAGCCTCATTGTAACTCAGTTCAGAGGCCTGTAGCCGCCACATCTCTTCTCAGAGATAGCTACCAGTGCCCTAGCTAGTTTTATTTCCATTCTGTCTGTAAGCAAATTTTAGTTCTTTGATATTAATGAAATGAAGTGTTAATTCCGCTGCATCTATGTATTTATGGTTATATGTTTATTCTGTTGCGTTCCTACATAAATCTGGATTAATTATAGCCTGGTGGAAAAATTTATCATACACAGGCTGGGCAGAGGTCGGGGCTCAACCCCACGACCTCCCCCACACAACACGCCCACAATACCACTATGCCACAGCTTCGGACTTAAAATTATATGCCATCGGCATATATTTAAGTTGATGACTGGTTGAACGACGGGGGTAAGGAGGGGTCCAGCCCCCTCACCATAGGACCGTTGCACTACGTCCAGAAGTGGAGCCTTATAATTTAGTGGAGTTTAGTGTTAGTACGAGGTTATTAATCCTTAAATAAATGCTAATTTGTGCTAACCACATTTTAATGCAAATTGTGTTAACATGTCTGATTAGCGCTAAACCAGACTTATCTATTAGTTAATCCAACTTATCAATTAAGTCATACCAAAAATAATATGGCAATATATTTGGCAGAGTCAGCCAATTTTGGCAGATCTCCAAAATTAGTGGCCCTAACTGGAGTTTGCTTTGGTTTTAGTGGAGATTTCCTAGGCCAAACTATTGAGGCCATAACTTTTGCAAAATTCGACCAAATTGAGCTCAAGAAGAGTCTCTATTCTGGATGATTTGGACATTATGAACACATTGAAGCAGGTTTCAGGAGCATTAGATGATTTTAAACATCGATATTTTCCATTTTGAACTAATACGGAGGCCCAAGCCATGGAAGCTGGACCAAGGAGATGTAGCCCAAGAGGGGTGAACTCCTTCATCAAAAAACTATGTTAATGGATCATTTTGATGGTTTGCTGTACATTTTATTTCTTTTGTTCAACATTATGTTTTAATGTTTTTCTGCTCATGAGTTTAACATAAAACTCAATACATTTACCTATTTAACAATTACAAACACCTCAAGAAATCTATGCACATGAAGCAAAATATCATCAAATTATTTATAATTATGAAGATGAAATTAGCACATCAAAACTAACATCCAGATTCAGATCAATGTTATCTCATCAGAACTATTAGTGTCATATTTTCACCAAGATACCAATTACTTTTCAATAATCATTTCTTATTATTTCTATTAGGAAATTGACCATTTACACCATAGGTATACTCATCTAAGTACATCATTAAATTTTAAATGTGACTCATCATCTTGGGCCTTAATCTCTCATTATACATGATATTGGGCTTTAATCTCTCATTATATTTATTCCTTCCCCAAGGAAATTTTAGTGAAATTCATTGTTAAAATATTATCAGTTGTAAATTCATTAAATTCATCAATATCGAATTAAAATTACATGATCACTATACATATTTTGCTTATCCAATGGAACCCATACATGAGGTCATCCTTATTTAAGTCTTATGTTATGCTTAATCCACCTGCATGAGGCTTGGTTGTCCCTTGGTGATTTATCCATCACTCACCTCATTTTCATTGTTCATCTTTAAAAATATTTTCTTATCTCATCAAGTTCCAACTTGATCTCTTTTATCGTAAATTCACTCATCTTCAAGTTGGACTAGGGATTCTTCCACCTTAATTTTAACTTGTTAAATCTTAATTTTAGAGTTTTAAATGCTTGGAACTACTACCACCATTCTCATCCATGAATGATTTGGTATGCCCAATGTGTTTGGAAATAACTTCTTTCAATACTAATGACACACACTAGTAAGTTGTTTTATATGAAGTAATGCTAGATCATCAATCCACTCATGAGTGACATTTATTCAAATGCACCCTTTATTATTTGGTTCTCACTTCTTCCGCCAATTTATGTGTAATCAAAGTATCATTATATAATTTCCAATAGTATTTCTTCACGCACTTCATGCTCGATATTTTCTCATTAGTCTCTATAGTGTATTTCTTTTTCCAAAAGTTAAATAATCATTATCCTTGAAACACTTTCCTAGTTTATCACTTATCATTTCTCACCAATTACAAGTTCTCATAACTTCATACCTTGACACTTATAAATTTATATGTCATCACTTTGACCCTTACCAATCGTGTTGATCAATCTGCTCATCATATCTTTAATATATTTTACTTCTCGATGGAATCACCCCTTCACTTCCTCATATTGAATATTTATAGATACAATTTATTTTTCCACTGGTCTCATTTACCTAATATTCCATT
Source organism: Pinus albicaulis (assembly GCA_034641835.2). NCBI lineage: Eukaryota > Viridiplantae > Streptophyta > Pinopsida > Pinales > Pinaceae > Pinus > Pinus albicaulis. The sequence continues at coordinate 1,602,824,673 of CM076575.1, read as the reverse complement.
CCTGCTAGATTCAACAATGAAAAATTCTTCACTTTGTTCAATTTTAAAAACATATTATCAAATTTCCTTTATTTCTCACCTCCAGTCATCACAATTTCTTTTCCTCCTCTCTTAAATGCATAACATTGATACACTTTGAAAATGTTATTACTATTCCCAAACTTGGGTAATACCCTATAAATAAAATTATAAGGTGGCTAAAAAATGTAATCCACATATCATTTCCTATTTTAATTCATTGAACTAATATAATTTCCTAATCATACATCTTGATTTCCATAATTCATGCATATAGTTAGTCACCTATGGAAAAATTTATAATGTGGATCTCCCATTAAAGGGAAAAAATATTATAGAGGTTGTCATGCCCACAAATTATCTCCATAAATTGATAAAATTTATTATGGATTTATTTCTTTAATCTAGGTTATCATACATTCCAAGTTCCTTCAAAACGACCTTCATAATTACCATAATTATTCACTTCATTATTTGGTTTCCAATATTTTCTTCCTTGTATGCATCATACTTAACTAGACCTTATAGTGATTCTCATCATGTTCTTGTATGGAGTTAATTATATGATTCCAGAACCATTTACCACCGAGTTGTTCATTCAAGGGATACCTTTAGAGTACAAAGTTATAATTATTCCAAAATATTCCATTATGTTCTAAAATAGGCTATTGCATATGTTGATTTCTTACCTTTGTTAATGCTACAAATAGGAATCTCCACTACAAGGAAAAGACCCTCTAGTGGAGGTTATAAAGGAGGTTTTTAGTGTTATAAAATTAGCCAAAATTGTCAAAAAAAAAAATCTACAACATCCGTTTATGGTTACGGAGGTTTTGGTGGAGCTTTTAATAGAAATGAAACACAACCAAAAAAACTGGGCGGCAGAAGGTTATTACGGATGTTTTTTTTCATCGGTGTGCTAATAAGGTTTCAATGCACCGATGCATGTCATATAGACGGTGGCCTTGGGCCGGTTGAAGGTGCATGCATCGGGCCGTCAAGGTATACACTACACTGGGAGCAGTGTTGGTGATACAACGCACGGGTCTGTTCTAATTGGTCTTGGGATTTTTGCGGTGCCTATAGGGCATCTCAACACACCGGTACGTAGACTTTTAGAAACACACCGGCGCGTCGTATCAGAAAAATGCACCAAAATTTATAGTTGGTATTGGTATTTGTGCGGTGCCCATACGTCGTACAAATGCACCGATGCGTAGTCTCACATAAACGCACCGGTGTGCAGTATCGCACAAACGCACCGAGATTTTTAATTGGTTTTGGTATTTGTACAGTGCCCATAGGTTATTGAAATGCACCGGTGCACTGCAACATACAAATGCACCAGTGTACAGTAACTAACACACACCGGTGTTCATTTTGTATTTTTTAGAAACATTGACCTGTGACAGTGCAATTATTGTGATTTTTAAAAGTTCATTATTCATCAAAATTCGACACGTCTTATAACAATATTCATATTAATTAAATTTGTATTAATGCATTTGAATGTGATGTTTGGATTAATTTGTTATATCATATCATAATTATTGTGATTTTTTAAAATTCATTATTCATCAAAAGTCGACACATATATATATTATAACAATATTCATATGAATTAAATTTTTATTAGTGCATTTGAATGTGATGTTTGGATTAATTTTTTATATCATATCATCAAATTTCACATCTCTTCATTATAATATTTAATCATCCATAAATTCAATCAGTAATGTTACATTTCACAGCGACAATGGAGAACACAATAGAATAAATTAAAACATATTTTATTATAATATATATATATATATATATATATAATACAATATTTGTCATACAGAATGGGACATTTATTGGTATCCCTTTGTCTTTCAATTGGGACACTATGTCCATTACATCAAACAAAATGTCTAATTTCATAGAAAATATTTCAAAAAATACAACGGCGCCTTGCTTTGATATCCAAACATAACAATCATCATTCTTCACTTGAATTGTTGTCACTGCTAGAGCTACTTCCATGACTTGGGTTATTTTCAGAAATGTTTTGCTCAAGGTGTTGATTGTTTCCTTCTTCTTCACCTTCCATCTACAAACATAAAAATAAAGTGTAATGAGTGTATATACATTGGTGAGAATAATGAAAATTGAAATATTAAATAATATACATCAATGTAAATCGAAAATAAATGACGTAACATAGCTACAATTGACTCATAAACTATACAAATTCTTTCAAAATGATGTATCATGCCATCTTTCAAGATTTCATCTGTTGGCATAGTTCCATACTTCGTTTTCTGCAAGTTTTATACCCCATAACAAATCATATATTTAATATAAAAGTTCTTTTTGTTCTATTAATTATAGACGAAGCTAAGTAAAACAAGATCGATAGATGCTTACAAATTCCACAGTTAATTTCTAATATGCCAACATATACTCACAACCCATATTTAACCCAATCTCAATCAATTCGTCTGATGGTTCTTCTTAGTATGTTAGCACCTATTTGAAGACATTCAATGATGATTTTTGTAAAACAACTTAAAAAATACAAAAATGAAATCTAGTTAATTTGTTATAAGGAAGCAAGAATTACTCACAAACTTAGATATCAATCGTTTTCTTCCTTGCTATCCTGTTTTATGTGCTGAATGGGTTCCATTTTATTTTTTCTTTTCTGCAAGAAAATACTTGAAAATTAATATTTAATGCTAAATTTCTATCTATTGTACCTAATGATCGAAAAATTCAATGATTACATATTAGATTTGAAGCACATTGTTGTTGAGATGGCTCCTCCTACGATGCAATTTTGTCCATTTCTTTGACCATCTCCTTGTACACCTTTTTGGACATTTCTACTAGCATATTTGTGATATCAACTCGTTCAACTTTTGAGATTTTCATAATCTTCCTGAAAATGTAACATGACAATAAACTATTTAATTTTTATATTGATATATGAAAATTAAATATAACAAAAGTGGTATTTATAAATAATTCTAGACAAACATTTAAAGGAATATTACTTTTTCATTCCTTTTTTTTTTTTTTGTACGTTTTTGCTATTAAAAGTATGACATATATCATTGACCAATTCTCTGGAAACTCTTCCTGTATTTTAGATAAAATTTTGTTCTTGGAATCATTGGATTGATTTTTTTATTGTAAGTGGAAAGAATGTCTATACATTCATTTCAGTAGATCCCTCAAACTTCTGTAAAAGTTTCTCCCCCTTTCGTTAACCTCCATCACCACTCCAGATGAGCTAAGGAGAAATTCATTTTCATTTGCATGTTCTATTTTTTTTTTCTCAGAACAACATTCCTTTTCTAAGTTGTTGGTCCCTGTAGAACATTAAACATATGTGACTTAATAGATTGTTTGACACATGTTATCTAATAATTTTAAGTATATTATTAATGAAAATTAGAAAAATAAATTCATATTGGATCGATAGTATTTTTTTCATTCACCTGATTCATCCTTTCGTAATTTTTCCATCAAGATTTTATGCTCTTATAGTCCTAGATCAGAAATAATCTTATCGAGCTTCATCATTTTGTGGCTCTGGATGATACACAATAAACAATACATATTATTTAAACTTACATATAGTTCAAAAATAATATTTTTTGTAAAGAATTTACAAAGAACTTGCCTTTTTTTCTTTTCTTGATGTGTTATCAGTATTTTTATTACTTGATCTCTTATTAGCCATTCCTTTATCAATCCGAAACCTGTACCATATCATTCATTAATATATTTATAAATAAATTGTCAAATTTTCAGGTAAAAAAAAATCTGAAGACACTGGTGCACCATTCATGGTGTATGCACCGACGTTGGTGTGTGGGGGTCTTATAAACGCACCGCCCAAATAGTATAATAGACCGTACAGTGCTCTATGTCAACAAGAAACACCGGTGCGTTACATGTTAACCACCGCACTGATTAACACAAAGAAAATAATAAAAATCGTATAGTGTTAGTTTTTGTAGAATAAACACCTCGCGCAAATAGGGGACCAGCACATGGTGCTCTCTGTCAACTAGGAGACCCGATGTGGTGTGTTATATGTTACATTGTACACTGATTAACACAATAAAACAATTTTTTGCGAAACAACACGTTCGTGGTGGGCCATAATGAAATAGCGTACCAGTGCGCTAGGTTACGTAGGGCGCAACAATAAAAAATATTTTTTTTTTCAAAAATTCCTGCAAGGGAAAACATGGATTGGGATCCAACTATGCAAGTCGTCCCATGGGTTGGATGTCAATCTTATCTTTATGATGAACTTCGGTAGTTGGATCAAAACGTCGATTAAAGAAAAAAACCCACTCAATGCGATGGATCTGGAAGTAATTTCATTACAAAATACAAACTCTATAAATCTAAAATGAAAAGCCCTAATTCTGAAATCATAGAAAAAGGGAGAAGAAAGGGCATAAACAAAAGGAATGAAGGGTTTAGGGTAAAAATGGATTTTTTTTTCTTTTGTTTTCTGAAAATGAAAAACAAATTGAATTTTTTTTCTTACTTCGTAAAAAAAACCGTAGAAAAAAAGTAAAAATAATAATCAAATTTAATCACGAGACCATTTGAAATGCTATGCTATAGGGTTTGAATCACCAGAGGTTTGGAATTCTGAATGTCTTAATACTTCTGTTCGAACGTATTTCACTGCTCCACAGTGCTCTTGTGCTCTCTTGCTCTAGGTAAGTCTCTTACAAATCTTTGGCTGAAACGTTTTGCAAAAATAGTGAAATAATGAAAAGTGTTTAGTATTTAAAGAATTTTTTTATGAAAGTAGATTTCAAAAATATTTTTCTGCCCATTTTTCAATTTACCACTTTTTTTCTTTCACTTAAAAAAAACAGAGTTGTGATTTTTTTATTTGGGGTTATTCGTCACCGGTGCGTCACTTAATATCACCGCACCAGTGCATCCATTAGTAAGATGAAACTGGTGCGTAGTAACTAAAACACACCGATGCACAGTAACTAAAATGCACTGGTGCGGTTATATGTACATTAGCACCGATTTGTGGTTAAGACACCGAAAATACTTTTAGGTGTGTTGTTTCGGGGAAAATCAACCTAGAGGTTTGTTGGGTTTAAACCTCCACAGAGCAGGGCATGCTACTTAAGAAGGACTCACACAACCATACATGTTCATGAAAAACTAAATAGAGTAGATCGAGGAAGTTACCCGTAGGTCCTACGGTTGAAGCAGATCCCGCGGGGTCCAAACCCCTAGCAACCCTTCTTCCTTCTTAACCTGAAAGACAAGAATAAACAAGCACGAAGAACTGGTTGTACAGCATATATCTACTCTAAATGTTAGTGAAATCCATATGAAACATTAGATAAACCATAACAAATGCTTAAATAACAATATTCTCATATATGCAAGAAGACACTAACACGTATATTTCGGGAACAAGATGGTACTTCTGTATTATAAATAGCATGTACAGAAATAACGAGTGGAGAGATCACCTGAATCCTTCCACGATCTTCGAGCAGACCATCGTCCGGATCCGTCCCACCCTTGCCTCGCTAAGATTCCTTCCAAACTGGTGCATACGAGATGACATATAAAGAGATGAGCATCTCCAGGAAACAAGGGTTTCCTGTAATGAACTAGGAAGTGCAGGAGGCACGGGAATTCAGACTTGGATAGGGAATACCAACAGAGTATAACATCAATAATTTCTCTCTCCCTTAGGCCATGCACATGAGGGGCTTTTATACTCCCTCAAAGTAGTTTCAACAGTTGGAAACAGTTGGCCACGTGCTGGGGTGGTTGAACTACCAGAGTAACCATCAACCTAGCCTGAAAATAGGGATTTTTTATATATTTTTTAATGATTTTAATGGAATACGCGGGAAAGTACATGTGGACTCGCGTATACACGCGAAAAAGTCTGGGCATAACTGCGTATGGGGAATTTAACACTGTTTTTTAGTGAATTTTGTCCAAGTCTGTAGGAATGGGTGCCCAAAGCCATAAAAGTAATCATGAATCATATGAAGGTGAGAAATGATGCTATAACAGATGCCCCCTAATATATGAGGTCAGAAGGGGTACATGATGGCCGAAATGTATTATGCACATAGAAAGAACTTCACAAGGACAAAGAACCAGAGTTATCTCTACCATCAGTAGCCCAAGGGACCCAAGAATTTCCCGTTGGGCAGACATGATGAAGAGATTAGGGGGAAGTGAAGTTCCCCGAACCACTTGGGACGATGAGTTCTTCCTTTGGTGGGGAGAACAAATCATCACTGTGGACGACTATCCCTATGCCGGGATGGACTTTTGTGGAGATCCAGATCTTGTTCTTCCACCAGGCACAGCATGGGGTACAGTCGGTAAGTTTGCAAAAAAATTTTGACTTATATAATTTTTTTGAATTTTTTCAAATATGTATGAAAAAATAAAAATAAACATGTTTTTGATTGGATTCATAATGACTGACAATGTAAACATGATCATGATACAGATATTGGACCAGTTCGACCTGAGGGTTTCCCGCGCCACAAGCGTCGCAGGGGCGAAGCAGATACAGTGGATTCAGACAGGACCCTCCAGGCTGTGCAGAGGAACTTGGAGGGATTAACCCGCCAAATACCTATGGCTGCCATGGAAGATCTGCCGGAAGCCATCCAGAGACGGGTGGTAGGAGTGCCCCGAGACCGGGTACGATTATTCCGCCGAGTTGCCACCGCGGTCACGTTCTATAGGAACACGACTTCTGGGCAGGGACCTCAGGAGTAGACAGATATTATGTATTAGATGACTGTATATTCGTTTTTGAGACTGAACATGATCGGGCATAAGCCCAAGTTTTGTATGACCTTATGGATCCAAATTTTGTAAAGTTTTTGAACACTCTGATGATATATATACAGCGATATTTGATGTGATGTGATAAATGTATCAAAATGTATGATGTTTTTTATGATTAAATTTTATTGTATGGAATGATTAATATGCCAATCAATTGCTTGATGAGCTAATGAGTCTGCTAACCAATTGTCAGCTCGAGAAATATGAATGAAAGTTAAAAATTGAAATGATCTTCGTAACAAACGCACCCTCAAGAACAATCGTAATAAAAATGGATCTTGAACCCAATAAGTATTGTTCAACTGCGACACCACCAGCTGAGAGTCCAAGAAAAATACCAACGAATCAACACCCAAAGATATTGCCTCCGAGAGTAGATAAACAACTGCAGTGTATTATGCTATATTATTGGAAGTAGGACCAATGCAGACCCCTCTTGATACTAACAGCTGACCGGAAGGATAATGAAACACCCAAGCCGTGGAAGCTAAGTTTTGGGTGTGTCTACTAGCACCATCGGTGAAACCAAAATGACTCATGACATCCAACACAACCTGCCAAAGCAGATCAAAAACATCACCAACTCATCAAAGATCGAAAATCAACCAGATATGTACAAAACAAAACTACTATATACAAAAGCAACATGCCAGGCCAAAGCCTAGGCATAATACTTCTTCAAATAGAGCCCATTTCGGGGCTCCGACAACTCGTTCCCTTCAAAATCAACCAAGGTATATGCTCCTTTCTTAAGGATTTTTTTAACGATGAAGGGGCCATACCACATAGACTTAAACTTTCCTGCCCCCAGGGCATCTTTTTCTTGGGCATAGACCAAAACAAGGTCACTTTTCGAAAAAACCCTGGGTTTGACCGCCGTATCGTACTGAACTTTAACTCGGTTTTTATGCGCTTCATTCATCGTGGCGGCATCCCGATGCTGCTCATCGAGATGTTCCAGATGAAGGAGCTGTTCTTCAAGACTAGAAGTGTCAGGAAGAAGTTCAACAGCTAACTTAAGAGAAGGAATCTTGCATTCAATAGGAAATACGGATTCCACCCTGTGCACTAGCTGAAACGGAGTAAAGCCGGTTGCAGTTTTCACTGACGTCCTGTATGCCCAAAGTGCAAGATATAGCATAATATGCCAGTTGGATCTAGCTTTATCAATTGTTCTTTGAAGAATTGTCTTCAAGGATTTATTCACGGCTTCCACTTGCCCATTGGCTTGAGGATAATACAGAGATGAATACTCCTGCCGGAAACCCAATTTGAGAGCCAACTCAACCATCATACTATTCTGAAAATGACTGCCATGATCAGTGACAATCTCTCTAGGAATACCAAAACGAGCGATAACCTGGTTGAAAAGGAAAAGAGCTGCAGTCTCACCATCATTCCCAAAAGTAGGCATAGCCTCGACCCACTTCGTAAAGTAGTCTACTGCCACAATAATGTACTTGTGACCTTTAGCCGAAGGCGGGTTACAAGTAGTATAATCAATACCCCACTTTGTAAAGGGACCGACAGTAATGACTGGAAAAAGCGGAGCTCGATGAGCGCGCATTTTTCAAGTATAGACTTGACACGGATGACACTGTTTGACCGATTCGATACAATCCTTGAAAATCGAGGGCCAACAGTACCCAGCACGCAAGATTGTTTGGGCTGTAGCAAGCCCAGATAAATGACCCCCACAAGCTCCACTGTGGGAATCATTCAGCACAGCCTCAACTTCTTCGAGAGTTAAGCAGCGTCTTAGGATTGAATCAACCCCTCGATGGTATAAAGCATCACCAATAATCAAATAATTCTTGGCCAAGTGACGCAACTTACGACGCTCATATTTCGAAAAAGTAGAGGGAAACTTCGTAGTCTGGAGATACACAATGATATCTCTGTACCAAGGATCCTGTGAAGAGATAAGAAACAAATGTTCATCTGGAAAGGATTCATCATAGATCATCTCTTCCCCACAGGGCAACTCGGATATCAATTCCGCGAAAACCAATGATTTCTTGGACTTGGCAGACATAAACTCAAGATCAAATTCCTGTAAAATCACAATCCATCTATTGTATTTGCCCCCAATCACTTGCCTACTGAGGACAAACTGAAATGGATTGGCTGCTGCCAAAACATAAGTTTTGCGAAGAATAATGTAATGTCGGAGTCGCTGCACAGCATGAACTATTGCTAAAGCTAAATTTTCTATCGGAGTGTACCGGAGTTCAGGTCCTACCAAGCCTCGACTAAGGTAGTAAATAACATGCTCTGCAAGAGCATCATCCTCCTGAACCAGAACCATACCAATAGTAGATTCTGCTGCTGCCAGATACAAAAGGAAATCCCTGCTATAATTAGGTGGAATCAATAAAGGAGCAGAGGTCAATGCATTTTTTAAAGCATCGAACGAGCGTTGAGCGAAGTCATCCCAAAGAAATGGAACTCCCTTCTTCAACAATCTCATAAATCCCTTTGTAACTTCAGCATAATTTACGATAAATCTCTGAAGAAAATTAGACTTTCCTTGTAGACTTTGAAGCTGACGGATAGAGGACGGGGGAGGCAACCGAAGTATTGCCTCAACCTTGAAGGGATCTACCCTTATCCCTTCCCTAGACACAATGAATCCCAATAGCCGACCGGATGTAACCGCGAAAATGCACTTGTTCGGATTCAATCTAATCTTATAGAAACGACATCTTTCAAATATTTGCTGGAGGTGACCAGGATGATCCATCCTCTTTCGAGAATGAGCAGCTAAATCATCTAAGTATGCCTCGATAATCTTTTTGATGTTGTGGAAGGCGTATGACATGGCCCGCTGAAAGGTAGCCCCAGCATTTTTAAGACCAAAAGGCATCTTCTTGTATGAAAATGTTCCCCAGGGACAAATAAATGCAGTCTTATGTTGATTTTCAGACGGATAGTAATTTGATTATATCCGGAGAAACCGTCCATGAAGGAGAAAATCTCATTACCGGCACACTCGTCAATGATCTGATCGATAAATGGTGTGGGGTAATTATCTTTAGGACATGCTTTATTTAGGTCTCTGAAATCGATGCAAACTCGAATCGTTCCTTGCTTTTTATCTACGGGAACGGGATTTGAAACCCATTCAGTCAAAGGAACAAGGAAAATGAATCTCGCCTTAAGCAGCTTCCCAACTTCAGCTTTGATAGCCATTGCCTTCCTAGGATTGACCGAACGAAGTTTTTGCCTCACCGACTTAGCGTTTTCATACGTCTTGATCTCATGATGGACAATAGATGGGTCTATACCAGGCATTTCTTCATAAGACCAAGCGAATACATCCCTATACTCTTTAAAGAGCTCGGTGTAAATTTGAACCTCTTCACGGGAACATTAAGCTCCGATGAAGACATTCTCGATAATATTGGGATCCCTGGAAATGTTAACCGGGATAGTAGGAGAAATCACAGCCATGTTCCCTTCAGCATAAACCTATGTTGGTGCTAAAGGGTTCAAGACTGGGTGAACAGGACCAGGAGATTGAGGACTTGGAAAACTTGTTTCAACTTCGCTCAAGTCAGGTAAAAAGTAAGACCGATGATGCAAGTCATCCCACGGTCTATCTATACCAGTCATGGCTTCTAGTATGGCCTCTTAGATGGAAGAGTGGTATCAAGGCAATCTTGGGCAGAAGAAGAACTAAGTGTTCAAGCTGGAGCCACATCTCCATCCAACTCTTCTAGTGACAGAGGAGCTGGGATGGATTCTGCAGAGTCAACAATAGACTGATATGCAATCTCAACTGCAGAAATAGGAAATGCCATTCCACCCACTTTACCTTCCGCTAACGTGGCAGTAGGGGAAGGTAAGGTCCAAGGGTCCGAAAAATAATGAGTTCTGAAGAACTCTCTTCGAAGAGGAGCCTTGGAGGATGAACTTGCATTAATATGAAGCGTAGGAGGAGGAATATCGAAAGTACCCATCAAGGAAGAATACATTCCAACTCCTAAATTCTCAACAGGCGCCTTAGAATTATCAAACTTAGGAACAAATGAGTCAGTAGACGCATTCGGGTCTACAGGAGGACAGTCCAGTTGGTCCACTGTAACAATCCTCCCTTCGTGGGGGAAACATATAATGTGAAATAATGAGGATGCAATGGCATCCATCTCATAAATCCAGTTTCTCCCCAACAGAAGGTTGTAGTCCAAGCTTGCATCCACTACCTCAACCTCTATATTGACAGTTTTTCCCCCAACACAGATGGGCAAAGCTGGGACAATACCATGGGGCCTGTGAGAATGACCATCAAACGCTGTTAGAAGAGTGGTAGATGGAACAGCTTTGGGAGATCCAAGTGTCTTCCAACATGCGAGAGACATCACGCATGTGGAAGCACCCTCATCAACAACCGTCCGAAAGATGTTACACTTCCGGTACGATGATTTAATATGAAAGGCCATGTGATGAGGAAGTCTCTTCTTAAAATTAGTCATATCAAAATTAATCAGAAGAGAATTTTTCGGATCAATAGCCCCAATGGCAGTGAGCAAAGCACTACGCTAAGCCGGACAAGACTGGAGTACCTCTAAAGCTGACATAGCATAAAGACTCTACGCCAGATCTTCTACAATCGAGTAGTTCTAGGCAGCCCTCGCATTTGGATTAATCGTTGATCGCTTAGAAGATGCTTTGGGCATCCGAGGCATAGACTCAACAGTAGGCTTCGTAATGTGAAGCGGCTCAGTAGCATCAGGAACATCCTTAGCTTTCGAAGACTCTTCTCCGCCCTAATCACGGGATCTCGTAGCGATATCCACGTGAGCACTCATCATGAAAATGTTCGATGGAATTTCCCCTTCCTGGGTGCCCTTAGAGGAAGCCCCAGGATTTTGGTTCGCGCCAACAACTAATTGTTGCCCTTGGGGAAAAGGGTTTGTTAACACCGCCAGGGAACTAGAAGAACCCTGCTGGGCTAACAAGTGCTGCGCATCCTGAATTTTAGGGCAAAGGTGTGTAAGATGGTCTCCAGCACATAGCTTGCATGGAAACTTCACTTTCCTTTTCTCCTTTGGACCCTCACCAACATGCTCGTTGGTTTTATTTGCATTACCCTTCCCATTCTTGCCCTTTTTCTTATTATTTCGTCCCTTCTTCTTCCCTTCGGATTGTTGATTTCCTTTGGGATTAGAAGCTTGGACAACATTTATGGACAAAGACTGGGAAGGTGATGACTCAGCAGGTACAACTTGACTAGAAGGAGCAGATTGCAAAGACAACTGCTGCAGTTGAGTAAGCAGGTTGGCTGCACCACTATTGATCGATCCAATCAGTCCGTCGCCATGAGGAATGGGATTAGTTTTAGATAAATCTAATTTGGAGCGAGGAGCATTAGGCAAATACTTGTGAAGGACCCCAGACTGAGAATATATCAACTCTAGCTGCTGGGCCCTAAAAATGGCCTGCTCCTCAGAAAATACCCCGGAGAGGGATACATCTTTCGAAATATTTGACTGCAAGGATTTGAGAAACCATTCCAAAATGAACTCACCTGGAATATGAGCTTTAATCAGCCTCTTCCTTCTCCTCCATTCCTGAATGTGATCAGAAATGTGGGTTGCATCGTCCTGCTTAAAATTAGCTAGGAGTTCAGTCCCAGTGTCGTACCGGACAGACAACTGAAAATGGTTCAGAAATGTAACAGCCAGTTCTCCAAATGTAGCAAAACTGCCCCCAGTTAGCTCAATATACCATTTGGCAGCGTTTCCAGTTAGGGCGCGTTGAAATAATCTCAACCTAATCGAATCATCGATCAGGGAGTTCGAAGAACACCATAAATGGAAAGTGGTAATGTGGTTAGCCGGATCTTCTCCATTCTTACCTTCAAACTTTGGAATGTCTGAAGGAAGTTTGGTGGGAACCGGAGGCCACCCCAGACTATAAAAAATCGGATCATTAGTCAACTTCGACAGATCTGGCAAGTTTAACGTTGCCAGAAAAGGTAAGCGAGGTGGAGCCTGAGGATTCCATCCTTGATGGGATGGATTGCCAACATTCTGAAAAGAATACCCTGGATTTGATGAGGCACCAGGTTGCCAAAAAGGACTCATAGAAAAAGGAGAAGAACCTCCTCCCAACGCAGAGTTACCAAAGCCCAGAACAGTTCCCCCCGCTGAAGTATGAAATGAAGAGGAAAGCCCCTGATAGGGGTTCCAGGCATTAGAAAGAGGAGAAAAGTTCTGATAAGCACTCGACGAAGGGAAAGAAGTATTCCCTTGGTGACCATCATAAAACTGATTCCCTACCCCCGCTGTAGTGAACACAGGGTTCCACCCTGTAAAAGTAGTCGAACTTTGCCCCCAAACCAAGGGTTGAAACTCTGGGTCTAAGAAGTAAACGGAAAGGACCCTAAAGAAGGATTCGAACTAGGAATTTTTCCAGTTCCGAAGGGGAACCCCTAAAAAGAAGCTGATCCACTAGCCATGGAAGTCATGGGTGTAGATCCAGCTGCAGCAGTGGAAAAGGAAAAAGAAGGAATCCCATTAGTGGGCATTCCGAAACAGAAGGGACCAGAATGAGAAGCGTGTGCTTGGGTGAAACCAGAGCCAAACACAACAGCACTAGAAGCAATCGAAGATAAAGCAATAGTGCCCCCTCCTTCAATAGAAGCAGGAGTCTGAATGCCTGCAGCACTCACGGCAGAAGCTGTGTTCCCAGTCGTGGCCATCGAAAGGTATGAATGATACAGAAGATCTTCCGGTCTCTCTGACTCAGGTCCAATGTAGTGAACAATGAACAGATAATCAGGAGGAAGAGGAGATGGACCTGACACAGGAGGTTCAGGTACTTCTTCAATTTGAAAATCTTCTTCCTGAGGAAATAAAACTCGCGAGGTGAGCGGAACGCTCCTCTTGGAACCGACACCAGAATCAGCTATGAAACCTTCAGACCCTTGTGGAGGATCTCTCTCCACTGCGTCAGACGTTACAGGGTGGTAACCACCTACTAAATCACTCCTACGCCTTCTCGAAGAAGGCTCTGGACTCTCGGGAGATAACCCCCGGATTCTCCTCGATCGACGAGGCGCTTGATCAACCACTTTTATAGATTTTAAATTAGACTCAAAAAAGTGAAAAGCTAGGCAAGCTAGGAGCAAAGAGCACTCACTATAAGAAAAATCCCTGAGATACAATCAAGCAAACAGCCTCCAAGTATTTCCGCTCCGGGTGATGAGGACCGGACACCAAAATACAGGAAAGCGAAATATAGGACCTCCCGAAAGCAGTCTGGGATGATTAGGGCCCAGAACAACTAGCGAAGGTATTAGAAACAGTTACGCCGACCTCCTAACGACAGCCTTTGCTGGCTCAAGCACCCAAGCTTCGCAAGGGCACCCCCCAGAAGTACTGCTGAAAGTGATGCGACGTCTGCCTCAGGTACCACGGGTATTCCCCCCCGCAGTCACCTGTGTGGAACCTAGGAGTGGCAACTGTGGGCACCAATCCGTATCAGAAGCCGGGCAGAACGGTCTTGAGGTCAGATTCAGCTAATTAGAGAGGGGGTATCCCTCTTCTCAGCCTTCACTTCCCCTCGCGCTTGACTCTCTCGAGGAGAGCTTTCCCGGTCCACCTAACGGAGTTGGATTTCGCTCAATTAATCAACTTCTATGTTTTGTTTGAGCGGCCTTGGAGAGTTAACTCTCCACTCACCTAATCCAAGGCCCTACAACCTAGCTAGTTGGTATATGACACTTAGAAAACTTGCTAGTTGATTTTAAATTATATCGCTTATTTTAATGGGCTGTTATGTTAAGTCAAAGGGATGCGGAAATGAAACTTATGATGTTTTGACGCAGAAAGAAATTAATAAAAACCAAACTACATGCAAATGCAGTTATTGTCTTTCGATGAAAAGAAACTTCTACACGGGTTCTACGAGATTAAAAATTGTATTTTTTCTTTTCAAATAGCAAACTCACACTCACAAAAACTATGAAAGTGACTAAATGTTTAAATGCACCTAATGCAAATCACTACAAGCATGCAAATCCTAAGATGCAAAATCTCCTAAAGCAGAGTGAAATTTCCCAAAAGTCCTTCAGTTTTAACTCTTCTTGGTTGTCCAGAAAGCTAGTTCCCGAAATCAAGAACTCTTAATATGAAGACACCAAAAACGCTTAACAACAAGAGGAAGAAATCAATGACAACTTCTTTCCAGAATCAAGCCAAAATCCAAAGGCAAGAAACTTCAACAAAGCTTCAAAAGATACAAAGAAACGAAAACAAAAATGCAAAAACAAAAGCAAACAACAAAGCAAAATGTTTTTTGAGCTTTTGAGTTTTATAAAAGAGTTCGAAAAGACCAAGTGAAACTATAAAATTCCAAGCCAAACAACACTGAGTTTCAAGAAAAAACTTAAAAAATGCTCCAAATCTTATAGGGCTAACTAGTAGCAAGATCAATACGAGCAAAAGAAGACAAGAAAACTCAGCCACTCAGCCTAGAAGAATAGTGCAACCTTGCCGCAAACAAAAAATTCAAAGAACCAAGAAAGAGTCTTCAAAAGTTGCAACAAGACCTAGCCAACTGAACTCAAGAAAACCAACCAAGAAATAGGCAAGAATCGTAGTGCAAAGCAAAACACAAATATAGGAAAGAGTAAATGAGCAGGAGCTCTCTGTTCTGATGAAGAAGAACAGCCAAGAATGCCCAGAAAGCGATCTTGGTACTCAAACCAGAAGTGCCAGCACAAGAAACAACACTTTGCCAAAAAGACTAGTTTTCAATCAAACGAAAGAGAGAAAAGACCAAAGACCACTTTCTTCATAATCCAGAGGGTACAAAGAAACTGCAGGAACAGGTCTCCACAGACAGAAAGGACTAAAGAGCCAAGGAATCCAAAATTTCAAAATCTGCCTAGGTATACGCTACTTCACAGTTTAGCAACAAGCGTGCATACGCGACTGTGCTAAAGGAAACACGCGTATATGCGACTCCCTTTAGACAAACTTGCATGTATACACGACTGTGTGCAGAAAAAAGCACGTATATAAAGGTAAATAATGAAAAACAAAAAAGGATCAAGCCTGGATAAGAAACCAGGACTTCAGTCTGACTGAGAAAGAGTAAATTGGACTGCAAATAGAAGTTAAAACTGTTGGAAACCTATCAAACAGTTGAAACCACCCAACAGGGGAATCACAAGAATGCGATCCCCAGTGGAGTTTCCAGTTCTGTTTCGGGGAAAATCACCCTAGAGGTTTGTTGGGTTTAAACCTCCACAGAGCAGGGCATGCTACTTAAGAAGGACTCACACAACCACACATGTTCATGAAAAACTAAATAGAGTAGATCGAGGAAGTTACCCGTAGGTCCTACGGTTGAAGCAGATCCCGCGGGGTCCAAACCCCCAACAACCCTTCTTCCTTCTTAACCTGAAAGACAAGAAGAAACAAGCACGAAGAACTAGTTGTACAACATATATTTACTCTAAATGTTAGTGAAATCCATATGAAACATTAGATAAACCATAACAAATGCTTAAATAACAATATTCTCATATATGCAAGAAGACACTAACACGTATATTTCGGGAACAAGATGGTACTTCTGTATTATAAATAGCATGTACAGAAATAACGAGTGGAGAGATCACCTGAATCCTTCCACAATCTTCGAGCAGACCGTCGTCCGGATCCGTCCCACCCTTGCCTCGCTAAGATTCCTTCCAAACTGGTGCATACGAGATGACATATAAAGAGATGAGAATCTCCAGGAAACAAAGGTTTCCTATAATGAACTGGGAAGTGCAGGAGGCAGGGGAATTCAGACTTGGATAGGGAATACCAATAGAGTATAATATCAATAATTTCTCTCTCTCCCTTAGGCCATGCACATGAGGGGATTTTATACTCCCTCAAAGTAGTTTCAACAGTTGGAAACAGTTGGCCACGTGCTGGGGTGGTTGAACTACCAGAGTAACTATCAACCCAGCCTGAAAATAGGGATTTTTTATATATTCTTTAATGATTTTAATGGCATACACGGGAAAGTACATGTGGACTCGCGTATACATGCGGAAAAGTCTGGGCATAATCGCGTATGGGGAATTTAACACTGTTTTTTAGTGAATTTTGTCCAAGTCTGTAGGAATGGGTGCCCAAAGCCATAAAAGCAATCATGAATCATATGAAGGTGAGAAATGATGCTATAACATGTGTACACCAAAATTTAGGAAACTCCAACCATAGAAATTTCGAATTAGAATTTTGTTTATTCTGTTGAGAAAAATACTGAGAGAGGGGGGGTACATTAATATTTAGAGCTCACTGATAACTTTAAATTTTTCTTTACTGAATTCCATACACAACTTTAATGAACCCAACTCACATATGCACGCGGATATACCAAAATAAAATTGTGTATACTGAGATAACTTTAATGATAGATAAACTTTTAGAAATAATATTTAACTCAACTTATCAGTTATGCAACAGTTAGCTAAGAATTAAATATGTGAAGTATAATAAATCATCACACAAGAGCATAACACATGAACACCAAGATTTAAGGTGGAAACCCAATTCAGGAGAAAACCACTGCTGCTGTCGTCTCCGTCTTCAATATTTATTATATAGAAAACTGCTTACAATATTGTACTGATGAAGACTCATATAAGTACGCAGGCATCTACCTGCAGAAGGCTGTAACCTTCTCTCGTTCTCTAGCTGCTACGGGAAGGGAGTTATAACCCCTTGATCTCGTTTACCAGCCACTACTAGAAGGGAGCTTCAACCCCCTGAGACAAAGAAACGTATATACGTGCTTTGACCAAGACGAACTAGCGTATAGATCTGTAAATATTAATTTTGCAGAATTTTTCCTATCTATATAACTTACCCAGTTTTCTTCACTCAACTTCAGCAAACATGCACCAAGTCTCAGATCTAATCATCTCTTCAATAGATCATGCAAGAACATAGTCATCTCAGGTCTAGAGATCTTGATCCATTATTGTAACCAAGGGTGCATCATAGATTTAGATCTACCAATAAAGCATAGTTCATCCCATGAAGATATACTTTAGAGAGAAGTATTTAGTGACAACCCTTACACATGCACACCTTTCACTATGATCTTCTTCTCATTATATAGATTTAGCCTTTACCAATACCATGAGTCAAAACCACACAACTGCCAATGGTATTTTTGGATGGAATCGAGATAGACAACATGACGCTCAATACTGTGAGCTAATACCATGATAATTCCCCCCGGTATCATCTTTTTGGAGCGCAAAGGGCATACGCGACTTGGATCGTTCTTATTTGCATGTATATGCGACTTGGCTTGCACAAACCCACGTATAGAACCTGCAATATGAATATTAACCATATTCTACTGGACATTACACATTTATTCTGATAGACATTCTGCAAACTACTGATATTCTCTTGAAGACATATACTCCATCTTTTATTAGAGAATTGCCATTAAGGACAACATATTAAGACATAAGAATCATATTGCCAAAAATATCCCCCTTTGGAATTGATGGAAACCATGATGGATTTTGATCACCACAAAATATAAATACATTAAATATGAACATTATTCAAACACCCAAAATACTCTCCCCCTTTGACATCAAGGGAAAAGGGCAGATCAATTCCGAAACAAGAGCGCATGACCATGCTCCCCCTGAGATCATGTTAAATCTCCAGATAGATTTTTCAATGACGTACATGACACTATAACTCAACCGAGTATGATATTTCCTATCACCAAAGACTCATACTTGCATCAATGATCCAACCAAGTGGAATTACATAATTGACTCAACTACCCAACCAAGTGGGTTTACAAATTTGAACAAGTCCTTATATGACGTAATATAACAATTTACATCATGAGTATCAATATGCCATTTTCATCAAATTAAAGAAATGAATTTTCTTAACCAGGATGTAAGAGATCATAAAGCATAAACCAATCAGAATGCCAAAAGTGCATCCTTTTCAACTACAGTGGGTGCTCCCGCTAAGCTTGTACATCCTGAACACCTTCAACAACCAATTCATCAAAGCATTTTCATCAAGGAGATAAATATCAAAGAATGATACAGAGATGAATATTGGAACAACACCACAATTATTCTGAAAGCTGACCCAGAGAATTTCTGTTAGCAAAACCCATACACGGTTTTATGCATAGAAACTCACGTCTATACCCGATTCGCCTTTATGAAACCAGCATATCGAATTTAAAATTCTGAAATTAAGAAGATTTTTTCAGAGAGGCAAAGACAACTCCCAGCTTCTGTCTGAGATATTCAAATGCTTCCCTAAGAAGAGGTTTAGTAAATATATCAGCAACTTGTTCTTTGGAGGGAACATACTCTAATTTAACCTTTTTTTCAAGCACTTGTTCACATAGGAAGTGATAATTGATAGGAATGTGTTTGGTCTTGGAATGCATAACATGATTCTTTGAGATACTAATGGCACTTGTATTATCACATAAAATGGATATGGGAGATGAACATTTGATTTGAATGTATTGTAGAGTCTGCATCATCCAAAGGAGTTGTGTGCAACATGATGCAGCAGCCACATATTCTACTTCTGTTGTAGATAAAGAAATAGAACTTTGTTTCTTGCAGAACCAAGATACTAATCGGGGCCCCATTTAAAATGCACCACCACTAGTGCTTTTTTTATCATCAAAATTTCCATCCCAATCCGCATCTGTGTGAGCATGAAGAGTGAGATCAAAATTCTATGGATACCATATACCATGGATCTATATTATGGTTGATTAACCATGGGAGAATCATCATGAGAACTGAGGGTACATCTAGTTACCATTGGAGTACTCACAGGTTTGCAGTCTTCCATGCCATACTTCTTCAGAATTCTCTTAAGATATTTTTCTTGTGATAAAAATATGCCATCTGTTTCTTGTTGCACTTGTAAGCCAAGAAAAAATGTTAGTTCCCCAAGTAAAGACATTTAAAATTCTTGTTGCATTACAAAAGAAATTTTTTGACTCATGGACTCTTCATTACTTCCAAAAATGATGTCATCAACATATACAACTATAATCAATAGTTTATCATTCTCCATTTTTGTGTATAAGCTACTTTCAGCAGATCCCTTTGTAAAACCTTGTTGATGAAGATATTTGTCAAGAAAATAGTACCATGCCCGAGGAGCTTGTTTGAGACCATATAAAGCCTTTTTAAGTTTGCATACAAGTTTTTCATCATTTCCAAAAATGAAATTTCCTTCTGTTTGTTCTATATAAACTTCTTCTTCTAGATCACCATTAAGGAAATCAGATTCAACATCCATTTGATAAACTATGAATTGTTGAAAACTTGAAAAATCAAGAAACATTCTTATGGCTTCAATTCTAGCTACATGAGCAATTGTTTCTTCAAAGTCTATACCTTCTTGTTGAGCATGCCCTTTAGAAACAAGTCTAACTTTTTTTCTAATAACATCTCCATTTTCATTTAACTTGTTTTTGAATATCCATTTTGTTCCAATAACATTTTTAACATGAGGTCTTGGAACCAATTCCCAAGTGTGATTCTTTTCAATCTGATCAAGTTCTTCATTCATGGCTTGAATCCAACATTCATCTTTACTAGCTTGATTTACATTGTGTGGTTTAATATTGGATAACAATGCCAGATAGCTAGGGGATCCTACCAGAGTTCTTCTTCTTTGGACACCTGATCCCTTTTCTCCAAAAAATTGAGATTCTGGATGATTCTTTTGAACATACCTGGATGTTCTTTTGAACATACCTGGATGGAGCCTTTTTAGATAGATCTTATTCTAGTGCTTCATTAGGTTCATTTTCTATATTGTTTCTATTTGATGAGGAAAAATATACATCATTATCATCTTCAATTGTTGTTATTTCCCTTTTAGGATCTGAGAGAGACTCGTCAATTACAACATGAATACATTCAACAATCTTCTGAAGTCTTTTATTGAAACATTTATATGCTTTACTTCTTGAAGAGTAACCAAGAAATATTCCTTCATCTAATCTAGGTTCAAACTTAAAAAAAATTTCATCATTGTTATTGATAAACATTTTCTTCCAAAAAATCTAAAATGCTTTACGGTGGGAAGATTTCCATACCAGAGTTCATAAGGAGTTTTATCATTGTTCACACGAACATGAGCCTTGTTTAGAATATTTACTGCATTATGTGTTGTTTCTCCCCAAAAGGTATCGGGAGTTCCAGATTCATCAAGCATAGCCCGAGCCATCTGTTGAACTATTCTATTCATCCTTTTCTATCATGCCATTTTGTTCTGGGGTTCCTGCTACAGAAAACTATCTTTTTATGCCATGATTGTAGGAATTTACATGGTAAGTTCCGTAGATAAAGAACCAAATGTCACCGCTCACAAAAATATCACAAATTAGTACACCAGTATAATCATGTGGTTAAAACCCTCAAAGAGGGAAACAGTCCATGCCCTGAGCCAACGCGGCCAATTCAGGGAATTTATTAATATAAAATAAAAGTTCCATATGTTTCTCTCATAAACGATCACCGGACAACTAGCCCTCCATGCTCTTTAAATATAGATCATGGACCAATCGCGTGTTAAGCCACGAATCAAGTGTTTTTAATACCGAGGTGAGAGATAACCGTCGGATCACTACAAATCGTGACCGTCAGATTATAAGTTACAAATGTACATGGTAATGAAACACACTTTACCTAACTCTACACTAGACTAAGTTATTATTAACTATTTCCTATGTGTCAGAATATCCTAACATCCCCCCTTAAGAACAACTTGGGATAGGATTGAAGGATTTACAAAGGTGACACAAAAGGAGACTATTCCCTATGTGTCGAAATATCCTAACATCCCCCCTTAAGAACAAATTGGGATAGGATTGAAGGATTTACAAAAGTGACACAATAGGAGAAGGAAGGAGGCATTAGAGCCTATCCCCCCTTAATGACAACTTTCTTGAACTTCAAGCATGTATCGAAGTTTGGTAAACTTCGTTTCTGTGAGAGCCTTCGTAAAGATATCGACTACTTGATCATTGGTCGGACAATACTGCACTTTAAGAACACGATCATGAATGAGATTTCTGATGAAGTGTATGTGGAGTTCAATGTGTTTCATACGCTGATGCTAAACTGGATCTTTACATAGCTGAGTGGCACTCTGATTATCACACAAAAGTGTAGTTGGATGTTGCTGATGAAGACCAAATTCAGACAGGATCTGACGAAGCCACTGTTGAGATTGAATAGTCACTTAAAAAAAACATATTTCTCACTTTGAAAAGGATGAATCTAAAAATGACACCTATACCATGGTATAAAGCATAATTTCATATTTCCAATGAGCTATTATCCAGCTAAAATATCCAAGCGGTTTGAAAGTTATCAATTTTTTAAGTTAAGAATAAATTTTCTAGTCTATGAGCTGACCTCATCTTTCTAGGATAAGTCGGCCTATTTTAAAGGTTACGTCCCTTCATTTTCACAACATGATGTGTATTAATAAGACCATAGACCACATTTTCTACCCAAGAAATTCAATGATTATACACAGAAAGGTGAAGTACAGTTCACAACTCATGAACTTAAAAGAGAGGGAGCATTTAATAAAGGAAAAAGACACGGCAAATGAGTTTGGAATGTATTTTGATGATTGACCAAGACTGAGCCACAAAATACACCTAAAGGAAGGATCTTGGACTTGGGAAAAGGGACTACAAAACAAATCACAGAAACTTGGTCGATACAGGTAATCTCTCCTCGGATTGCAGACTATGGGTTACAGGTTTGGACCTGTGGACAAACCAAGTTTGGGGAGTAACTCAAAATCTTGTGATCACTGTTATAGACCCTCAGACTATTCAATAGTGGACTGTTATCTTTGTACAGTGCTTGGTTGAAGGCTCAAAATTTTAGAGAAGGCTCGGTGATCCGGATTTATGCAGGAACGCAACAGAATATAGATATAACCATAGATACAGAGATGCAGTGGAAATAATGCTTCATTTTATTAATAAAAGAATGACTACAATAAGCTTACAAACATAATGGAAGGTTCAATATGTTGAACGAAGTACAAGTGATCAAAATCAATAGTATTGCTATATTTCGAGGATGAGAGATTGCAATATAGCCTCAATCCTTTTTGGATCTATCTTTATACCCTCTTCTGAAATAATGTGTCCAAGAAGCTTACCTTCTTGGAGACCAAATAGTGTCTTCTTAGGGTTTAAAGATATTCCAAACCTTTTGCACTTCTCGAAAAATTTTCTCAAATGTTCTAAATGTTCTTCATCTATTTTTGAAAACACAGTGACATCATCTAGATAGATAATGATGAAGAAGCCCAATTCTTCCGAGAATGCTATGTCCATGGCTCTCTGAAAGGTTGCTCCAGCGTTCATTAGACCAAAAGGCATCTTCACATACATGAAAGTGCCCCATGGAGTGGTGAAAGCTGTCTTTAATTGATCAGCAGGGTGAACTAAAATCTGATTATACCCTGAATAGCCATCAAGCAACGAAATCCTTTTAGACCCCACCACCCTTTGTAAAATTTGATCCATTTTTGGTAAAGGGTAGTTGTCTTTTAACGAAGCTTTGTTTAAGTCTCTAAAGTCTATACAAAGCCTGATTTCTCTAGTCTTCTTCCTAACGGACACCAGATTAGATACCCACTCAGAATATCTAATAGGGACAATAATGCCAGCATCATGCATCTTCATGATTTCCTTCTTAACCAATGGCAACTGGACAGGGTTTATTCTGCGCAGTTTCTGTTTGAATGGTTTTTGGTTTTCTTTAAGAGGGATTTTGTGCTGTATTATTTCAGTGTCATAGGATTTAAGATCTTCGTAACTCCATGCAAAAACATCAGAAAATTCTTTGAACGGCTCTATGTATTTGAGTTTAATGTGAGCTGGCAAAGTTTTGGACAGTTTTATCATCTTCGGTTTTTCCTCACTGCCTATATTGCACTCCTCTACTTCAGTCTTTACAGGTTCTAGTTTTGGTTTATTGGCCACATCGTTAAAATCGAACAACTCCTCTAAAGGCGTTAGACCACTCGGCAAATTTTCATCTTTAGAATGCAGAGTTTGTAATTCTTCCGTTTCTAACTCTGCACTTAATTCTATTTTGCTCATAAGTTTGCTAGACAATAGGTTAATATTGGCAGGTTGAGGAGATGATTCTTCTTCACCAAGAAATTTTTCTTCACTGCAGTCTGTATCATAATCTGAATCTGAACTGTGCAGTTCGAACTCATTTCTGAATTGCATGAAGTCTTCTATTTGTTTGTCATTTTCAAACACTTGCCAATATTTTTCGTTATCAGGCACTGCCGGTCTAAATTTTATCGGAGTTGTGTTGTCTCCAGTCTCATATGGCGTTAGACATGTCCTGGCCGCAAAAGCTAAATTGTGGGCCATAATGTTCTTTTTCCTTGGGATGAAACTCAGGTTTGACTCCTCAAATGTTGTCAACAGATCCATGACATCATTCCGATAGGCTCTAAGTCTGGGATGATTTGCATTATACTCCCCATTGACTTTCCTAATGATTAACTCAGAATCCCCGTACACATTAATTCTTCTGGCTCCTAATTTCTTCAAGAGATGCAAGCCTAAGAGAAGGGATTCATATTCTGCTATGTTGTTGAAACACTGAAAGTTTAATTTGCATGAGATACATTCTGTGTGGTTGTTTTCAGTGTTAATGATCCAAACCCCTGCACCAGCATTATTTCTAGTGCATGACCCATCAAAATACATACTCCATAAAGGACTGTCTTCGGTTTCGTCTGTTTGGCGATTGTCGCTTTTAACTATGGTGCCTTCTGACTGTTCATGATTAGCAGCACCCAATTGAATTTTTTTTGACTCCTCAAATTCTTCAATAGATTGAGGGATGATGCCAGAAATGTTAGGGGTATTTTCTGGGTTGTTAAGTCCTAAAAACAATGGACTCATAACCGGTAAATCAAGACCTATGCTTTGTTTACTAATGTTTTCACATGTGGCAAACTGTTTGGACACTTCTGCATTATTATACTCTTCTTCCCTGTCGGCCTTTAATTATGTTAAAGTGACTTGCTCACTAGGAGTTTCATTGTTAAACATGATAAAAGAATCAAGGCCTGTATTGACAGAATATATAGGAGATTTTCATGGTCTGTCTTGACTTGTAACCGTGTATTGCATATGAGACTCCCTGTAAAGTCTTCTGGTCTGATTGAAAACCGGGATGGTCGCATATGTCATGTCCATCTGCATAGTCCCCTGTAACTTAGCTCCCCAGGATCTTGATAATAGCATTTCATACTTTGGGGGGACATCAACCACAACAATGTCCATGAGTAAACATTTGGCTGGAATCTGGGCTAGGTTAACACAGAGGTCTTTGATCAATCCTAGACATTTTATTCTATTTGAGTCAAAGGAGTATATGTCTTTGTAGGGTCTGGTAATTTCTAAACCAAGGCTCTCCATCACAGCTTTAGGCATTAAATTATGAGAAGCCCCGGAATCATGCATAGCGTTGTGTAGAATTTTGTCATGAATGTTCAAACTCACATAAAAGGGAGGAACTGGTCCTTCTTGAAACTTCCCTTCAATATTAGGGCCAAAAATCAACTCTGGTAGGTCGTCACTAAGATTAACTGTATCTCCATTTTCCTCTATATTTAAAGCCTTCAAAATTTGGTTCCTATATACATGTTGGGTAGCTAACTCAGTTAATGGAACAGAGATTTTGATCTTTAAGATTTCCTGTTCCAGGCTGAAAGGGGTTTGATTCTTTGAAGCACTTGTTTCAACCTTATTAGCTGTCACTCTATCAACAATTACAGCTTGCTGATTTGTTTTATTTGACACAACTGTTGTAGAAGGAGTACTAGCTAAAGTGTTAGTACTGCTGATGTCTTCACTCTATTTTTCAGAATTTTGAGTGTTTTTCTCCTTATCCTTATCAGAATTAACAGCCATTGTTTTGTCTTTTTGTTTGGCTTTTTTGGGTTTGGCTGCGGTGCTGCTTTGAGAGGATTTGTCAGAGGTTTTCATGTTGGGGGCTTGTTGACTAGTCTTGCTTCTAAGGTCATATTCTCTTTGAGGTTCTATGACGACATTTTCCATGTCCTGATAATAATTTTCATTATCATCTCTTTTGTCGTCGTAAGGTGTGTAACGACCTTGTTTATTATCATAATGAACCTCAAATTCATCATCCTCTTCCCCAAACATGTTGATATCCTCTTCCTCTGTTATGTCTTCTGTTTCTTCAACCTCACTTACATAGTTTTGATGAAAGGGAGGGGTGATCTGTTGATCATCTTCCCTAGGTCTGTTTGGGGGTTGGTTCCTTCTAACATTCTGATTCTCGTTTCTATTTTGAGGAGAAGTTTGATTTTGATTTTCTTGTGCTCTCTTAATTATGCTCATCTCTTTCATCATTTCTTCCATCATTCTCTCCATTTTTGAGTTGGAAGTAGAAGGTGTGGATTCCTCTATAAAAGATACTCTCTTTTCAGCTTTCATCCTCGCTCTCTTCTCCATAAGGTTAACTGCCACAGAAAGAGCACCTCTTTGCATATCTTCAAGGGTTGTAAAAACTCTTTCTCTGAGTGAATATGTCATGTCTGGATCAAACCCTTCAGGAAATTTGTTTAAAGCTGAGCCCTGAGGAGGTTTTAGTTCAGGGGAAAGTGCATTATAGACGTTGTTAAATCTGGTACAATAAGATTGTACACTTTCCCCGGGGTTCCTATGGAGATTGTTATAGTCAGCAAGGACTTGGAGAGGATTCTTTCTCACTTCCCATTTGTTTAAGAATGTTTGATGGAAGGCTTGGAGATCGTTAATACTATGGGGGGTTAACCCTTTAAACCATTTTCTTGCTTCTCCCACCAAACTTTGAGCAAATAGTCTCAACTTGACAGAATCATCATCAATTTCGTTTCTATAAAAGTAGTCATTCATCTTGTCCACATGTTGAGATGTTGTTATAGTATTACTAGCATCATATAATGGAATTTTGGACTGATAGTCCTGTGGAAGATTAAATAATGGTACAGGAAGGACTAAGGGAGAATACCATGCTGCCATG